>CM025850.1:10572694-10962417 GCA_003952965.2 Morella rubra | reverse complement strand
GTAAGTCATAAACATCCTACCTCATTCCTTAGCCGGTAAGGAACCTTATCGAGAGTTAAAGACAAGCAATAGCTACTCGTATCTGAAAACTGCTGTACTTTTTGTGCTTTCAGAATTTTGGCAGCTGCGAAAGTGACATGCTGCGTAATTGTTATGCTAGCAATTTTTATTAAACTCTTGGCTAACATCTGCTTTCGCTGTTATGCCCCTTTCCAAACGAAGAGCGGCTATGGACACCTTATGACAAGCTGGCTAAGGATCCAAGACAAGTTACTGGAAGGTTAGCACATTTCAGATGTTTACTGAAACAAAGAGGAGTTGCAGCTGCTCCTGTAGCTGGACCAGGTAGAGTTGCTCCCATAGAGCCGGACTCCTGCTATAGTCAAATAAGTAAGACAGCATAGAATCTTATTATTTAGAATAAAAAAGCTCCTGTAGTACATCTGGTAGTATTTATTGTTATTCGCCCTGAAACAAATCTATTATTCATTGTAAGGTGTAAATCCAAATTCCATTGATTCAGGTGAAAGGTGGTGCTTCTTTTGCTTTGACTTGTACAGCCCCCAAAATGCGCCTTAACCTTCCAAATCGATGCTTCTTGAAATTCCCATACCAATGTGGTCTTTAAGAGTTTAACTATTAATTAATTGAAAACATGTACTGCAAGAGAGCTTTAACTCAGGCAAGCAGGAAAAAGGATGTACAGTGAAATAAGATCTGGTGCTCTAAAGATTGAAAGGGTTAACCCACCCGGGTAGCTCAAGTGGCATACAGTAAGAGGTTCAAACCACCACTTGCGCAGAAGATTATTGACTTTAAATGAGAGATTAGTCAGTAGTCAGTCTCTAGAATTTATCGTAGTGTTGAAGTTAATTCATGCAGATACTGGGTTAGATGTATTCAAACTCGCTTCATGTGAATAGGTATTTAAATTTCTTTAGTTACACGAAAAAAGATTGAAAGGGTTTGATAAAAATAACGAAAAAATAAAAAAAATTGAGCAGTGTCTAACTCATTAGTAATGTCCAGGGCGTTCAAAATTTCAAATACCTTAGACACCTAATCGAGCAAAGCAAAAACTGAGCAAGAATAATCCAGTGCCGTTTTGGTGCAAACTCTTAATCAGTATTCACAGAAATCTAGATTCAAAACTTCAAGGAAAAAAATGTCTAGGAATTGGTGAGAACAGCGGCCAGTTATCTATGGAATGAAGCGAATGTTTATAAATCTCTCGTGAATGAGCATAACAAGATATCTTTGTACACACACAAAAGCTATCTGCAGAAAAAAAATCAGGTGCAGTATGATACAAAAATCTAACTGCAAATAAATTATCATGGTTTCCAAGGAGGTGGGGGAGGTGGGTTTTGTGGATAGAGTGGTGGAACCGCTGAAAATATGGTGTTGATGTCAATGCCATGGCCAGCCGTGCTTGACAGGGATACAAGTGCAGCAACTAGTCCAGCATTTCCGGCCATGGTTGGTTCGGTGAAATTAGGGCTGGTGCGCACGTCATGGTACTGATCGTTCTGGTCAGGCCCTCCAACCATGGCTCCTATGATGTTGTTAGGGTTGGGATTCTTGCTGTCATGCCACTCCCATCCTCCTTTGCAGGTATAATATTTGTTGTCGTTGGGCGTAGAAGCGCCCCGGTGATGGACATGTCTAGGGTACCTGCTGCCATATCCCACCACGTAGCTCATGTTCATCGGGTTTTTACCTAGGATATAGTCCATCTGTAGAAAAGCAACACGAAAAAACCATGCTAACTTACGATTAGGCAATTCTAGTTGCAGCGCTTATATGCAGATTAGAAGAAGAAAAAAACAAAAAAACTATGCAGACATGCGAGAGTAGATGTCAGATTGAGTGAAGAGGAGGACAGAGCGGGAGGAAGACGGCACCTGGGAGGAGGCAAAACTTCGAAGAACATCTGCTGAAACATAATTGGTGCCGCAGTACCATCCTGGAACACCGGTGGCATTCATATAATCAACAAACAAAGATGCCAAGAAAGCTGTATTAGCCACATACTGCAGAGGCTGTGGCTGCCCAAGATTCGCCCTGATCATTCCCCCTGCCAAGTTTTCAGTTCTCGCATTAGAGTTCATCATTCAGACAAAGTTTGAGAATAAGTAAGTCCTACTTTCTTTAAATTCTCTAGACACAAATGATCAATAGATACCTGAAGTTCTAAATTAGCATTCGAAAATCAAAGAACATACCACGAGTCCAGTTGAAGACATGGTAGGTCTTAAGATAAGAGCACATGTTTAGACCAGTCACGTTATGATACATCTGCAACATGTCTTCATAAGGGTAGCCAGGGTTCAAGAATATCCGGAGCCTTGTTAACAAAAGCATGGCTGCTGGTAACTTGTTATCCCAACTCAGCACACTCGTGGTTGGCTTCATGTAAAATGCTTTGGCATTCCTAGGGATCCCTGGGTTAGTTGCCAGCGAGAGATAGCTAATGTTTCCGGTGGCATAGAACAACCATGCGCCACCCCACATGTACTCGTCGTAATAACCGGTGGAGTTATAGTAAGGAGCAATGTAAGGATTGCCTCGACTATATCTATTCCGTCTTCCGGGGTCCCTCGCGAAGGCAAACACTGTTTTGGCTCCTTTGATAAGCGTCTTCGAGTAGTCAACATTGTCCTGGAAAACAATGGAGGCTGCAGCAAAGGCTGCTGCCATTTCCCCGGCAAGGTCGGGTCCTGTAGAGCAAGATTGTGTGATCCGTGGGTAGTCCATGTCTTCTGGCTTCTGCCAGCAGGTGTAATCATCTGGTGTTACTGATCCACTAAGATGTCCACCAACCTAGCCAGACAAAGTCATGTTATATTAATTCTCTTGCTCCATCAAAATAACTATTCAATCGAATCAAGATTCAATTTTCTGCTCGAACTACACTGTACAATTTAGAAAAAGTTAGACACAATAAGCGGACCTTATTATAGTGCCTTTGCAGCTCGAAAACTTTATATGGACAATATTTAATAGTGTAAGGTACACATATTGTGTCTATCTGATCTCTCCAAATTGTATCATGTAATTCGTGTATGAAATTATAGAGTATCCTAATCAATCCGAATAAAAAAAAAAGTTTATGAGAAATCTCATCACCTGGCAATAGATCTTATCAATTTTGGTGGCGGAGGAATTGAAGGTTAGGAGCAAATAATCAGTGCCCCACTTAATGAGGTCCCGAACATGGTTGTACTCGCCAATGTTCTCATATTTGTGCCTATATTCGATCACACTCCAGCTTAGCATTGTCATGGCAAAAGCCATTGGGAAGTGATACTTCACATTGACTCCAGAATCGTAGTACCCTCCAACAAGCCCTCCTTTAACGGTGGTATCATTCAGCCCATCTGTTAGTCCTGAATTCCCTCTCCAGCCGATGCTGTACTGACTTTTAGGCAATTTCCAGCTGCATGCAGCGAATTCATACCCGATGTGATTAATTAAAACATATTCACTTATACCATTGGTTTAAGGGAGATAAGATCGTAGAGTATATCTAATCAATCAACCTAATAATTTAGCTTTGAAATAAAATATACGTTGATACCAATATATAATTCATGGAATTGAAAGTTGGAATAACTGTAATATGTTAAAATACAAAGGGCTAATTAGCAAACTGCAATAGAATATGAAGGAACCTAGCTACTACGTAGAAACTATGAACCCCCAGGAATTCCACTCCCAGTAGCCAACTGGAGCAGCGGAATTTGCCAGAACACTTTGAAAAATAGTGGCTAGTGACGATTCCGGGACCCACACGGATTTAGAATTCTATTTGTCTATTTCCCCCCACCTGTCATTATGTCAAGCCTGCAGGTTTGAAATTACCAACCTCTCGATCGTTTTCATTTTTCTGTTTGCTTCTTGTTAATTTAATTAGGATAGTCTTTAATTAAAAGCCACTTATCATTAGGGAGCAAGATCCTTGTCTGAATTAGACACTGCAATTTAAAAAGATATACACAACATGTAACCTATTGTAGGATTCATGATTTCAAAAACTTTACACGAATAAATATAAGTAATATTAAATTGTGTAAGGTCTACTTCATGTTATGTCTATCTATCTTCAAATTACACTATATAATTCAAAAAAAAATTATAGAGAATCTCAATTACTTTACTAGGACTCTGAGAGTGAAGTGGGTTATTAATTTAAGATGTGTATAAGAAAGTCAATCTAAGGAGTTTGAACCTGCCCAATTCTCCACGCATGCGCCAAAGCTCAGGTGAAAAAAAAAAAAGGGTTTCAGAAAAAAAAAAATAACACGGCATGTTGAAAGCCAAGAGCTTCATAAAAAATATCTAAATTGGTAGAGGATATATGGACAAATTGAAGCTGCTAGATTGCAGACCCTAATCAATCGAGCTCCAAGTTCAGTCCTATATCCTGTGGATGAAAGGCATATATATATTGATGAAGTCCAGGGAAATTTCCTTAATCTACCCCTCCAAAATTCCTACGGATGAAATACTGTAGATGTGACATGTATATATCTATGGATAGCAGGTCCGATAAAATGAGAAAATAGACTTCCAAGTAATTATTGTAGAAAGAAGAAGCGAGGAATTGAATGCTAATGAAGTAGTGACAACTTACATTTCTGGGCGTTGAAGAAGAGGAGGGCTTTGTGAAGAGCATTGGAGTAATTGTCGGGAGAGGGCGGTTGGGTCTTGTGCTTGGGCAAGGTCTCGGCGATGATGATGGGGAGTCCAATCACACAGAAGGCCACCACCAAGGCCCCAAAGGTCCATTTGAGAGCCTTATGGCTGACGACAATGCACCCAAAGTCAACGTACTTCTTCTTCTTCTTTTCTGGCGGTCCCAAAAGCCAGCTTTGTTGGGTTTCATCCAGTTGGTGAGGATTATACAGGGCTGCCCCGTCCCATTCCGAGCTACGGCTCTTATCGTACTCTCCCGAGGCCGGTACTTCCTCGGCGTTTATCTCAAATGACCCTCCCCAATGATTTGCTGCGTGCATGGTTTGGTTGATCTATTTTCTTCTGATCTCTTTCTTCCCCAGTGATCAGTTTGTTGGGTGTTCCTTCCCTGAGAATCCACTGCTATATATTCATGGAAAAGGAGAAAAGGTGTCCATGCATATGAACCCAAAAACTAAAAGAGAGATCAAACAAAACGTGTTTGATGGGTGGATTAGTCGGTGCAAAGAAAGATAATTGCACTCTCTCTCTCTTTCTCATTCATGAGGGTGTAATTCACGGAGCATAAATAAACATATAGAGAGAGAGAGAGAGAGGTTGACTTGTGGAAAAAGAGATACAGAAAGATATTCCTTTTAACTCGTGAAAGCTAGCTAGCTAGTCGTGCCTAATGAAGGTACTATTTTCTTCTCGGCTAGCTAGATCCCTTTTGGAGTTTCATGGTTCTATACAATTTCTATAATCCCAATGTAAACGCATGTTCCATAGTCTGAAAGAATATTTTCAGACCCATAAATGCCAGAAAATAATATTGGTTTGGTGGCCGGGGAGGAAAAAAAAAATCTAATGGATTGGCAATTATATAGGAAGCAATGGCTTTTGATGATTAATAATGAGTCAATTCTCTGGATGGCAGAGTGGGTGGATTTAATACCTTTATTTCCCATATATAGACTTGGTCAAACGTATCTTAGTTTATGGGGGAATTATCATATACTTGTTTTATCGCTCCTCTATTAACATTGTTTGATACTCAGGAATTATTATCAATAATCAGACAATAAAAAACGCAGTCACTTGCAGTCGTGTTAGCCACAACCCCCAGTTGCCCACTCTCGCACGGTTCTGCAAAACATTGGCTCACAGCTAGCTGCTTTTTGCTTCTTCACGTATAAAGATGCCAATTACTGCTGGCCATGACGCGCAGACGTCGTCTAGCTAGCTAGCCAGTTTATTCAACGCGGCTTAGTTATTTGCAGGAAAATGATACAATCTGTGTAACTCAATCATGTCATCAAACTACAAGCACTTACTCTATATATGTCGTCTAGAAGACTCTAATTCGACTTCTCATGTAAAGCAACAAATTAATCTCTTGACTTACCTAATACATGGTTTATCTATATGTTACATTAGTAGGCCTGCCATATGGAATTTGTCACTACAAAAAGAAAAGAAAAAAAAGAATCAATAATTGATTGTGGCTTTTAAAAGTCATGTACTGTTAGGTGATTTTTCCAAATATCTTTGGTCATGATCTTGGCTTATAAGCACCATGATGTATATATGTTGTCAGGATTGTTATGCACAAATTTCGTGTTATAACTATCCACGGGGAAAGAGACTTCTTAATTAATGTAATATTTTCGGACTACAATTATAATATTAAATAAATGGAAAAATATACTCTTCACGTGTGAACTACCACCTATTTTACACTTTGTATTTTAAACTACTATGTTTGAAACATTTAACCTACAAACTACTTATTCCTAACACATTACAGTATTCTCTGTTTATTTCTTGTTTTGTCAAATTGGACAAAAATTGATTTTGTTTAATACAAAATATCAATTATGCTCTTAAAAAGTCAAATAGTATATTACATTTAAGGGTATAATCGTTATTTCATTTTTAAAAAAAGTCAAATTATGTCCAATTTGACGGAAAAAAATAGACAAAGAGAGGTGCAATGTATTAAGGATGAGTAATTTGTGGTGAAATATTTCAAACGTGGTAATTTACCGCGTAAAGTATGTATAAAATACATGATAGTTCATTATGGATAAAAAAAATGTATTTTCCTATAAAACAAATAAGTGCCAAATCATCCAGGCTTTAAGTTGAAGAAATCAAGGCACCAGATTGGCTCTGGTTATTTTTAATGGGGAACGCCTACCATTAGATATAACCTGCCAAGGTTTTCTAGAATGTTTGTGCACAAGTCGTAATGAAAGGAAAAAAAAACCAGTCATTAGCGCACATGAAAACGAATATGGTCCATTAGCTCATCAGTTGTTACGAGTTTAATTTTTAAACCTAGGGTTTGTTTAATTGCTGTGTTAGTATTTGGTGAAGGTTTGAAAGGGCATGACCTCAGACCTTGGGAATTAGGACACCACATTTGACTTTTCTTATGAAAACCTAAAATAACATTCCTAATAGTTTTATAGTTAGAAAAGCAGGAATCATGATTTTTCCAACCTATTAAAGACAAAAAATATGTAATTCACACTATTTAATTTATACTTACGTCAGCATTTAAATATTTGTTTTTCTAAAGTTGACAATTCAATTAAGACACTGATTGGTGAGAATCTCAATCAGAAATGCATTTTTGTTTCTATTTTTTTAAGTAAATATAAAATGTGTCCAAAGTTTTTTTGGAAGGGCCAAAATTTGTCGTAACAACCCGGTATACACGTTTCTCCGCGCGAACCGCGTAGAGGGTGGCATCCGGCCGACACATCTCTCTCTTTTGAAGAAAAAATGTGATGGAGAAAGCGAAAAGTTGAGAAAGATGAATGGAGTACTATGTGACTGGCCTGTGGGAGTCGAGAAAGTCAAGCTGTAAATTTCTTTTGAATCTTTCAACATGTATAGAAGTGGGCACTGGTGTGATCGATGTGGTGTAGCGGCGTCTTCAAAGGAGAAGATGGCGGAGGAATCTTGAAAAATTTAAAACCTTTTTGCTTTCTCTGTTTCCTCGTTATAAACCTAATAATTATTTGTGATGTTTGTTTTCATAAAATCTTTAAGATTACGATGAAATTGTGAATATTTAGGTGATGTTAAAGTTATATTAGTGTGCGTGCAGAAGTTATTAAAAAGGAATTAGTGTGTGTTAAAAAAATAATAAATTGTTGTATTAAAATACGTATATTGTGATGTTTGATTGTAAAAATAAAAGTAAGATATAAATCCTACAAAAAAGCTCAACACGAACATGCCCCTAGTGTCGCAAGGTTACCCATATATATATATACACGACTTGCAGTACCCTTTAGGTGTTGTCAACAGATGGTTGCTTCTGATCATCCCATTATTTTTCCATGAAATGGGTTAAACGATTAGCTTAATTCTGCCCTTTTAAGACAACGAAGATGGAGTACGAAAATAAAAGTGTTATCCGTTACTTGCTTGGAAGGGAACCAAAAAAGGCCCAATTTTTAAGACTCAAGAGAGCCAATTTAAAGAAGCTTCTTCGCGTCAACATATGCTCTTCAAGTCCCAGCTGTAACTTTCTAATAATTAGAGGTGTAATGCAAAAGCTAGCCCCGGTTAAGGCCAGCGGTGTCTCCTGCAGAATAATCTTCCTCGACGATTCTTCTTGTCTAGCATTAGTAAAGCCTTTGCGAGTCTACGGTTTAAACAAAGACTATACTGAATGATTGGGGCTCGCACACCCATTTGAATTACTTTTGCGATGATTATTAATTAGGGCCCAATTGTCAATTACAACGGCATTCCAACCAATATACTGCAATCTTGCAGCTCAATCGACAATAGTTTGATGCATTGACCACGCAAGTCGCAGCTGTCTCAACGAAAGGTAACCCTTTTAACAGAACGGGAAAGCTCATGTGTACCAGGCGACGCGTTCTCTTAGAATATGGCTGCAAAATCAGAGGGAATATATATATACTCATTATATTAGACAAATTCTGTCGGCGAGTTTAATTTCAATTTGTTGTCCCCAGCCCGGCCCTTTGTTTCATGCTAAACGTACGTCCAACTGGAGAGCAGTTTTAAGGTTGACTAGCAATAGAGAGACAAAGCGCGAGTGACATTTTAGGGCTTTGTCCAAGTCTAGTTGTGATCGTGGGGCCGGCTGTACAAAGGCCGGTCGGGTTCGGGTGGTACCAATCTTCCCCAATAGCTAGGAGTCTAAGGCCGGTTAGTCGATCGAACCGCTCGACTTTGAGACCGAAGACAGGCTTAGTCGGGCTGGAGAGTTGGGCTGGATTGAATTTTTTTTGGCATTTTTTGTTGTTGTTGCTTTTTTCAGCGAGTCTAGTCCGAATAAATCAAACAACATGGCTTTCTTTCATTTGATTTAGGCCCAATCTCAAATACCAACCTCCTAAAACGGCATTGTCCCCTTAATTAAAACTTAATACATATATGTTTTTAATTGATATTATATACGGGTCACTTAAAAAAAAAAAGATATTATATATGGGTTGGTCGGGTTGAGATCGGACGGAATTAGTCCAATCTTAAACACCGATCGACTATAATCGATTTTTTATTTTTTGGACAAGAGACCAAGCATACCCCCGAGCTGGGCGACCAAGTTCGATCGGTCTCTGTAGGGCCGATCAGTTTTGGGCCCGCCCATCTTGTACAACGCCACGATGGCCATAGGAAGTCCTCTCAGAATAGAACGCGTATACTAACGTCTTTTATAAAAGGCCTATGAGGATTAGTGATTATTGGAAGTCTTAGTGTGGACCCAAAAGTTACAAAACCATGATCCGTTCAACACGTTTGAGCTTGAAGACCACCTTAAACTCGGCCTGTCCATCTAATCAAGGAGTTAAAGAGTGGAAGCCCACCAAAAACTTGTGGGATCAAGTTGGGCTTTTTAGCTGAAGCATTTGTAACAGTTGTCCTTACCTGAGATCAGCCCAAGCCCAAAAAGTCAGCCCAGTTTGATTGTCGATCTGGACTACGTTGCGAAAAAAGAAGAAGCTCGATACCCACTTAGGCCCGATTAATGGGTATTTTCATGTCGGGCACCAACATAACTAAAGCCCATAAGAATGAGGCTACTTTCGTACATTCGCGTGACATTTCAATTTCGATCACCTTCCTTCTCAGTACTCACCCGATAACATGTGTGCGCAAATCTCAGACCACGCCAAACCACCTCATCCTTCACGGCTTCACTCACCCCCGTCTTCTAAACTTTCATACGAATTATAAGAGAACTTGAATTCTAAGAATTCTATCTAAGTCCCTCCAGATCTGAGCTGAGAGGGAGAGGAGAGTGAGTTTGCTTGAATGTATTGCTGAAATTGAATTGGAGAGCAGAGACTCCCCAATTCTGGTACCATGCCTTCAGCGGAAGCCGAGGCCGAGTCGCTCTTCCGCGCCAAACCCATACCAGAGATCCGAAATGTGGAGGGGTCGACTCGGGCCCAGATCCAGCTCAAGCAGGAGGAGCTCCGCCAGCTGGTCGGCACCCGATACCGCGACCTCATCGACTCCGCCGACTCCATCGTGCTTATGAAGAAGTATTCCCACTCCATCTCCTCCAACCTGTCCTCCATCAACAATGCCATTCGTTCCCTCTCTTCCGAGACCCCCAAGTTCATTGCCAACCCTAATACGACAAGAACCCGTGTCTACGGGATCGCATGCCGGGTCAAGTACCTCGTCGACACGCCGGAGAACATTTGGGGCTGCCTCGACGAGTCCATGTTTCTGGAAGCCTCCGCACGCTACGCGCGTGCCAAGCACGTGCACGACAGACTGGTGAACAACGCGGATCGCGGGGAGGTATCGATCTTGTCGAGTTTCCCTTTGCTTCAGCATCAATGGCAGATCGTGGAGAGCTTCAAGTCGCAGATCTCGCAGCGGAGTCGCGAGCGGTTGCTCGAACAGCGCGGGCTTCCGATCTCGGCATACGCGGATGCCTTAGCCGGCGTGGCGGTGATCGACGAGCTGGACCCCAAGCAGGTTCTGTCGCTCTTTCTTGACACCAGGAAGTCGTGGATCTCGCAGACACTTGGTACGTGTGCTCACAATCAGAATGCTACTTGTGACGTCGTCGTTTCCGTGTTTTGCGAGGTTTTGAGTATAATCCAGATCACTGTGGGTCAAGTGGGTGAGATGTTCTTGCAAGTGTTGAATGATATGCCGTCGTTTTACAAAGTTGTATTGGGTTCGCCTCCTGTGTCTCAGTTATTTGGAGGAATTCCGGATCCGGACGAGGAAGTCCGGCTTTGGAAGTTGTTTAGGGATAAGCTGGAATCCGTCATGGTAATGCTCGATAAGGAGTATATTGCCAGGACCTGTTCTCTGTGGTTAAGGGAATGTGGTCGAGTGCTTGTCAATAAGATTGACGGGCGGTATTTGATTGATGCTATTGGCTCTGGGCAAGAGCTTGCTTTGGCAGAGAAGTCCATAAGGGAGACAGTGGAGAGTAAGACGGTGTTAGCAGGGAGTTTAGAGTGGTTGAAGAGTGTTTTTGGGTCAGAGATTGAGTTGCCTTGGACTAGGATAAGAGAACTTGTTTTGGAGGATGACTCTGATCTCTGGGATCAGATCTTTGAGGACGCTTTTGTGAGGAGGATGAAAATGATTATCAACAACGGGTTTGAGGATCTGGCAAGGGTTGTGAATGTGGTGGACTCAATTGGTGCCATTGGGGATAGTTATTCTGGTGGACAGATTGATTTCCAGGGGTACTTGAACAGACCTTCCACAGGTGGTGGGGTTTGGTTTCTAGAATCCAATGCTAAGAAGGCTGGTGCACTTTCTGGGTTTAAAGCGCCGCCAGAAGAGAATGATTTCCAGACTTGTCTGAATGCCTATTTTGGTACCCAAGTAAGTCGAATCAGAGATGCAGTGGACAGCCGTTGTCAGGGGATTCTTGAGGACCTACTCAGTTTCTTAGAATCTCCGAAGGCAGCTCTAAGGTTAAAGAATCTGGCACCATATCTGCAAAACATGTGTTATGAGAGCCTGTCCGCTATATTGAGTCAATTGAGGAGTGAGCTTGATAATCTATATGCTGACATGGAAAATGCCAACAAGAGCGGTCAACCTGTTCCTCCAGCTGTAACTGTTGAGAGATCTCTTTTCATTGGGCGGCTCTTGTTTGCATTCCATATGTACTTGAAACACATTCCAGTAATACTTGGTTCTCCAAGGTTTTGGGTAAATGAAACCTTGTCTGTGGTTTTTGATAAGTTACCATCCTTGTTGAGACAGTCTAGAGTGGCTGCTGATCCTCCTGTCTCTGATAGCTCTGGAAGACAATTGCCCATTGGCTTCAAAAGAGTCACTTCATTGGCCACTGCAGCATTGGTTGGAGCGAGTGAAACTGCAAGCCCCAAGCTTGAAGAATTTAATCGAGTTACACGAGATCTTTGCATTCGAGCTCACAGTTTATGGATATTATGGTTGTCAGATGAGCTATCAGTTATTCTTTCTCGGGATCTCAGAGAAGATGATGCATTATCATCAACAACTCCGTTGAGGGTATGTGGTATTTGAGAAAAACTTGATTTCTTTATCTCTGTTATTCTGTGCATGGACTTGAAGCTTAATAGAATGCTATGAACTAATGTTAATTCTAAACTGCCTAGATTCAGTAAGTATTTGAGAAACAGAAACCCTTAATGTAGAGATACTTTGCAGACCTTGGTAGAAAAGTCGCATCAGAAATTAAGATGCATTAAATGGGGGGGATCAACCTCAAGTAAATATGTCGGGTTGGAATAATGAGGAAGCAGATGTGATAGCTTGCTTACTGTTTTAGTGGTCACTTTGGTCAATTTATGTCTTGGTTTCAAGTGACACACTTGTTAATAAAATGTTACAGATTGCTCATATTCCTTAAATTTCATTTGCTTTAAGTGAGAGGTGACACTACTCTTAATCAGAATCTTCTTTATAATTTTAATAAATCCAAAGGATAATACAGCAAATTGAAGTAGTGGTTTTACTTTTCGATAAAAGTATAGGTCTTTGGGGATGTCCCAGAAAGGAAAGCAAGACATTTAAATTGGATAGTGGGAGTAAGAAATATGAGACGGGTAATCTAGGTGAATCAGATGTCAGATCAACTTGTTTTTAAAATATGGAGTTGTTAACTGGAATCAACATCAGCTAAAAGGCAATTGCTGTTGGTCATTTAGGTTTTGGATAAGTGATATGAGATGGTTTTAGATGGACTTGAATATCAACTAAAGATTCTTTGCTATTCTTATCCAAAAAGGGATACCTTCGATAATACTGCTCTTTTGAAAAGATTGATGAAAAGCATTCTCTGCACACTTGTGAAAGAAATTACATAAAAAGAAGAAAGGTTACTCTCAGAGTGTTTGTATTCTATTTACAAAATTAGTTAATGGTCATCTGTGCTGTGCTGTTGTTATCTAGATGTATGTTTAATAATTACTAAACCAAGGGGAATTGTCTCTTGAAATTTTTTCCAGGGCTGGGAAGAGACAGTAGTCAAGCAAGAACAGGCTGATGATGGCCAATCAGAGATGAAAATATCTCTGCCCTCCATGCCTTCCCTCTATATTATCTCATTTTTATTTCGAGCATGTGAAGAAGTTCATCGCATTGGAGGCCATGTACTTGACAAATCAATTCTGCAAAAATTTGCATTAGGATTACTGGAAAAGGTATGCTGCTTGCTGGTAGATTTTCTTGATCTTCCTAAGGAAATCTTAATCATTCTGATTATCTAAATTTGGGGCTTTATCATTGTTTAAGTGAGGTCATGGTGCATCACATAAGCTTATTGTTGGAGATTTGGATTATGAGGTCATTTGCTTCTTCCTTCTAAACTATCTTGAAATTGTACTTTTCTTTGGAGGCTAATTAATAAGTATTTTCTGATAATTTCCTCCTTCCATTTCCTTGTCACTTGCGCCTGTTGTTGAGTGAAAATCATTGGATCTGCAATCAGATGCAATGTTAGGGGTGTGCATTACATAATTCATTAAGGAGCTAACACAATAATGTATAATAGCAGCTATTGCAATTGGCAATTATGTTCCTTAATGCCTATGATGGCTACTAAAGGGATTTTCCTTGAACATTGTCTAATTGATGCTGTGCAGTGTTATGGTTAAGAGTTGTGGCCTTGTTTTTTAGAGTTGAAACCTTGACAATTATGATTCGGTAGTTGTGAAACTTTACATCTGATTAACTTGGCCAAGTTGAACGGCTTTGTGTTATTTTCTCTTTTCTGTTGGGCTGATGCGTTGTTAGATGGCCCCTTTTCTGATTTTGATGATTTTCTTAGTTTTGTAGCTTGTTTGAACTAGTGATTTCGGTATAGTCCCATGTACTGTTTTCACTTTTTCTAATAAGATCGACTTGCTTATATAAAAAAAAAACTTGGTAATTTAATTTTCATGAATTTGGAATGTTTGTACAAGAAAGTTTCTGTTAGTGGGCAATGACTTTTAGATCTGCCAGTGTTGTATGTGCAATGCACAATCTTGCTGTGCGGACATGAATCATATGATTTCAGACTGATCAAAGCTGCCAGTTTGTCTTCTTGGTCAATGATTTAATTGTCTGGTATACAGGAAACTTGTTGGTGGTATCATAGGTGAAAGCTTCAAATGTTTTAGTTACAGGTGGCCTTTACGGTTCACATTCAAAACATGTACCCATTGTTGACCTCCAACATGATTGAGTGGTATCTGATCATCTCATGTTTGTGTTCTCTGAGATTAGATAATTACTTGGAAGCTACTGTTGGCCTATAGGGGTTCCACGGGGATGCTCTGTATCTGGGTTGGGGTAAACTTTGTCACACAGAAAGGAAAGAACATGTTGGGAGTAAACTTGCTCTTTGAAATTCTGTTTGTTATGGGGTAATAACAGAGTTTCCCTTTAAGCCTCTTAAAAAGCTCAATTTTGTCTATTCTTTTGGGTGTGATAAACTCTGGAGAATGTCGCATAGCTTCTTTGCTGGAATCTTGCATGTGGGGATTCTATCTGGAAAAAAAAAAAAAGCAGCTGTTTTTGTATTTGTTGGGAGAATGAGAGGGAAATCCTTCTGGTCATTTTTGTGTCGAGTCTTGTAGGATGAACCATAGAAGGAAAGCATTTTGTTAGTAGCTTTTGCATTGTTCTCTGAAGAAAGTGCACAGAGGATCTACCTTTCATGCAGTTTGTTTAATAGGTGCTGTGTGCAGTTAAAAATTGGAAAAGAAATGGAAAGAGAGGAGGTTGTAATATGTTGCTGTCACTTTAGCCAACTTATTGGTTTTGATAGATTCAAGTGGGTGGGTCTTATTTGATTTCTTTTCGATGTCTTCTCTGGATAAAGTTTGGAATTTTTAACTCACTTACTAACTATCTCAATGCATATCTGAAAATCAAAGCATGCTTAGGTTTTTGTAACATCAGTATCCATCTTTTAATGCTGTAAGGTACTTTATATTCACTTTTTGTTCCAACCAATCAAGTGCCTGGTTGAAACTACAAAAGAAGCTCTCTCTCTCTCTGTTGCTCCCCCGCCCCCAATCCAATTTCTCTTAGAATGAATACCTTGTATACAATGTTAATGGTTTTCTTCCTCTTTCAAACTTTTTTTTATCAGTGGGGGGTTTTTTTGTTTGAGTCTGTTTCAATACACTGAATGTCAAGAGCTTCCCTGTATTAGTTATGTTTATTGACACCATTATTTCTATGCAGGTGATTGATATTTATAGGGGCTTCCTTTCTACTAGAGAGGCTGGTGGATCTCAACTGTCAGAGAAAGGGGTTCTGCAGATTTTATTGGACTTGAGATTTGCTGCTGCTTTCTCTGGGGCGATTCCAGTATAAATGAAGAAGTCTCTAAGAGTCTGAAGCCAAAGTTTCCTTTCGACGGAAGCAGGATCAAGGCCAGAAGAAGTCAGTCATCAGAGAGCAGGTTGATGGATTGGTGAACGGTCTTTCACAAAGATTGGATCCCATAGACTGGCTTACGTAAGTGTTCTTGTAAAGATATATAAAATTCGTATTTTATTGTTTCACATTCCTTTTTAGGAAAAAATCTTTTTATTTTTCCCTAAGCATTTTTTGCAATCATTTTAAATCTTGAGATTCTCTAACAATGTCATCTATAAGGTTAGGATTAGAGATGGGATAGTAGTACTTGTTTTTGTTCCCCATGGCTGGCCTGAAGCGAATATAAATATTTGCCCAGGAGCTGTCAAGTTTTCTTGTGCTGGTGAATAAAACCTCTAAGCAATGGCATTAACTCTACTGTTAAGAATAGGTAGGTAATCTTTCAAGTAAACAGTCGGGTTTGATATTGTAAAATTTTAAGGTTCAAGCATCAAGCTGAAGTGAAAAGAATGAAACCCAGAGGTAAATTGCATGTCATCGTGAACAAAAAGAAGTTTGGAATGCTTGGACAATGTGGGAAAAACGTTTTTTGTGCTAAGTGAAGATGAAACAAAACAACACTGGCATGCTAAGGTTATGTCATCAAACTGGGTGAATCAACTGATTTGGCGAGCAATCTGGCTGCAATCCAGAAAACTCTTGCTTTTATTGATTCACAGACTTCTAATGGTTACTTGATGCGGTTTGTTGAGTTCGTCTATATCTGAGGTTTGAAAATGAGTTGAAACTCTTACCGGCTTTTCTGAAAGGAGAAATAACATCGGTTTCTATTGGGTCACCTTTTGAAAGTTTGGAAGTTGGGTAAATATTACAATCTGATGAGTAGTTTAGTATTGTTGCTGACACACTTAGAAGAGATTATCTTTATTGCTGCTGAGGGGATAATGTAGCATGCTATTGTTGTAATGTGCACAACAAAAATTTTCTTTGGCAGAACTACCTAGAGGTTGATCTTTGTCTACAATTGTGCCCTCATCATCTAGAGGATTCTTTTCTGAAGGTGTTGCCATTAGTTATTTCACTGAGTGATTAAAATATCACACTAAGTTTTTTCAATCATTTTGTTTGATTATTAGATGTTCTGATCTTTTGGTTTTGATAGTGTTCGGTAATATACCTCAACTCATTATAGGTATGAGCCATATCTATGGGAGAATGTGAGACAATCATACCTACGGCATGCTGTCCTCTTTGGATTCTTTGTGCAACTTCATCGAATGTACACGGATACTGTGCAGAAGCTGCCTACTAATTCAGAGTCCAATATTATGAGATGTTCTACAGTTCCTCGCTTCAAATATCTTCCAATCAGGTTAGTGTTCTGCTTTTATTTGTTAGCATTTTTTGTTGAAGATTTCACCCCCATTCCAATAGTATTACCACACAGCTTATAGATACTTTTAGAAACTTAAAAAGAAGAAGATACTTTTGGGAACTTACTTCTGAATCCATCCTGGCGATGCAGTGCTCCAGCATTGTCTTCCAGAGGCACAACTAAGGCATCTATTTCAACCCTTTCGGATGATATCTCTTCGAGAACATCCTGGAAAGCTTATACAAATGGGGACCTTTCCCGAAAGATGGAATTTGATGATAACTCCAATTTTGGGGTAGCAGCGCCATTATTTAAGTCTTTCATGCAGGTAAGACTGCTGTTTATTTTCTTCTAAGTCATTATAAAAGTTATTCCTGTGTCATTGTTGCAGTCTCACATTTAAAAATTTTAAGAGGCCAGATGCTGTTTCATCCAAGGCAATATGTTGGTCGAATATATTGGTGGCAGCAATAATGATTTGCTTATTTGCATATAAATACTTGGTAGACCAAGCAAATAAGAGGAACAGTTCAGTACCTAGGTTTTATTTCCAGGCAAAGTTGAGTGTTGGAATGGTATGAATTTTGCCACCATGATACTAGCATCCTTTTGGTAGGGATTGAAGTAGATGTGGAATGTTACTCTCTTATGTTTTTAGATGGTCTATTTAGCTCAAAATACATGCTTGATTGTTCCAAGGACTTGAGCTTCTTGTGGCTAGGTTGAAGCTTTTATTTTTGGGATTACTCTTACATAGGATGTTGGTGTCAAATTTTGCTCTTCTCTCTGTACTCTTTTAGGAGGTGTAGATTTCAAAACTTATATCCTTCACTTTATTTTATTTTTGCCGCTCATATACTGACCATTAGCGATCTTGTAACGATATCTGTAGCCTGCCGCCAGTTTTTTTTTTTTTTGGGGGGGGGGGGGGGGGGGGGGGGTGGCGCAAGGCAAAATCGATTTCATTCCCTCTAATAAGTCTAGTTTGTCATCAATTGGTGCTGGAAGTGTAAATTTGTTTGATTTCAGTGCTTGTGAATTTCAATGGAATATGTAAATAATAGATTCTCAAATGTTAATTTGTTGAAAGAGAGATTGTATTTTGTTTACAACTAGAAAAGTTAGATAATAGATACAAAAAAATGACTAGATCATAAGAAAGTCATTCTCTCTCTCATTTTCACCGCTTGCTCTCGTCCACTCCACTCAACCCCTTCTCTACTTATCTCTTTCTGTTCCGTTCTTCCTCTGGAAATCTCTGAATGACAAAGTGGAACTGTGGCTAGCCTCTTTACATTCTCGAATCTGGTTTCCATAAGAGAGAGATAGGACACAATCTTTAAAAGAAGAAAGTGAGAAAATGAAATCTATAGAGGGAAAAAGATGAAAATCAACTTGTGACAGAGCTCATCAGCGCAGAGTATTGGCACTATCTTCTCTGAAGGTTGAAGATAGGTTTCCTAGGTGGACCCAATCGAAGAGTGAAAGGGTCTAAGAAGAAAAGATCTGGTCAAATAGGATTAATCAAATTAATCATATAATATAGAAGAAAAAAAGCGACATGGGTATGCATCTCCCACTTCTTCATGGACACAAATTGTACTATGAATTAGATGAAGATGAGAGAGGGTAGATTTAGAGAGACAAATCTGAGTGAAGGGAGAGTGGACAATCTCCAGCTTTGTAAACCTCCACCTGTGCCACAAACCCGTGTTGTGAGACTCCTCCCACCATGCATCTTGCAGCAAATGATTGCTTTCACCAGAATACCTCAAAAAAAGAACATATTGTAGTCGCTGTCACCTTTTTCTTTTTTGTCCGGGGAGTCACACTTACAATCTCTAAGCCATCAGATTTGGGCATTGGATTATTTCAAATAATAGCAGTATGATACTAAAGGTTGCTTGTCTACTACAACTACTGATTTGAGATGCAAATCTTGCTAGTGATTCTGCGGATTGTTATTTTTGAATATAAATTCCGTGCTTGTCATTTATCATAAATATGTTTTGAATTCTAGTTATAAATTTCTGATTTGGAAAGCCAAGTTTAAGATGTTTTTCTGTTGTAATGGCCAGGTCGGAAGCAGATTTGGAGAGAGCACAATGAAATTGGGATCCATGCTAACAGATGGGCAAGTTGGCATTTTCAAGGATAGATCAGCAGCTGCCATGTCAACATTTGGAGACATTTTACCTGCCCAAGCTGCAGGCCTTCTTTCATCCTTAACAGCTTCTAGATCAGACTATTGATTGTCCACTGGATGTTTCACTCCTATATCTTCTCTCCTTGGGTCTGTACAGTTAGGTGAGAGGAGCTGTGGAGCTCAGTGAACATGTGGACTATGAGATAGGAAAGTAAGTGACCATTGGATCCTCAGTGGAAAGAAAATGTTTATGGCATATAGATAGGAGTCAAGAACTTTTCAGAGATTCACGAGAAGTGAAGTTGAAGATGTTGGGAAGGAGGTTATGTCCAAATAAAAAAATTGGATATAGTTCAAATTGGGGCAGTATACACTGATAAATTTTGTTTACAGTCCAAGATCTGTCAGCTTATTCTTTCCCGAGTTATGGGAAGTTAGAATATGTGGCAGGAAGAACACAGACGTTGCCTATTACTGAAAATCTTATTTAAGAACAGAGAATGAGGCTTTTCAAGGGCAGGGGATGTTCTGTCATTTGGTACATCATGGACTTTTGAGGCACAGGATGAGAACTCTCTTTCTAGTGAAGGTGGGGTCATATGGACCGCAAATTTGGACGATAGCATTGGAACAGTAAAATTTGTGTGGACGATGGACATCAAGAGGGTTTGTGGGTCATCATTGACTGACTGGTCAAAGACATTTTGCCTTTGGAGGTTTTCTCTATATGTTGTGTGCTGGATCTACTAAAGATATTGCTCAAAGCCATTCCATTGTTGGTGGCTAGGATCCATGGCCATGAAATCTTATATGCTTCCATGATGCTGCCTGTATTCTTCATAGGATACAATTGGGATGATGAAGGGTTTCCGGAGAGGAGAGGCTTTTGGTTTCGAAGGAGTTGGAACTCAGATGTAGTTCGTCAGGGGCTTATTATCTCTTGGTTGATTTATTCTTTCAATATTCATTTCATATGTTTAAAAGGAGAATCCCCGTATACCACCTGTGTATTATCTCCTTTTGTGCACATTGTTACACTTTTACGAATATAGTTTTATTCAACCAAAGCAGAGCTAAGAAGAAAAGAAAGACAGATTGTTCTTGAAGATGTTGTATCTTAATTCTTCCGATTTTATGCCTTTTGTAGTTGTACGAAGAATTTAGCAGCTAAGCTTCAGAGTGTAATGGCATTGAGTATTTCATGGGCGTTTAATATACTTCTTGGGCTATCAGGCCCAGCTTCTTACAATCAAGGCCAGAGCCCAGCTGCAGTGGTGCACCCAAAATTGTGCTGAAACTAGTCCATGCGAAATTGGCTGGACGTACTGGGCATAGCTGGCAATATAAATGGAAAAGAAAACAATAAGCCAACAACAATTTGACAAAAGAACTTCCCCATGGGCGTGAGAATTGAGAGCATCTGCCAGCTACCCTCTGTCTCTATCTTCTTGTTTATTCCTTGTTCCTTCAACAGAGTCTGACCCAAAATTACAGGCCAAGAATTTGCTATATTTTCACTTACTACGTACAATATATATATATATTTGTTTTTTGGATAAGTGGTATGTATATAGATCAACAAAATGTACAAGTCATGCATGCCACAGGGCAGTTCAGCATCAAATTTCTCTATTTCTATGATTTTTTTTTTCTTTATTGGATAGTTTATCTTAACTAGCCTTAAGATCTTTTGACGTACAGCTTTAAAGATATTTAAGGTGATATTTGGACTAAAATACTATTTCTCTACGTTTTATATCTTCTCTTTGCGCGCATAACCCCTTCACTGCTTTGTCTCTTCTCCAACGAACTTTAGATTTTTTTGTGTCGTATGGTCTAATAAGATATGTCTTGTGCCCTAATTTGTACTGTAGGGGTTCTGGATTATCCAAAAATAAAATATGTTAAACCAGTTACCGGTTTACTTAGTGGAGGAAATGTGCCACTAATTTACCCATACGCCACAGTGCAGTTACCTGAATAGTGAATACAACACCATGACATAAGTAACTAGCATAAGCTGTCTGGAGTATGCCACCTTTTTATTTTTTCTGACCAAGGATGTGTTGGTGTACTGTGGTGGTAAGAAAAAGGGGGTTTTTTTTTTAATGTTTCTTATGAAGAGAGGCGGTGGGAAATGTGGGGGGACAAAAAGCACGTAAATAAGGAAGGCAGAAGGAATTAGCAAAAAAAAAAAAAAAAAAACAAAGAAAGAAAGAAAGGCAGGAAGGTGGAGAAAGAGATGCAGCAGGTGTTGCTCTGAAATGTCCTCTCTCTCTCTGTTTTTGTATATTTTAAAAGACTATAGGGAAGCGTGTAACGCCAAACTCCTAGAATGGGGAATGGAAAGAGAGAATAGTCAAGGGGACCTGCATGCCCTGATTGTAGTGGAGTGAGGATTAGTCAAGTCATACTCATATTCATGAATTCATACCAATGGGCAGAGAGACTCAGGGAGAGGGAGAGAGAAGAAGAGCAAAAGGAGAGAGAGAGAGAATAGTCTCCTGGTGTTGGCACTGTCCAATAAATGCCAATGCATTGAGTAGTAAATATTTTGTATTGGGATTGTGGGGGAAGTTGTGGGGTGTGGGGGTGGGACCGTGGGGGAGTACTCAGAGGGACAACCCGAAATAAATGCTAAAACCTTTTGCTTTTACTAGTTTGGCTCCGTAAGGCGTGCGTCTGTCGGGATATCCCCCTACCTTTAAAACCGTCTCTTTCACCTCATGTCACAGACCGATCTCCCCCATACCTCTCTCGAGCATCCGCACAGTTCATTTCCCTCTCCAGTCATATTCATTGTAAACCCTAATACCCTATACGTACAGGCACATAAAAGGAGCCAAACCCTGGACATATAGGGTTATGGGCTTCCCCCATTTCATATGAGTCCAAAGGTCCAACTTCTTCTCTTCTTCTGAAGAGCAATCGAATTAATTATATTCTCATTTCAGATAGAAACTAGATTGGAAGATAGACAGTGGCAGAATTAGGAATGCAATTGAAGGGATCAAATTATTAAAAAAAATGATAAAAAAAAAAATTATTATGTAATATAAAAAAATATCTTAGAGTTAAAATATCAAAACTTAAAGATTATAAATACTAAAAATATTAAAATATACGTACCGTACTATTTGCTGATAATGAGAGGTGGCAATTGGATCCTACGGGACTGCATATTCTGAAAATATTGTAAAATAGCTTTGTTCTTAATAGTTTCAAAAATTTCTCTTTTGATGTATACCACAAAATTATCATTCATCCATTCATCTCTCATCTTATTACGCAAGTCAATTTTAATTAATTTCATTGCAGAAAACACTCTCTCAACGGTTGTAGTCGCAACTGGTAAGACCAATGCAACTCAATCAGCTGATAAACCAATGGATATAGAGTACGCTTTTTTGTTTCAACCATCTTCACAGCAAGACCTCCAATATCTTAAAGCTCAGAAAAAGCGTCATGACTTTTCACATCATAAATGTAATTTCGAAGTTGATCTCTAAGTATAACACAATCAATTCCTGAGAAATTTTTTGGATAAAGCTCAGCAAGATGAAGTAACTTCGCATGATCAAACGCTGAGAATGAGTTTCTTAGATCAAGACATGCTATACAAAGAAGTAATTTCGTGCTTGCTTTTGTGAAACGATTATCCATCTCCTTATTGATCAAATCAATAACATGACAAAACACTTCCACACGAAAACGATGCAAATAAGTAATTGTTTGTACTCCATGCCGAGCTCGACTTATAATAAATTCATAAGTCTTAAACTTTTACAAATCTCAAGGCATATGTAATGTCACGTATTTTAAAAACTTGTTGAGGGTAAAGAAAAGAAGAATAAGTGTCAACTGCCTACTGGTTATAAGTCATGGGTATATTCTTTACGTTGTTTGCCCAATAATTTTTTGAGTTGATACTTGAGGTGTGAGATAATTCGAGCTCAGTTCTGTTGTAAATATATGAAAAACCACAAAAGAATTGTGTTTAGCAATTATATTTGTTGTATTTTTGAGTCAATGGTTGGGCAAACACCCGATTTATCTTGCAAGCGATTTATATGCGAGAGTAGTTACTCCACCTCTTGCTCAAAATATAATAAATGGTAAGTTGCTTCGGAAACTAATTGCATCTAATTGAGCTTACATGTGCTATTCACTTATTATGCCAGGCTGGGCTTAACACTTGAAAAAAAAAAATTAAGGAATTTTCAGGCGATGGGGGGCGGCGGCTGCCCCCCATTCGTCCTTGTGTAGTTCCGCCCCTGAAGATAGAGATAGGGAGGACTGGGCGTGTCTGGATTTGATTACATAGTTTGAAATGTTTGTATGATACGTATAATGATCGGCCTTATATGTGCACGTACGTACGCCTAGATGTCTCTCCATAAGATCAATAGCTACGGAAGATATAAATGCCTTATATTAATTAGACCCTAAATACTTGCTAACAGCTTGCTAAGAATATTGTATTACTATAAGGAATAGAATTTGTCTCTAATATATGTTTTGAATTGTGTGGAAAAATAAATTAATCTCTTTCAATAAAGCAATTCGGTCTGAGATGGTCTTCTCCTTCCTTTTAAGGTTGAAAATACTTAGTTTATGAGTCGATATATATAAATATTTGCAAATCCTTTGTAGCAGGATCAAGATCTTTTATAATTTTTCACTCGAATTATATAGTGCAATTTAAAGAGAGATAGACACAATAGGTGGACATAATTTTTTTATTTGCTGTAAGGCTCATACTGTTTGAAAATTTATGTGAACAATATTAAATAGTGTAGAGTTCACTTATTTGGTCGATTTCTTTTTAAATTGTACTATGTAATTCGGGCATGAAGTTACAAAGTATCATAATCCTAGCAGGACCTGATTACTCTGTCTCCCTGTGGAAAATAGGTTCATTAATTACCATGCCCCGTTAATACAGCAGATCACTCCTGATCTCTACATATCTACCACTGTCCAACTTGTTCTATTATTATATCTTGTTGACGTACGTGTTTATTTATAGGAAAAAAAAAATGCAACATGCATTTTAATAGTTGATCCCCACGTACGTGTATTATATGCCCAGGATTCAAGGAAGATGGAAATGATTCAGAAAGTTTGTCTTTAGTGGATAGAAAGTATGAGGATTTATCCAGGAAGAAGGAAATTATGAAGTCTGCGGGGCACGAGCTTTTTGGACGCTCTTTAAAAGGGGGACGAGAGAATAGAATCAAGGCGATACTGGAATGGAATCAGAAATGTTGAATAGGCAAAACTAAAGCCAAAAAGAATGAATGATGGCCATGTAAACCATTGGAATCGAAGCAATCAATAATTGCCAGTGACAAATTTCCTGGTCTGTTTAATTATATGGAAATGAAGTTCCGATCCAGTACCCTTAATTAGGTAGTAATTAAAGACTCATTTTTTTGGTTTTTCTTTTCCCCTCCCACTTTTCTCTTTTCACTTCTGTAAATATATGTTCTTTTGGTTGGAAATCTGGCATAGGAACCAGTTACCTTTTTGAAAGGGCATGCAGAATGTTACTCTTTAGCTAATAATTAAGAGTCAACCTAAACATACCCAATCTCGTTTGATGAAGTGGAAGCTGTGCCTAATAGCCTCACATGATCAGTCAGTCCTAAGCTAGATGGCCTGAACCTACGGCTACGTAACTTCGCCCTCACCCAAAGACAATCAGAGTATCTACACATTGGTGGACGCATATATATACAGGCTGAGGCAGGCTTTCACAGGGTACATACACCATCAAGGGTATGGCATCCTCATCTTCATGGTCAAATGTCTAAAGAGATAGCTAGGCATATATGCATGCGATCCATGACTCATTCCTCATACATGCATGCGTCAGCGCTAGTAGTACTAGCCTGCTAGTTGATGAATACGAGAGAGAGAGAGACACAGACAGAGGGGGGAGGAAGAGGATCAGAGGAGAGAGGTAGAGACAGACAAGAGACACACTATATATACTGTCAAATGCATTTAAAGGCAAAGTCATCATTGCACAAGTACGTCATCATTGTCATGCAATTGGCAATGTCTTTAATTCCCTTGGGGTTATTTTGACTACGTTCTTCTCTTATCAATATTTGAATCAGAGTGATTGACATTTAAGATTTGAGATTTCATGTCAATCATTAATTACAAAACTTAAAGGCAATGGTATATATGCCTTTCCGTTTCCTTTCCGTCCCTTCCATCTTTTCTGTGCTCCCTCTCTTCGCATTGGATTTTGGGTTTTTGAGCATTACAGTGAGAGCATTAAATGGCCATGACATTTCCTCTGCAACGGCCTTTCATACTTCTGGCGCGCACAGAGGGAGAGAGAGGGGAGCGGGAGGAGGGGACTTTGATGGTGGAAGGGTTGCCAAGTTTAATTTCACACCCACCTCTCATCCAGTCTCTTTTGTCTTATGCCTTTGTCTCTCTGTTTTGTTTGGGAAATGCCTTGTGCGTAACAGTTCTCTCCATGACATCCAAACTAATTCAGCTCAAGCATTTAATATCTGTCTATGGCATATAGAGCACTATACGCAGCATGAATCATTCCTTTTGCTGCATCTGTCCAATCACTGAGGCAATAGGGCTTTGACAATTTCAAAACAGATATCCATCTCTTACAAGGTTATGGACCGGCCGGAAATGCCTCAAAATTAGTAGGAAAGTAGGTCTACGGCCGTCTCCCTCAAATATTTGCTGCTTTAATAACTCTTATAGAATTTCACATGATCACAGTAATGCAAAATACCACTTATAGCTTAGTGAGTAAAAGTATAGATAAATTTGAGCGGTAACTCTTACCCATGCTTGTGACTACTGGAGCCACATAGCACTCTTCTGCATGCCTTGGTTGACGGCCTTTACCATTTCTATCAACACTATATATAATCAGCGACTAACCTAATCAAGTAGTTTTCTCTCCATCTTCAATGTAAGAGTAATTTCAACAAACATAAGGGTATAGAACCTAAACAAATATAGGCTTTGAGGTAGGATTTGAGAAAGCGATCGAGTGTTATATGCATCATTCAAAATATGAAAGATGTACGTGCGATTTTGCAACAAGAGGAAGCGAGATAGCAAAATGCTCACACAAGGACATCTGTGACGACTAAAGGAATTAAGTGGTCTGACATGAGAGGGTCAAGATTACTGCTACGAGAAAGAAATCACAACGGATATTGTACTGGAAGACGAGAGCGATCGAGATTGCTAGCTATACTGCGGCCTGAATCTTCACAGTGGAGTGGGCACATGGATATGCTTTAATTATTTCGGGAGAGGACGAGATCAGAACAAGAGGTGAGAACTACAAACACTCCACCTTCTTCAAGGAAAATGGAGGAGCAAATATCTAGGGTAAATAAAGAGGCATAGCGAATATATCAGATATTGAATTAATATTCAAGGGAAAATTAATATTGGAGGCAGCATAAAAATCAAAAGCAGAAATTAATATGCTTAGGTTTTGAGCAAAAGGGACTAATTCTAACTTATCCACACTGCAAAATGCTATAAAAATTATAAGAAATTAATCGATGTGTGTGTGTGTGTGTGTATCGTATATAATAGAGTTGGAATATTTATATAGATCACCTAGCTAGATATATAAACATAAGAATACGTTTTTGCCGTTCCTCTTGTACTCGACAATTATAGCCATATCAGACCAAAGGGTGGCCCCAAAGAGACTATTAAACGAAGCTTCAAATTCTTAATACTAATATATCATGAAATAAAGTATATATATTATGTAAAAGGAAAGAAAAAGAAAATAGATCAACTTGAATAATGCAAGTTAAATCCTCTGACATGGATCCCTTTGCTTAATAAGAAGGCCCGGTGTCCTTCTAGTTTTCAATAGTGCCCGGCCATGTAGTTCGATCTCTTATAAAAGATTATCATGTTGGAGCCGTCATTATTCTTTAAGACATGCCAATCTCTGCTGAATCTTGAAAAGCATCAAAATAGATTATATTGTTAGGGTTAATTCGTATTACCACTATGGGAATTAGGTCATAAGAAATTAATTTCTATTGCCAAGGAATTTTAATATTGGCTTCAACTTTTAAACTTCTATGATCTTAACTGATCTCCTCATCTATTATAGCCAGCTGATTAGGGATTATATTCTTAATACGTACGTGTATAAAGTGGGAAATCTAGCCCCAGAACTGCACGGGGGTTCTCTGTCAAGTTTCTCAGTGAGGCCTGTGATTATCTTGGTGCACATAGATGCAAGATTCATCATATGGATCAAAAGCTCCTAGCAACCAAAATATTCCGCGCTTCAACTTGCAAATTATACAGCTGCCTGCGGATTTTTTTGACTGTGCAGGGTTAGAAACGTTCGGAGAGGTAGAAACAAAACCTGCTGAGTACCGTGCCTGCCACGGCATGCACTTTTGAAGAGGGAAAACCCCACGAACTATTATTTGGCGTTACTGTGAAACTGGAAGGGCAAGTACAATTTTGGCTGGTAACAATTAGATGATGAGAAAATAGTACTTCATATATGGGATCATAGAGTGACATACAAGATAAAATATGACAAAATTGTCTGTAAAAGGGTATAGATAGTTTGAGTTAAAAACCCAAACACTCTCTTTCTCTCTCCTAAACGCTCTGTCAATGCTGATGATCAATAATCCTTCAAAGTTCAAACCCTGCATAGGAAATATCCCACAAAAGAAAGAGTTACTGCAGGTAGAATTGCTTAATTGTTGAGTAAATTAATTATATATGTTTGTTAATTAAGTTTCTAATGACTGCACAAAAGGAATATCAAGTTTGAATTTCACGATCGAGACACTGAAATGGCAGTCTATTTCACGCAACCGTGCGCATTGTAGGCTGTATCATAAGCTAAAAGTCTTTAGACTCTGGAGTCAGGACACTGAACCACGCAGTGTCAACTATGGGCAATAAACTAATGATCTCATCCGTGGATACATTATTTCAGAGCCATCTGCTTTTGACATATTATACTTGGTTGCTAGGGTTTTGGTCAACACCTCAACAGTGGGATTTGTGTCTGAAATTCCTTATTTTTTCCTTGAGGGGGTCAATATTTGTATTTTGGGCCCCATTTTTCATCAATTAAATGAATTATAACTTATAAGTAACCAAGCCTCTTATAATCTACATAAGCAAATTAATCAGAAAATCACCTTATCATTCTTGATATTCCCTCAAGCGCTGTGATCAGTAAAAATACCAATATATATATATAGGAATAATACTAAAAGCTGCATTAATACTTCTATTGTCTCGTTATTATTGTTACAATTAAAACAAATAACGAGAACAAAAAGAACAATTACTTACAACATACATATTGCCATGATTATGGTAAGATTTTGGACATGTACCTATTACGGGAGTCTGGGCAGGCTTTTGATCCATGGAATAGATGAAACCCTAAGACGGATCAATAGTTCGACGGTCATCCCCAGCAGCTGCCCTAGGTTGCTGAAACTGACTGAGTTGTCCTATGCTTGCCGATACATTCATGGCCAAAAGGTTCGCGTCATAGTTGTTTCCCGATTCAAAGCTCCTGAGCATCTGTTGCTGATCCCTTGGAAAAAACTGGTGATGGTAGTGGTGGTGGTCCCGGGCGCCACCGATTAGATTGATTCCCAAGTTCTGCTGGTGGTTGTGATTGGTGGCAGTGGCGGCAGCGGCGGCGGCGGCAATTAGGCCATGGCTTGTGATGCCCAAGTTTTGATACTTGGAGAGTTCAGATTTGGCGCAACTTAGGTCCATCTGGAGTTGGCGGAGTTGGTGTTGAAGGAGAGAGATGACTCCCACGCACCCGTAGACAGGGTCACGGAGACGCATGTCAGCCTCGTAGGCAAGAGAATTCACGGCGTCCTCGCGCTGGTGTGGGTGCAACTCATTCAGCAGTTTGGTCACGTTGCTCGCCCCAAACACCTTGTGAACGTTTGCAAATTTCTGGGGTTGGTCTGGTGGGAAGTATGGTGCAAAGACGCACTCCGGCTGGCACTTGCGCCGCAGAAACTTGCACGCTGCACATGGGGAAGTCGATGATGATGCCATGTTCCACTTTCTCCTCTGCAAATCAAACAAGATCCAATATCAAATGCTACAAATAATAGCAAAACTATAGGTGGTTAGAAATTTATCAACAGTAGAGAAAAGAAAAGAAAGAGAGCCATTGTAAATAGAAGATACTCCATAAATATACAATTAACAATCAGAACATGCTTTGGGTCTACGAAGTGAGCATGTACTTGAGAACTTTCACCTTGGGGAGGACGAAATAAAGAGGGGGGAACACTACTAGCTGATCAGATACTGTAATTAGAAGAAACTAACCAAACGATTTACTTTAATGATTAAGATAAAAAAGAATCCCAAAAGATCGAGTGCGGAAAAATAATTGACAGCACAATGGCGGTGCGACTATAATTGTGAAGTCTAAAAAAGGTAAAGCGGCACCAACCGAAGTTAGAATCTGGAAGATCTTTAACCAATTGAAAGCAAGTTACAACTTAACCCTAAAAATGTAAAAAACAAAAGAGATTGAGAGTAAGGTGACGGCCTGAATTATAAAGGAGAAAAAAGTTCCCTGAATAACAATTGAAATAGGAATGATAGATATACCCTTGCAGGATCTGGTGTAATAGTATGATTTTCTTTCCTGATTTGTTTTCTGAAGGAATCCAAACGAAATGTTCTTGGTTTTCCTGCTGGAGTTTAAGAGATCTGGCTGTAAAAGTGAAGGTCGATATATGGTCAAATATTGTACAAATCAAGCAACAAACACACAGGATTCTGCGAATAACATATTCTACATAACAGGCTATATTTCCTTTTCTCTCTCCCACAGGAAACCCTAAGCCAGCGGGCCAGCGGTGGAGATATAAGGTTCTACTTCAGAGAGATAAACTGGTTCACAGAGAGAGAGAGAGAGAGAGGGTTTGAGTACCTTTGTAAGGGAGGGTTGGAAAGGGAGCAGAAAGCAGTGGCCAGTGGGGAAAGGAAGAAAGGTTTTGAGTACTCGTGGGGTGGGATTGAGGGATTGGATCTCGTGAAGAAGAAAGGTTACATATATTTCACACTTTCCGATGACAATTTTGGAAGGAGATCTTGCTTGAATTTTATAGAAAACTAGTCATAATTTACTCCAATTTTTTCCTTAAAAAATACGAGACTTTTAAGAGAGGTTTGATGGAAGATCACCTTGGAACGAACCAAGGCATACCACCATATCATTCACGATTTTAGTTGTACGCGTAGTGAAGGAAGCAAAAAGTTAAAACCAAATGGTTATAAAAATCTGAAAGAATTGATAACAAGGAGAGATGGAAAGAGAATAAGAGTTGTCTGACTCTGACTGAGGGGAGATCTTGGGATGATGGAAGAGTCTCCTTCTCCTCTCTAATTCCTATTCTCATTCTTGCCTTGGGAGTTCAATAAACAACATGAAAATATGTAAATAAAGAAAGAATAGATGGGTGTAGTCCTACTGCAAGTCGAGGGTGGCCTCGATTTCTTCAGTCAAACCTTTTTCTTTCTTCAAACTACTGCTCTACTACTATTGATACTGATCGTGATGGATATGGATGATGAAAATAGATGGACAATCTCCCAAAGCACTTGAAGCTTTCCACAGTCGCCTCCTCTTTTTCCTCCCTTCCTTGGTCTTCTCGGTTGTACGTCCTTTGAGCAGGTTTTTCTCTCTCTTTCTATTTCGTTCTTTCTGATCTCTCTCTCTCTCTCTCCCTTTTTTTTTGTTGGGCTTCTCCCTTGGTAATTGAGAGTACCCCTCCTTTTAAGCCGTCGGAACCAAAAATATTAGATATCTAAGCTCGTTGTTCATGCAAAATTTGTCTTCGATCTTTTTGGCGCTCTGATCGCCCTGTATTCTCGCCGGAAAAACAAATGGCATGTAACATGCATATAAAGATGATGATCGCAAGGCTAAGGCAGCTATAGCACTGACCTTTAGCAAGATACAGAGAGAGAAAGAGTCTGGGAAGTCTCGGATATAGAGAAAGAGAAAGAATGAGAGTGTCTTTTTAGTAGGGAGTGGTGGGTGGGGGAGGTAATATCGGCGAGGCGGGGGAATGTCCCCCAGAAGCAGAGGCTAAGGAGACGCGGAGAAAGCAAACACAGCGTGAGTTAAGAGTAGAGATAAGATCAGAGAGAGAGAGAGAGAGAGAATAGTAAGCTTTGTGGTTGTTCTTATTATTACCATTTATTTAAGACGCCATCAGAGCTTTTGTTCGTAGCATGTTATGTCGTGTAGTAACATGCATGACCCATCTTCCCATCCTCTGCGTACAGTACTATAACTAGTGTAGCCGCGGTAGCATCTTTTCTTTCTTGAGTGTTTTTAGGCTTTCAGGTTGTGCTTTCTGTCGCCTACAGTATGGCCTACCCTCTGCAATACCATTAATTTTTTACATTGAAAAAGAAAAACCCCACAGTTATTTGCTTTCTATTTTAATTCTTGAAACAAATTGTAATCACTGTAACATCTCTTTATTTGACCCCGCTTTTTAGGGTTTCAAACTTTCAAAGAATAAATTGGATTTTTCGACCTCATATATTGTCAATAATTGTTGCATAAGAGGACATTCTCATGTTTGGATATCTCAATTAATGCACATACTAATGAAGTTTATGTACCAAAATGGAGTGTACATGTTTTCGTAGAATCATGAAAGGAGTACTATATTTGAACTTCTGTTGGAGTATGCAATATTGGTGGTCAATTTATCAAGCAGACCAGGTGTCAAATCAATTGGTATGTGAAGAAAACATTGCGAGGAAGTTCTCGTCGCATCTGCACTTTTAAATATTTCATCGATATGACTAGTTAAGCTTGTTTTAAAAAAATTTAAAATTATTATAAGACCTAATTCTACTTAGTGGGGATCTAATCCGAGACCTAACTAGCGCTTATACTACTAACTTCTTATTTCTTATATTTTTTCACTCCATCTCAGATTCGAAGTATTATAAAGAATAATTTGTTTGATCTTCTTATATGGATCAATATCTTTTACAATTTTCTATCCGAATTGTATGGTAAAATTCGGAAAGAGATAAGACACAAATGTGTGGATCCTACTAATACTAAGAAACATTTAATTGGATATTTTTCTTTGTTTCCAAAAACAATATTGATTGCTTACCTTAAATACTCCTATTGATTGCTTACCTTAAATACGACCCTAGTTTTGCTATTAATTAGTAGCAGATCAGTTGTATTGTTCCAGTTTAAAATAGATAAAGTACACACTAATACTGCCGCATGCTTTGCTGATCCATTTCACCTTGTTTGCACATGGTTGTTAGCATACATTTTAGGTTTACCAATGCTTTTCTTTTTTGGTTTTGGGGGAGGGGATCGAGGGGAATGAAATTAAGCTTTATTCATGCAAATTATTTACAACAAGGTGGAGGTAATTAGGCCCCAAAAAAACAAAAAACAGCCCTGCAGTAATAGTAAGGTATAAGCTGATCCAATAATTATTTAACATGGACCAACTAATTAAGGCCAAGAAAATGGCTCACAGCTGTTGGAAACTACGTACCCGAAGAAATTGAGGAAACGTCTAGCTAGAGACCGCGGGAGAGGATGAGATATTGCCGATCGAAGGATATTTTATATTTAGGCCTGAAATTAAAGGTTGAAATCTACTAAAAATTTGAATACCCTTTTCTAACTCTCAAATCATTTTTTCCCTGCTAAATACAATTTTTACCCTTATAATTAACGAGTATGATCAGTCGTATTTTTTTAGTATAAACTATAATTAAACGTTGAAATATTGTACGTACCCACCTCAAAATATCAATACTGCACTGCTGGTTAATTCGATCGCCTTTCAAAAATATATATATATATATATAACGGACCTCCTAATATATTTGATAAATTAGGAGCCAGCTGGCTTTAATCAAAACCAAAGGGCAACAAGAAAGCACACCTTTCTTCTGTTCCTATATATTAGTAACGACTTTGCAATTAATACGCATGTACACATAGAATTTCTTTGTGCTAATTAAGATGAGAGATAGTACTGCTGCTAATTGGTAAGTGGAGTAGGAAATTGGAATCCACGATCAAATATTAATGTACAAAAGTCTTCCTAAACAACGGATCGTAGACTAAAGATATTGACTGTAAAAAGTTTTGTATTAATTATATATGGAGCTATAGCATACTTATAAAAATTAATTGGATTTGGGTATTAGCCAGACAACGCAGACCTAAATATTTTTTTTGTAACTCAATCGATCCCTTTGCCTTTGTAGGTGAAGAAAGGCCATGGAAAGATTCATTCAAGGTTTTCTCTGCTAAACCTTCTTCCAGGAACAACGCCAAGATGACTGGAGTGAGTCCGATCTCGCTTTATCTCCTATATATACACGCAAAGTGCAAGAGGATTAGAATATAAACAGGATGTTTCGTGTTTGTTTGCTCTGAAAGAATTTGGCAACTAATTGAGAGCACAATTCCAATTTTGTAATTCTTCTATTTGAAATTTGCAAGATATGCATGTTTCTTTATTTGGAAACTAAAATATCACATGAAAGAATCAGAAAACAAAAGAACACATGAAAGGAAAGACAAATAATTAGCAGAGCGCATTTGTTTCTAGTTAAGTCAGATTTGGTCCAATTGTGAGAGAAGCAATAAGGTGTAGAACATACCGAGTGTTTGGAAGCAATATCCAACGAGCTTTTAGACACCATCCTTCCAAAGCCAGAGTTCTCACTAATCGAACCTCGCGATTTTGTCTTTGATTCTCTTCCTTCGGCGCCCGACTTTCTAGCATTCATCACCTTCTCCACCATCCTACTGCCCAAAACATGTGTCCCGTTTCCTGATAAAAGTCTACCTTTTTGACCCGTCACATTCCCTTGACTAGTCTCTTGGGATTCCATTTTCCGTCTTACGCTCGGTGAACATGATTGCCTCTCTGATTTGGCAGAGGGCTCTGGCTTGTGGCTAACCGGAAGAATTGGGTTGCCAGGTCGACCCCTTGTAATTGAGGTTGAGCGATCGGCTCTTGGATTTGAAGGGGGTTCTGGCTTTTGGTGAACCGGAGGTATTGGGTTGCCACTTCGACCCCGTGTAACTGAGGTCGAACGATCTGTTCTTAGATTTGGAGGTGTCTCGTTGGAAAACTCCGGAATTTGAGCTGGAATGGTTGATCTCACCAAAGGTGACACAGCTCTGCTTCTGGGCTTCGTCTTTGAATGTGTCCCTATGTTTTTGATCGAGTTGGGGATGAGCAAATCCATATGGCTTTCTTTTTGGTTTGTGGATTTTGCTGCGTTGGTAACCGCATTTGCCCGCTTGCTGATATCTGCGACTGGTTTTTTGTTCACAATTGGTGTTCCTTTGTTGCCTGTTTTCGATTCCGTCGAGCTCGGCCTCTGGCTTGGGGTTGTGGCTCTCAGGGGAACTTTCGGATTTGCAGGTTGAGATTTGGGTCTTCCATTGCTCGCCTTTGGTGCATCCGAATTGCCATCTCTTACCTGCTTGGTTGCGGCACGATCATTCCATCAGTCCAATGTACATCGGGCATGAGTAATGAAGAATAATGCATGAGTCATGACTCCATTACAAATTTAACTCTGGCAGTAATTATTCCCCTTAATCTAAGTTCAAACAAGTCTAGAAAATTCCTCTGTAACTTCACCAGTGAAATAAAGGATCAAAAATTCGTTACACAGACCATGACCCTGTAACCATTGAAACGTTTTCTGCAGAAAAAATGATTACGGAAAGACCATACAAATAGGAAAACACAAAGGGAGTGTAGAGTTATACCTGTGAAATAGGTTGGATGATTGGTATCTCCCTTTGGATGACAAATTCAGGCGCAGGTGCTTCCATCTCCAGAGATGGGAACAGAGGAGTTGCTGGTGGAGTTTTCAACCTAGGAAGTAGGAAGTGAAATATTGTCTTTTGTTATTTTCCTCAGACGCTGTTCTTATGCTAAAGGACTGTCACTGGAGTTCATAGAAAGTGAATCGAAACAGAGTAGGAAACAAACAGAGTTTACCAGTCGTAATCATTTTTTCCATTCTGATCAGCAAGAAGTTCCAATCCGGATCCTTTCTTTGCAGATGGAATTCTATAGAATGGATAATTTCCTGAATGTTGATGGGAAAAAGAAAAAAACTCATAAGCTTACAAAAAAAAATGGAATCCAAATGGGGAAAAAAAAAAAGCTCAAAAATTGGTACACACCTGCAGAGGCAGCATGAGGCTCAAACTCATCGGAAACAGGCTGAAGGAGGCTGACGCCGCGTTCATTCTCACGCTTATGCAATTCCCGGAATAGAAGAAGTTCTTCATCTTTGTCCTTGCGACCCTTTGTTGATATCCCAAAGAACCTCCGGCCGCCACCCCCACCATTCATTATCTTCTTTTACTGCTTATGTTCTCTGTTAATTTCCTTTCCTACTGCGAAATTCTTCAACTTTCCTCTTTCCCCGCAGAGACGCAAAGGGTTTGAATTTGGTTTTTGCAATATGAAGAAGACTATAATAGATCAAATATGTTAAGAGGAATCAAGGCCTGCAGGTCCAATCAAGGTCTACGTAAATATAAGCCAACCAAGTGAATTCCCACGTAGTAGTCGGGGTACCAAATTACTGAAGACAAGGCCGGATTTCCTCCGATTGCACATTTGACATCTTTTGAGGTGGCTTAGAAAAAAAAAATAAGACATCTTTTGGGGTGCACCAAGAGTAATGCTCTGCTAGAGCCAACCTCATGAATCCGGCCACCAAATTTTAGGAGTCAACTTCGAATTAGATCTCATTGGTTCTTAATTACTAAGCTCCCAGTGGAAGTTAGGTTTTTTTTGTTTAAAAAAGCTTTTGGATTTTCTAACTTCACGGGCTTTGATAGCTTTTGGTTTTGCTTAAAGAAAGGGGAGGCGAGAGAGAGAGAGAGAGAATTGGGCTAGCCCAATTAATTATGGGCCTAACATGTCTGGAGCGAAGGCCCAATCCTTTAAGCCCCGGGTTAAAACCTACCTTCATTCCCTCCTCTCTTTTTTCTTCTTCGGACACGGAGAGAGAGAGAGAGAGCCGGCAGGATGCTGGGTTCGACTGTCCGTAGGCTTCGATGGCAGGGCTCTTCTCTCTCGTCCTCTATTTGGGTGAAAGACTGTAGTTTTCAGCGCTTCTTAGTCCCTGAAGGTAATGGTAGTATTGGGAAAGGTAATTATGCTGCTTCGTCGATCTTCCAGACCGAGAGTTATGCCAATCGTAGCAACAATACCAGTGTGGTTGGGCTGTGTTCTTCTTTGTTGGAGACCACTGCGCTGGTGCTTAGGAATAGAGGAGGAGGAGCACGACGACCCAGGCCGCATTTGGTGCGCGCTCGGCAGCAGAGAAACAAGACGACGACGGATACCGATACGGATGCCTACTCTGCAATAGAGCTGGCATTGGATTCGGTGGTCAAGATCTTCACGGTTTCCAGCAGCCCCAACTACTTCCTCCCCTGGCAGAACAAGTCCCAGCGCGAGTCCATGGGTTCCGGTAAACCCGCCCTCCCCATCCTTTTTCCTTCTCGTTAGATACTTCTACCTTCATTGCTGCCAATCCACTTGGAAAAAACAACTGTTGGCAATTGTTCACTCTTGGAAAAACGAAGACCACTCGCTTTCTCACTGCGCGGCGCTGGACTACCTTCACTCATTCTAACAATGCGCGGTTGGCTTACCTTGTGGTGCTGCGATTGCAAAATTGTAGAGATACTGTAGATATTCAGGCTTCAAAGGGTGTTATCAGTAAATACATGGATAAAGCCAACTTGGCTGTTTTTGGAACAAAGCTAATCATGAAAAGCTTTTGCTTTGGTTTATTTTTTATTCACTTTAATATGGCCTTTTCCAACTTAAGTTACTTTGTGATGGTAATGCAGGGTTCGTAATCCCTGGGAGAAAGATTCTTACGAATGCTCATGTAGTGGCTGATCACACCTTTGTACTCGTTAGAAAGCACGGCTCTCCTACCAAGTATAGAGCAGAAGTTCAAGCTGTTGGTCATGAGTGTGACTTAGCTATTCTGGTTGTTGAAAGTGATGATTTCTGGGAGGGTATGAACTTCTTGGAACTAGGAGACATCCCCTTTCTACAGGAAGCTGTTGCTGTTGTTGGATATCCTCAAGGTATTAATATGGGTGATTCTGTTTTCTACAATTTTCGATTGCTCTTGCTCTCTGTCTCTCTCTTTTCCTTCTAATTATTAGTAGGTTTATTTTATTTTGTGCTCTAAACAAGTTCGACATTAGCCTTTCTAGTGTGATACAAACATTATGAGTATGATAAGGACGACGAAGAACACAATGGTGATGGCGACCTATATGCTTATTGTGTTCTGTTTCCTATAAAGTTATCAACTCTTTTAGATAATAAATGCCTTACATCGCCCAAAAAAACACTTGGCCAATGCATGGATCTTTTTACCTGTATTGAGTCGCTACATTGAGAACTTCTGAAGGGGTTCCGAAGAGGTTCTGTTGGAGCTGAACTGCTAGACCGTTTGTCGTGTTCTGAATCGACTTCTTCTCGGGGATGCACGAATGTCTTATACTATATATACCTATATATGTGTATCTACAAGTATATCTGTATGTATGTAACACTTTATAAGAGATTAAAGAAATTTCAATAGAGTTGCACGCTCCAACTTTTATGCAACTTTCTATAAGCACCTGGAATTGTGGAAATCAATTTTAAAAATGTGTTAATTACATTTTGTTTGCATAAGTGCACTCCTGTAAAACTGAAACGATGCTTATATCATGAAGAAATGATGGGAATTTACACTTCAGTCTGAAAGTTTGGCTAATGTTTTAGCTGTCATTGCAGGTGGAGACAACATTTCTGTTACTAAAGGTGTTGTTTCCAGGGTTGAACCTACACAATATGTACATGGTGCAACTCAGCTGATGGCAATACAGATTGATGCGGCCATCAATCCAGGGAATAGTGGCGGTCCAGCAATCATGGGCAATAAAGTTGCTGGCGTAGCTTTTCAAAACCTTTCAGGTGCAGAGAATATTGGGTGAGTTCTAAAATTTGGTTAATATCAATAATTGTCACTGGGATTGATTGGACATGTTAACTACACTTGCAATGAGATAGCCGCTTCTTGGTACACTGGCCTTTTGGCTGTTTGAACCTTAGCAAATTTGGAAGTCTTGCATTGTTCCCAAATCATTTAATAAGTTGTTTTAAGTTGAGGGAGAAATTTCAGGAATAAGGAAACTCAATCAGTTTGGGAAGTTGCTTCTCTATGTTTGCTTTGGAAAAGAATATGTGCGTACTTCCTATTTCTTAGAATTTTCCATCAGTCATCAATAGTACTTCTTTCTTCGAAAATTTTATGCTTGTATGATGGACTCTCATTCCTCTACATTCTATCAGTTTCATCGTTTATTTATAGAACCATTTGCATTTTTCTTTCTTGTTGTTTGCATTGGCTCTGCTCTCTTCTGTACTGCTATTGTACTTTGATGGCTTCCCGTTGGTGCCTTTTAAGTGATCAGAAATTCAGTGGCTGTGTTCATCAAAACTTACCCAAACTGTAACAATACTTCTTCTTATCATTTACACTCTTTATGTGATACCCCGAATCCCATATGGAGTGACAGAAGAGAAAGAATGAGAGATGACTGCTATGAAGGCCAAGTCTCACATTGGGATCTTATTAGGTTAAATTGGGTTTTATAATGATCCAAGGAGTTTCAAGAGTAATTTTAACTAGGCTTTTTGAAGTAAAAACATAGATATGACTAGGGCTTTCTTTGAGTCGTTACAAATGATATTAGAGTGGCTATGGTAACTACCAATGTGGGCCTTGATGAGGACATTAAGGATTTAAAAAGGAGAGATTTTGATATCCCGAATCCCACATGGAGTGAGAGATGAGTTGTATGAAAGTCAAGTTCTACATTGAGACCTTATTAGGCTAAACTGAGCTTTATAATGATCCAAAGAGCTTTAAGAGTAACTTATCAAAAAGGAGCTTTAAGAGTAGCCTTGACTACTTATTTTGAAGTCAAAGCGCAGATGTGCACTTGTCTTTGGGTCGTAAAAAACAATAAGTTGGTACAAACACAACAGAAGTAACAATAACCGTAAAAGAACATCACCTCAGGGTTTTAAAACAATATAATTATTAATAACAAAATTCAGTAACATAAACGGAAATTAAATCCAGCAGAAAACAATATCATTCATAGACTTTAACAATTAGAGATTTTAAAACAATAATTATAAATCCATACAAAATGAAATTAAGAAGATTTCAGCATGCATTTAAAATTCTATACTTTTGTCTAACATAAACGTGAACATTTGATAAACCCATTTTACAAATAATAATAACTTTATTTTCACATAAAATATTAACCATTATGAAATAATAATATTTTGGGAGATCTAAAATTTCTATTTTCACAAATCGTTATTTTCCGATTAATTTAGTATAATTACTCGCTTTGAAATCAAATTTTCACACTCCCCTTGAACACACGTGTTGGAGGGAGAAACGAGAACCAAAGAGAGAGTTGAGAACCCAGAGTGGAAGAACAGATTTTTAGAGAGAAGAGGACGAGATTTTTTTGAGAATGATTCTGGTTTATGGACAATGTCTGTCTAGGTGTTGAATGTGTATGACTTATATTTGAAGTAGCGACTTATAAAGAAAAGCATCTTGGATGGTACTATGTGTGTTCTTGGAAAGGCTTCAAGCTGATTCCCCATTTAGAGGAATTGATTGGTTCCATCTGCCCTCGAAGAGTGCTCCCTGGAAAATTTTCTCTTTTACAAGGTTAAAAGCATATGGTTTTGCCACCGCTTGCATGGAGAGCGCTTGGACTCAGTATAGTCAACAAACCGTACTGTGCATAGGTGTTGATGGCGGAAACATGATATATCTGAGACTATAACTCTAGTAACCATAGATTATAATTGGTAGCAACTTAATGAGATTAAATCTGCCGGCATGCAAAATAGACTCTAAATTGTCAAGCATATTTTTTTTTTTAGTGTAGTTAAGACATTTATTTTTTTTCGATAACTCTTAACTGTGTAAAACAATAAACAAGAGCTAACTTTTTCTACATATTGGATTTTGCAGTTATATTATTCCTGTTCCAGTGATAAAGCATTTTCTTTCTGGTGTGGAACAAAGTGGGAAATATGTTGGGTTCTGTTCTCTGGGTTTAATGTGCCAGCCCACTGAAAATGCTCAACTTCGAAACCACTTTAAAATGCCCCCTGAAATGACTGGGGTACTTGTGAGCAAAATTAACCCACTTTCAGATGCATACAAAATCCTGAAAAAAGATGATATTATTCTCGCATTTGATGGTGTACCAATAGCAAATGATGGAACAGGTATTCTATTCTGTATTCATCATTGTTTCACATAAATTATTGTGACATCCTGTTCAGATATTACTATCTTTGCAGTATGATTCCTCTAGTTAACATAAATATTCATTCTCTGAGTAAAATAAATTGACAGCCACTATGTAAAAGTGAAAACCGAGATGCATTTCCTCCTACGGGTTTTCCTTGAGCAAGGAACTACATTTGTGTTGTCTCACTGGTATCCCTTGCTCCAAGGTAAGAGATCAGAAGAAAAGATTGATGTTTGGATAAATCATTTTTATTTTTACTTTTTTAGTACTTGATTTGTTTTTTAATATATCGTTCTGTTCCTGGGTTCTTTGTTTTCTATTATGGGCTATATGTGGTTTTTCCCATTGTGTTCATAATAATTATTGTTATGTCGTGGCAGTTCCTTTCAGGAACAGAGAGCGGATAACATTTGATTATCTAGTATCAATGAAAAAACCGAATGAAACAGCAGTTGTTAAAGTTCTCAGGGATGGCAAAGAGTATGAGTTTAGTATCACCCTTCGACCTGTAAGTCATTTTACATCTATTTTAAGGTCAATCATTTGTCTATGTTGCAGAGTCGCTGACTCGTTTTGAAAATATCCCTTGTAGCTTGAACTGGAATGAATGAGATGACAATTGGAAATTTTGATTCCTTAAAAAAGAAATAAATGCTTTATATGATCCATGTCATGAGAAAAGAAGTGAAATAATATCTAAGGAAAAAAGTCATGAAATATAATTTCTGTATCATATGATATCAAGTAGCCTACCCCTAGTTGTTTGAATGAGACTAAGGTTAGCTCATACTCTATGACCTAAGTCACTAGGAGATTGAAGTACTTCCAAATTTATTTCAAATTTACTGGGAGATTTGTCATTCCAGAATATTGCAGAGTTTGTTGGAAGGAGAAATGTTTTGAAGATTTCATCTTTATGTCCCCTCCCCTAATCTGGTAGCTAATAGGTTGGAGGAACTTTTGACGGAATTTCATGGGTAGGTATGACAAATGAATTTTGATTTGTAGCCTAAACTCAGTGGATTTGTGCACCCCGGGAAGGTGATTTAGGAATTGGATATCTTCAGTTATCTTTGATTTTGTCCTTTTAGACGTATTCCTCTGTATCTCATTTGCATTAATTTTGTGGTAGATCATGCAACTGACTTTCAAGTTTCTGAATTTTGCAGTTGCAGCCATTAGTACCAGTTCATCAATTTGATAAACTCCCCAGTTATTTTATATTCGCGGGTCTTGTCTTTGTTCCACTAACCCAGCCATACCTTCATGAGTACGGGGAAGACTGGTATAATACCTCACCACGTCGATTATGTGAACGTGCACTGAGGGAATTGCCTAAAAAGGCTGGTGAACAACTTGTCGTCCTTTCTCAGGTTTTACTTGCTTCTTTCTTTGTTTAGATGTATCAGTCTTTACATATTCTAGAAATTTTTTTTTTTTTAAAATTACATATGCTCGTTTCTGATGCCCTGAAGTTAGGAATTCACCACCTGCTAAAATTGATGCTTTTTGTTGTTGAGATAAAATAACTTATATTCAAGAACGTCTGAACAAGAGCTGAGTAGCTACTAATAAAAACAAGGTTTTCCAAGCTGATGCTTGCTTTGAGTTAAATCGAGCTGCAGTTTGGAAGAAGAAAAAAAATAACATGAACGGCAGTCCTATTTATCTGGTGGAGTTAGTGAGGGTTGTATTATGATGAACAGAGGGACCATTTTTGTATGGCATTAGAGAGGATTTTTTTCCTCTTGTTGTTTTTGGGTTGAGGGTTGAAGGTTGAGAGGAGAGAGGAGGGGGAGGGGGGGTGATAAAAACTTGTCTGGAAAATGGTCAGTTACGCTTACAGGGCTGTTGAACATTGATCTCCATCTCATTATCCAATGTGATTCATTAGTTGCAGACCACGATTTTGGTGTATTGGTTCTGTTGGGTATTATACTACACTTCTCGTAACATATGCTATTTTGTTCAGGTGCTGATGGATGATATAAATGCTGGGTATGAACGTCTTGCCGAGTTACAGGTGCCTTCATTTATTTATTGCGTCAGTTAACTTCAATGGTTTTCTTTGCTATGCCCTCTTAAATACCTGTACTAGATGTGAAATGACTCTCAGACAAGGCAATATAGGACTATTGAAGCGTTAGCCAAGGACTTGGTTTTGACTGTAAAAGTCACAAGTTCAGACTCCAAAGTCATCCTCCAATGGTTATACCATGGTGTTTGTCTTTGAAAAACAAACCTTCCTTGGTTCGCTCAACTTTCATGAGGTGACTTTTGGAGTAGGATATTTATGGCACATGCGGACATTGTCTGGTTTGTTGTGTTCTTCCTGGTAAATAGAAACTAAGAGTCAACTTGGAATTTATTCTATATATGTGCTTATGCGTTCTATATGTTTACTCCCCTGTGGATAGAATCCAAGTCAACTTGGAATTTATGCTATATATGTGGCTTAGTGGGTTCTGAAAAACTCTGAATTATGTTATGTGCCAGGTCAAGAAAGTTAATGGGACAGAAATAGAAAATCTGAAACATTTACGCCAGCTTGTGGAGAACTGTAGTGACGAGAGCGTGAGGTTTGATTTGGATGATGAAAGGGTCATTGTATTAAACTATCATTTGGCTAAGGTTGCCACCTCGACAATTTTGAAGCGCCACAGAATACCTTCTGCAGTGTCCGATGATCTGGTTGAAGCAGAGGACAGCTTGGGACTTGCGTTTGCCTGCTCAAGCTGAGAAAACCTTATTGGCAAGTGGGATGACAAACAGATAGAGCTGGCCTGCCTAGCTGTGTCTTCTTCAGATACCTTCTGGGCAGACAGAAAAGCCAGGAATTCGGTTAGCCTACTACTTTAGAATATTTTTGCCCACTTATTCGTCAAGTGGCTTTTATGTCACTTTTTCCAAAGGTAAGAGGCTGTAGAACTTCTTCGAATTTGGGTTCGCCTGCTCGAACACAGAAAACCGCCCGTGGCAAATGGGAATACCAAAGAAATCGAGCTGGCCTGCCTGGCTGTATCTTCTTCAGATACCTTCTGGACAGACAGAAAAGCCAGGAATTCAGTTAGCCTTCTACTTTGGAATATTTTTGCCCAGTTACTCAAATGGGTTTTATATCCCTTTTAAAAAAAAAAAAAATCAGAGAGAGAGAGACTAGGCTGTTAGGAGTAGCAGCTCCTTTTTCGAAGGTACAAGTTGGCTCTGGAGACTGATATCTGTGAAGTTTGGTATATCTACCAGTTTTTGGAATATTCAGTAACGGATAGGCAGTTTTGACGGTTGAAGTTAGTCAACTTTTACCTGGTTTTTTTTTTTTTTTCCAACTGTTTATTCTATCTTGGATGTCTGTATTGTTGCCTATTCATTTCTGAGCACAATTACGTCTAACCCAAACAAAAACGTGGAAAAAAAAAAAAAGGCACAATTACTTTGAAATGATAAATTGCTGCAAATTCAGTCCCAGCAAACCACTAATGATTCTAGACTAAACGGTTATGAGACCGGTAAGCACGTGGCATTCTGAAACATACAGCTTAAAGAAACTGTTTCTTCTGTTTATTCTCCCATCTACGCAATCCATATGGTCTTATTTGATCAAGTGGTAGAGAATAAGACCCTGGCGCAGTTCATGAAAGGCCCGATGGGTTAACTACTTGACTAGCTTAAACTCCGTTACAAAACATTAAATGGATCAAATGTCCACGTACTAAGAATAGGCCCAAAGGCCTAAAGCCCAAGAACGGGCCCAACAGCAATTAGAGGCAAAGGCTTTCCGTTTTCATTCTTGGTTTGGGGGCTTTCGGGCCCTCATAGTTTATAACTGGGAAGGAGCCTAAGTCAATGGACATTAATGAATCATCATTGATGGACGTTGCGCATGACATGGTGCTAATAGAAGTAGAGAGACTCCTCTGGCCAACTCCTTCCTCCTCTTCCTATTGGTCCAAAACGTTTTTTTAAGTTTTTTTTTGTTCGTCGGCACTGCTTTTTTTTTTTTTTAATCTTGCACTAATATCATTTGTTAGAATTGAAGGTGTAATGTATGAGCCTAGGCCGTACCCTATGGTATCCTTTTTCCTGCCTTGACTAATCAGTAGTAATTCATTCAACCAACAGAGAAGTAGATACAACAATCTGAAAATTAAGAAACAAAGAACTGATCGTTAAAAGTGTATAGCAGAAACAGAAACTTCAAAACCAAAACGTCTATAACCCAATTCGGCATGCAAGCTGCATCAGGCTTTGGCTTACAACAGACTTGAGATCTTGTCAGAAATTCGAGAGCAATGTCCTTACTAGAAACTGTCATTCTTGAGCAGCCAGCGGATGCCTGGAGTTTACATTAGCAGAACAATAACAACAGTTAAAAAGTATCAACATCCAATGAAAAGATACTCCCCATCTCTTTCCAAAAGCTCATTCACTCTCACACCTTGTCATATGAACCCAACATCTGTGCATTCAAATTTTTTTTTAAAAAAGGAATAATAAATCGAAAAAGAGGACCAAGATGCCAAACTTGACACAGACAGTCTTCTCCAGTTAACTTCCATAAAAGAGTACTGTAGTTACACTGCTTGTTCTTGATCGGGTATTGTGACAATGATTGCAGAGAGCAAATGGTAAAATACAAAAACCAAATACTTTGGAGAAGATTTATTCCTCCATTCTTTTGAGTAGTTGGATACTAGACAGTGACAAAACTTATTCCCTCAACACCAAAGGTTTTAAGAGGCCGCAGCATTCTGTTCTACGCAACAGTACAGAATAAGAGGTTCTTGATAGTAGTTCTGAACCCAAAACTTAACCTGTCCTGAATATTTCTAATCTAATGCTATACAATGTCCAATCACTCAAAACTACCAGTCTATACAAGTAGGAAACTAGCCACAAGCAGCTCTTCTTTGCCATAAGCCCCTTCCATTCAAACGCATATCAGTGATGCTTCCTTCAAAGCTACAGCACTGATACACCGATTCAGCATATAGACATTTGGGATATGATGACTAAAATTGGTTTATGACAGTCCCTCAATGCCTCAGATATGCACTTACAATTCCTACTTGCATAAGCTCCTTAAAAACACTGGATTGATTGCTTGGGAGCACGCCTACCTGAGATGAAAACGAGCAATTTAGTGTAGCTTAGATATTACTCACTAAAATGTTCAATGCAATACCAAGCTGCATTATAATATCAACTGATAAAATGCATCTACTGCTAGCCACTCTATGGGAACAAAAATCACGGCAACTAAGCAAACCAATCTGTTATTACAGAAATAAATGTTACTAACACTATGATTGAAGAAGATACGTGAGCATCCAACAAGGTATTGCAGAAAATAAATACTATTACCATTATGATTGAAGACAATACATTAACCCTCTTTTCCTCTTAAAGAGTAGCATCAGAAGCAATGCAAGGTAATTAGGTAAATCACAGAACTACTCCAGAATATATATTACAGATGGCTTTGGCAATTTCAATCCAAAAAGAATTGGAGAGTTATTCCTTGGCTATTACTTTCATTGATCTAGCCATAACCATCTTTTTAGTCTTCTAGAGTAGCGAGTAAAAAGGGGACACAACCTCATCAGTCTTTTGAACCAGGTTCGTTGCTCTTCTCTCAAACAACAGCCTGTCAAATGGACATGGACCATGCCAGATTGAATCAACCAAATAAGAGAACTTCAGGTTTGTTGTCCAACCTAACAAACCTAATAAGTATCATGAAATCTCCAGTGAACACCTAGTCTAAAAAAAGTCACCCGCGAAGAGAGAGAGTTTGCATCAAGCCCCATTTGTCAATCACAGTATTTTAGAACTGAGTTTTCCTCACAGAAAGTGAGCTGCAGGTTTTCTTCTATTAATAGTTTCTTAAGATTTTTGAAACATCTTTATGACGCATGGAAAGATCTTTCTTTTCCTTCCTTTCCTTTTCTAATTAGTACAGGTCCACTTCTAAGAATTATGCTTGATAATTCCTTTCATGGCAAATAGGGATGCAACCGATTCTTTTCCAGAACATATTTCCCTCTGATATTAAAGAAAAGAAGCTTAAGAGAAAAAGCTCTCGAAAAAGAATGGAAAAAGTCATTAAGAAGCTCCTTCCAACTTTCATATTGGTGCGTATTACACAATCACCAAAATGCATAAGAATATTCTGTACCCATCATCACAAATAAATTTGCATCCCCAAACAACAGTAGTCCCAAAACTAAATTTTGACATCCAAAACAATAAGTATCGGATACTACATTCTCAAGTACATTGAAAAAAAGAAGGATCGTGAGTTAAGCCAAATCAAGTTTAGGATTCTACTTCCTCAAATTCTACAGTGAGAAAAAAAGAGGATAGTCAGTTAGCCATATCAATTCCCCAAATAGTGGAAACTGAATAGAAAGCCCGACAAGTTGAAAGTTACGATGTTTTGAAGACCATGCATAAAGAAATGATACTGACAAACAAGGAATATGTTTACCTCTGGTACTGATTTCTTGATTCTTTCCAGAATGAATCTTTTCCAAGTAGGGAGCAATCAAGGAATCCAATTTCACCAACCAAAGTGAAACTGCAGATGATGTTTGAGGTATAGATGCAAAGGACACAATAGTCTCTTCGACAACATTATAGGAAACTTGCTGAACACTGCATTCATACAACCAGTCTTCATTGATGGCTCCAACAAAATCAGCAAGCACCTGAAAGAAATACTAAGTTAACTGAGTACAAATGTGAAATTCAGAAAATAAAACAACCTGCGTGCTACTTATAGCAAAACAAAAATAGTAGACAAAAAGATAATCCGAAGAAAAAAAAAAACCTGCAAAAGGTCTGGCAAAGATGAAGTGCGTCTAAGCCGTTTGACCCATAGCTTATGAGCAGACTTTCTCCAAGCACCTACCAAGGCTTCTTCAGGCATAGCTGACTGCACATGAAATGAAAACAATGCTATACATCACAAACCATATCCTTACAAAGTAGTTTATTTGATGGAAACATCTAAGTATAGAAATATTGTACAACATGCAGGCATGAGTTTATGAGAGATAGATCCAAGTTTCGTCTACTGGTGTTATTAATGGTGTCACAATGTGCAATGATCTTCAGTGGGACAATATTTTTGGTAAATTTACCAGTAGCTTAATTTGTAAAGGATTCCTAAGCCCATATACGAGTAGCTTTATCCCAACTATTTACAGTTGGCTGTAAGAATCTCAGCTCATCAAGATTGGCAACAACAATGCTAGTTCACCATTCCAGTCTACTTAGAGCTATCAAAAATCAAATGAGGGCACCATAAAGAAATGGAAAATTCCATAGCTATCTTACACAATCTTAGTACAATAGAAACAACCACATCATTCCAGAAGCACTACTATATATAACTGTATAAATTCCCTAGCTTGTACTTGTCAACACTTCCCTCGATCATCTTTTCACCCTTTTTAGTGTCTAAATTTCCCTCAACAAAAAAATAAAAGAGTAGAATAACAAAATAATACTTAATTTCTAGGTCATCCTGGCCTCTCCACTACAACCCCCACTATGAGAAGGCATCACTTCGTCCAATATACTACCAAGTTCTTTAAAAGAGGGAATGTTTAACTTAAGCCTTTGGATCAAGGAATTCGTTCATTTATCAAAATAGACACTAGGGATACACAAGCACAAAGTGCACACATTTGTAAATATGTATGTGAATATTATCTGCATGCGAGTGTATTAACAGGCGTATGAAAAACTAAAAAATGACAGCTCACCTCAATTGCATGAATTGCAGCCTTCAACGACTGGATCTGTGATGATAGGACTTTATGCATTGGGAACCTCATATTAGCATTTTCTTTCTCCCTACATGTGGCTGCATGGATGGCATATCTTTCTTCCAAATCGAAATCAAGCTCAAATGTGGTATGGCAAAACCTACAGTGCTTCTCATCTCTCCAGTACAGGTCATGACAGCTTTCGCATTTAGCAAGTGAATCAAGATAAGATCTTTTACCATATTTTACAGCATTAAGACATGAGTAAAAAGAATTCCATATCCATGAATCAAATGCTTGTAGACGGCTCCATCTATCTTGTTGTTCTTCTCCCTTCTTTCCAACATCAAGAAAAACAGCCCTGGATGAAGATAATGAATCTTTTGCAGTCCCAGTCAGGCTTAGGTTGTCCACATCAGATACTGGAGAACAACTATTCTCTCTGACTATATCTAGTTCAGATTGACTGGATTGTGTCAAATGCATAGTTCCAGCAATATTTCCCACTATACTTGACATTGCCTGGCAGAGAAATGCTTGCCGTTTCTCCAAAGATGCGATAAGTAAAGCCTCCCTCTTACCTCTGTCATCTAGAACGGACAACAAGGTGCATAAATCCTGCATTTCCACAAAGCAAACACAGCAACTAATGAGATTTAAAGAATAGATTCGGGTCCATAACCATGGGTCATCTCATGGCCATTGAGAACGGATTGAATAAGACGGTACCACATTAAACCATATGAAAAGGCCAAATAAAATTCAATTTGCCTTCTGATTTTTAGACATGTCTACTAAGTAAAATTCTCAAGCAAGAGCTACAAATTATAACAAAGGCTCAGAAGAATACCTCTACAGTATCAATCACTTCCCAATGACCATCTTCAGAAGATTCAAAATAGACCCTCCTATGGCCTGGATCATATCCATTACAAGGACCCAAGAAAAGCCAGTATCTGTTGTACCTCCGATCAGAACCCAAAAATACAGATTGCATGGGATGTAAATCTAACAAAAATTCTTTTTCTTTCACATTTTCTTCTTCGGCAGAGGATCTCTCATCATTAAGTTTTGCCATTAAGACTGAAGAATCTACCGGACGATACTTCAATAATGAGTATGCTTCTTTTAAACCCTGCATTTGTCCAGCATCGCCCCAGGATGGCTTCGCTAAGCTATGTTGTTTAGCTGATGACCTTTTTAACTTTGCCCCAGACCCATAATGATGGATGTTAGGAATGGATTCAGCAATAGCAAGAGTTCGATCCTATGAAGAGATTAGCTAAATTAGTTCAAACAGGTACCAATTGATAGAAAAATCATGAAAACACTGAACACTATGATGACATATCCAGCATTAACAAATACTGTTGAAAACCCAAACAACTGAATCTCATAGAAACAATCATTAGCTAGCCCCGAAAATCATCAAAGATAGTTATATTACGCACACAAAAAAAAAGAAGGAAGACAACTGAAATGGAACACAATAATTTGATCATGAAGCACAGCTGTCCAACCAAGAGAGTGTAATATATCCTCATATTCACTGTGGGTGCACCCAATATCATTAGATATGATAAGACTGGTTTAACATTACCTCCAACTTGAGACTGGATCCAGCAAGAAGAAGATCAGTTAAAGCCACTAATGCATTCAACTTTTCCTCAATGCTTAAATCTGAATATTCACCTTCCATCAAACCTAACAGCCATACTTCTCCTGGATGGCTCTCATCAATCTCATTGTATACTGTCAGCATGTTATTCTGACCTTTACGACAGTTCATGTACTTGAGTTTTCTTACACTGGAATTTACTGATTCACAACCCAAATCATCACTGCTACTACATGGACCACAGTCATTAGGGTCATCATCCACACTTCCAGAATCCTCAGTATCCGAATGACCTTCGTCAACTTCCTTCGCAATATAATTGGTACGTAGACGATAGGCAGATGATGAAATCTTTTCAAATAGAGTAATATCACTTGCGAGAGTTGAACATATTAAAGACTCTAGTTCTTCAGTAGTGCCGGCATGATTCAACTCAACAACCTTAAAAAGAAAAGAAAAAAAGAAAAAATTATTGTCAGTGCAAGTCCCAGAAATTTACCTGAAAACAAGTGATTGATAACAATAATATGGTCAACATCCTTTCCCTCTAAACAAGTGAACTCCATATTCTTATAACTTACCTGCAATGACTTTGCCAAGTCAGAAACTTTCAGCCCGCTATTGCCTTGCTCTGACAAAACCTTGAACAATTCAAACTTCAATGTACCAGGACGTAGACCGTACTTCATTACAATGTTCATTTCCTAGATAACAGAAACATTGAAGATTCCGTGAACATTAAAGGAATGAATCCCAATATAAGAAGATTAGGACTACAGACACAGACCAACATGTGCTTCTTGATACATCCATGTATAGACATCCACCCACCACCACAGACAAGCAAATATGCTCAAGTACTCAAGCAAGTCATGTTTTTGTAAGTCTTGAAGTATGAATAGGACATCCTAAAACTTATGAGCCCCCAACACTAATGTATTTAGACTCCATACCAAAATTGATCGAAAATTTTTGGAGGGATTTTCCCCCAATGATTTAAGGCACTTGATGAATTGAAAAAAACTGTAGAGGAGAGAAATAGCTACTCAAACTGAGAAAATTGTTTGAAGCCTCTTCTCTGCAAGGACATCCTACTTGGATTATGGAGGAGGAAAAATTTTCTAACGAGATTTACTTGTTATATGTAGTGTAATATAGTTTCTTTTTATTCTTTTTTTTTTAATATAATTTTTCTACTTTTTCCTGGTAAGAAGGTACGTTGTTCATGAAAACTATAGAGTGCCTAAGTTAGTCTCTAGAAGTGCTCCGAAAGACATTAAGTATAATTTGAATTTTCACTAACTTACAGATGGGGAAAATCGATATTGATTTTGAGATACTTCTTTAGAAATTTTTTTGATAAGATGCAACACATAAATTTGATAAAACCTATGATTATTGGCACAATGTCAAGTTCAGCTGACTTTCTAAACACAAAACAGGGTTGAGCTTGGACCAAAATTATGTCCAAAAACAGATTGTGGTGAATAGGAAATGGTTACATAACCACCACTTTCCTAATCCAAAAGGGTCAGCCACAAGGTAAGGCAAAATTTGACAGTTTACCAATATTAAAAAGTTATGGATACAACAAAGAAAAGAAAGAAACTCCTTGGAATGTCAACAGGAAAACCAAAAATACATGCTTTTTAGCATTTAAATATACATGACGCCACATATTCAACTCTTTCCATATGCCAAATAAATCAATGTCTTGACATTGATTCAAACTTATGTGATGGACACAAACTAGGGATACAATCTAAATCATCTGGGCTGAAACTCTGATTTATCACATAACAAAAATATGAAGCTTATATAAACTGATGCAACAACAAGGGCTACTAATTTTAATACCCTGCTGAGGGCTTCCCTCCGCATTGCACCTTGCTTTGAACCAAAACCAGCTGCAACCAAAACTTGACGCAGTATTTCTGTCCATGTTAGAGGGTTTAGAGATCTCTCCCAGAAATCCAAAGCAAGTTTCTTATTTTCAACCTGCAAAATCAGCAATAACAGTACACGATTATAGAGAAGGTCCACTTGGATTTCAGCATTAATGGAAAAAGAAGCTAGAAACTTGAGAAATAAGCAAAATTCCACAAAGCACTACCAGTTAAACAACTCCACCTTCCAAAATGTACCAACTCAACATCCTAGTCTAATGGAACCATCACTTTGTCTACATACAAATTTGTGAAAAAGTTTGTAAATATCTTTATCATCCTTTGGGACATCACTGTCCAACAAAGAGCACATGGACCTATGTAAGGTGTTTAGATAGGCTTCTAATATTAAGGATAAGTACTTATGAATAAGATTGTCCGAAGGCTGAAACCTTAGGCCCCTTCTTAGGTACTTAAGAGTGCAAGGCTTCGCAGGAATCTTAATAGTGAATGATTCTAACATGAGTTGCTATCTACTTTTCAACATTCTTTCCTTTTTTTTCAAGGTAACAAGGAAAATCATGAACACCATCATTTCCCTCTCCTGCAAATTATATCACTAGATTTGTCACCTTGTTGAGATTTGTTTAGAGTTCTGTGGAGAAGCATTTCAGCAGCCACACAGCTTGCATGATCACCTGCCACTACCATTGATATTTCGATATGTGCAAATTTGAGCATATGCAAACTCCACCATATGCAAGCAGGGATCATCTTCCAAATAGTCAACGCAATTGGATGCTCAAACTTCCTCCTCCAACAAAGCATAACATATCGAAAGGAATGGGAGATGTTTTGAAGACAGGGCTGTGTCTTTGTCTAGTTTGGGTGGATCTATGTTGCATTCTCTTTTTCTGTGGGCTAATACGGTTTTGGGTTATCCTTTTGTGGGTTTGCCGGATTTTCTTAGTTTTTTAGCTTGTATGCTTTAGATGTTTCAGTATAGTCTCTTGTACTGTCAACTTTCTTTTTCTTTAATAAGTTTGGCTTACTTATCAAAAAAGTTTTTGAACCCTATTTTCTTTAGGGTTTCTACTAGACATCATGGTAGCTAGACACCATCAAAGCTCAAAAGAACAAATTTCAGCAGAAATCATGGCAACTAAGTTTGGCTTCAAGAACATTTTAATATGGTATATACCCGAAGAAGTTTGAATGTCCTACCCCATAAATGTATAGTATCGATGGTTGGTCTGCCATTTTCTGGCCCTCCCAGAAATATTTAGACAAATAGTTCACTTGCAAAGGAACCCCATTCAACATCGGCCAGATCTCTGTTTTTAAGACCAAACCATGCATGTCTGTAACTGAACATCATTTCTCATCTCTTTTGTGGTTCACTTTTGTGTATTGAATTTGCACCTTCATCATGTAGGCTCATTTTTAATCCTCGATTGTTGAGGAATATAACCAAGCTTAAGCCCAAGCACCTTCAACCAACGTTCAATATTTCGACTGTTGTTATGTCAACTTACAGACACTGAAAATCTTAAGAGCTACAAAAATTCTGGGAAAAACTGCACAGTACTGGGCCTTGAAAAATCATCCCAACCATGAGTTTATTCTCAAACTAAACGAAAGAACCTTTATCCAAATACAAATCGGTGTAAATTTTTTACAGGATGATAAAGAGCAGCAGCGATGTCACTGTCTATGAATGTAACTAGAGATAAGCAATACATGCTCACTCATATTCTTCACATCCTAATAGTGGCAAGGTAGGCACATATCATATACATCATAACATAAACAAGAAATGTCCATTTCCCTGTAATAATTTGTTTCTTGTTCCAGGATAAAAAGCGTGGATAACAGTTGTCAAGGAAGAAAGTTATTCTCTATTGAGTTAATCATAAACTGCTATGAATTCAATGGCTTTATGCTCACCGAGTGAAGTAATGCAAGAAAATTGCAAGATTTGCTCAAATCAGGGGAAAATCCACTACTAAGCTCTGCCTGAACATCAGATATAAGAATCCTGAGAAGGGCCACATGAATTTTTCCAAGTAAAGAGGAATCCTGAAAAGCAGGAATAGAGGAAAGATGAACCCAACAGAATGTGATGTGAACGTCACTCAAATAACAAGTTAAGAGCAAACATGCCAGCAATAACAGACACAAAAAGAAAATTATGTAAAGTAGGATAGAAATGAGATATAACCTTATCATGAAATGCTTGAGCAAACTCATCAAGAGTGAAAGAGCACAAATCAACAGCAACAGCGTAAGTGTAAAGGAAATGGAAAACCTGTCCAAGAAAAGTTAGCCTCTACGTCTTAGCATGATAATCCAACATCTAATCCCACAGGAATAAAGTACAGGAATCATCAAGCTCTATTAATCTTTCACTAATTAGTTTTTCATTCACAAAAATATATGAGCATGTCTTAGTCCTGAAAAATAAGATGAGGATAGTCAAAAACACCATATTAAAAATAAAGAGGTGAGTGTACAACCTTGGATTGGATAGAATTGCCAAAAGATACCGATAGCCAAAACCACTTAGTTGAAAAGGATTTGCAGAACCAACTTCGATTAGCTGGGTTTAATGTTTAGTCTGAATTAACCTTAATCCTAAGTGATGCAACACAACTTTCTACAATAGAGTAATAACAATAAAGAACAAAAAAAGAGAAATACACTACAAATGTTTTAGAGATTCAACTGGATATGGTAATCTAAAAATCACATCAAACGTGGGGAGTTAATGATCTGTTACAGCGTATATCACGTGTCAGGCAAGAGTCCTGTAACCCACAAACTTTCAAATGAGCACATATGAATTCGAGCTTATCAATGCGAGCCAATGTTCTACCTTGCCTTCGTTAGGTAAATTATACATAAATGACATTCAAATTCATGCTTTAGAAAAGGTAGTGCAAAACAACAAAAAAAATGTGGCATTTTTCCCATATGTATCTTGCATTTGCAGGACTAATCAACTCCATTCATGATCAAGTGTGCACTCTACGCACCTTAAATAATTTCTTGACAATCTCTAGAGAGGATTCCCAAGGTTGCATGCAGAATGGTTGCTTCATCTTAACAGAATTTGGAGGGAACTCAGCCAGCAAATCTGCAAAATCACAGGTTCTAACTAAAAACTGCTCTGAATACCATGAATATACAAATTACATATGCCTTCAAGAAGATATAGAGAAACAAGCTGGATTCCTCCCCAAAAACCAACCTTTGCAAAGTGAACAACCGTGCAGACTGTTGGCAGCAAAATGATCTGAACACCTCAGTGGATTTGGTCCTCCTTGTAACTCTAGCAGCTCCAGCTCTTCGTCATCCATAAGCAGTTGAACCTGATCAAGGTATTCTTGAGATATTTCTCCTTCCAAAGCTAGCTCACATTTTTCTTTATCCGGCCGCTTCCAATGCTCAACCCTGTTGGATTCCACCTGCTATAGACCAAGAAGTTATAATGTTGCCACAGCTGCTAGTGGAACCGCACCACTGTAAGGACAACTTATGACATACCTCTCTTCTTCTGATGGGCTGCTTCCTCTTATCTTTTACTTTATTTCTTAACCTTCCCTGTCCATGACTAAATGTCAGCCAACTTTCTAAAAGTACCTTATAGAAAGAGAAAAGACAGAGAAGAGTAAGTCACTTACAGTCAGGGGTACTTGTTGTCGAGTTATTTTCCGCCGCAGTGGTTTTTTGCGTGACATAGAAGTTGAGGTTAGAGATACGCTAGCAACTTCATTGTCACCAAAATCAAGACCAGTAGGAAAATCTCCACCGTCACGATTTGTTGCCCGCCAAACTGTCATCAGACCTTTTCCAATACCATGTTTCTTCATGGGTGCACTCTTTCTAGTAGGCTTAGTTGCCTTCCAAACTGTCATCAAACCTTTCCCAATACCATGTTTCTTCATGGGTGCACTCGTTTTATTAGAAACCTGATGACTTAAGATGGTGTGCTGGGAAACCTTTAAAAGAAAAAGTACAAAGTTTATGTGAAAATTTGAAAAACTGATACAATAAGGACCTAAGGTAGAAATAAGTAGCTCATGCTTTTTGAATATGGTTGGTAAAAATCTTGCTTGAGTACCTTTCTCCTTTTGTCTGCTCTTTGGCTGTTTTGGCAACATGGAAGAGAATTTTCGGAATCTAAATAAACATAGACATTATGAGTGGCATGTTATTGTAGAAACATAAAGTACAGGGAAAATCTAAAAATAAGCAAAAGAAAGAAATCTTGAGGAAAAAATGACAAAAACTAACTAGTACCATTCTCAGGGGAAAAAAAATCCATCAGGAAATTCCTTAGGGGATTTGATCTAGGGCACTGGTGTACACAAACACAAAAAAACATCTTCACATATGCCCCAAGGAAAGTGCTTGCCATCAACGCAAAAGTCAACAAAAAAAGTAAGAAAATCCACCCCATAACCAATGCATACATGTTTTGGATGAAATGAAAACTGAATCTGAAGTTTCCCTAACATATTTCAGAAGGAACCAACCAACAAGCTAAGGAGTACAAAAGAAAGAGCAGAGATAGGAAAACCACGATGAGAAGATTTGACATACAATTGATTCACCACTATTACGTGAGTTATAGGCAAACCCAATTAAACCATCTTTTGAGTGCTAGTGATCTACTTGATTACTATATTCACTCAGAATTAATGTATTCATTGGGTTTTAGACACATCAGCACATAGTGAAACTCGATTAGTAAATTCATTGAGAATTGATGCGTTCCACACGTAGACCCATCTACTCAGTCTCAAAAGGCAAGTATTCCAACATCCTTCCATACTCTTGCAGGATAAACCTGAGGAGGCCATGAAGTGCATATAGAAAACATATTGGAAGAGACATTATTGATTTTGCCTAGCAACATAACATCTCATATGGAGGAAAATGTTTAGTTGCTGAAGCAGGAGCAGGAGGTGAGCTTAGAGTCCCAGTAGAAAAACAGAAATCTTGACAAACTCAATTAACAGGATTCAAGATCCACACGACACCCTAGCAACACACCTTTATGAATTTCAACTTCAATCATCAGGCAGAACAAGTAATCTAATGGTACGGAAAAACATGAATAAACAAGAACATATCGTTACACCAATAATCATTCCTCTAATAGAGCAACACAAGAGCCACGTATCAGGAGTATACCTAGAGCGTAGCCAACTGCCCCTGATGGAAGAGAGTCAAATTCAACGCCAAGGGGAGGGCCATCCTTGCGAAACACCTTCTTCAGAATGTAGTCTGGAGTTAACAGATCCTGAAGAAGAAAGATCCTTTTCTTTCTCTTGGCATTCCTGTTCTCAGCCGATGACAGGCGCTTGTATATCAAAGACGAACAACTGTTCATGTTACGGATAGAGAGATCTCCTTTAGTAGCACACCCATTCCCTCTGGTGAAAATCGGATGCTTCTTCATCGAACCCAAATATGAGGGTACAATAATTCCATTTTCCCTCTTATCCCTCCTCCTCTTCTCAACAAACCATCCCCGGACCTGCTTGCACGTCAATTCCAAGGCGGCAGCATAGTCTTCCATCAGCTCTTTCGTAGGATACTTGTCCTCTGTGTCAAATTAACTTACATTAGGCTTTCCCACCCACAAACAGTGCAATTCAACATTGCAAAGAAGAAAAACAGAAAAATATCAGGCAGGGGAGAGGGAGAGAGAGAGAGAGAGCTTATGATGATGAAATGGAAGGTGGGGGAGCGGATACCTGAGTACAGTTGTTCAAGGGATTGAAGTTGCGACGGCGTTTTCCTTTTCACTTCCATTTCTTTTTCCTCCTGCTTGTTTGGGAAAATTCAGAGTAAGCTGCCAACCTTCCCCACCCAGTTTCTCGTTCAATTTGCTAAAGTCATCGTAAGGTTTGCCATAACAGGTGTGACGTAGAAAAATTTAAAACCATAGAAAAGGAATCAAGAGAAGGAATATGCAGACAGATAATGCTAGCTGCAGAAGTAGCAGATAATATTTCCCTCCGCCCTTGCAGTCTGTCTGCCAAATGAACCACAGCGAGACAGAGAGCGAATGTCCCAGAAAGACTCTCTCACCGCTATGAGGAGTAAATGAAAGCTTTTCCTTTTCAGAGAACCAGATTGAAATTGGAGTGGACTGAGGGCCAGACCTTCAATTGCAGCGTCAAGCGGAAATGATAACCGGTCCTCGGTTTGGGTCCCCATACCATGTTGAAGGAATATGCCCTGTAATTTTGCTGCAAGGACAATATCTTGGGCCGCTAAGCTGTGAAGAAAAACCATTCGACAATGAGCGTGATGTCCGTTCGCCGCACCGGCCAGAAATAAAAAACCGACTCAGGCTTGGACCAGATAAGATCTGATCCGCTTGTGAGAAAGAACGGGACTGAGGCAAAAAAAAAAATCTTCCGGAAATGATATCCCGGCTCCTCGCTATTGGGGTCCACCATGTCCCGTTTATTTTTCTTTTCTTTATTACCCTGTCAATTTTTGGGCCTCAGGTAGCGGACAACTATCTTGGGCCTGAGCTAAGCGAATGAAGATAACAATTTGTTCTCTTTTCCAATGCATCTGTCGTGCTCTGTTCCGTCGTCGCCGCAACAGATTTAAAGCACAAAACCGCTCAGCTTGGGTCTAAATATTCCTCTCTTTCTGATCCGTTAAGTTGCAAGTGTCGAGAAAGAACGGGACTGGAGGAGGTGAATTTTCTCCTTTGATTCGTCTTCCAAGTCTTTATTTACTTGTAAATTATTAAAGTTTTTATTTTCTCCTTGTATGAATATAGGTGTGTATGTGTATGTGTATGTGTGTAATCTCTTTAGCAGAAGAAGCTAGTTTTTGCTGCTACTTTGTTTCTGTGTTCGAATTTTCCTTCGTGCAATCGAACTGTAGACAAAGCCATTATCTTCCCTAGTGAGCTCATTTCGGTCTTTCCTGCATATTGGTGCTTCCCGCATTCAAAGCAAAACCCCAACCCTTGGACTGTATGGGATTTAACTTTGAACTATATCCGATTTTGACAGTACTCGAGCACCATTATATCTCCCTTCCATGATGATCCGGCCTATCTTTTTTAAGTCAATGAATTGATTTCAGTTGGGTCCTCTAGAGAAAACAGAATTCGAAGAAATAAAACTTGATAGTTCTTTTTTCAGAAAACCACCCCTACTCAGTAGTCACAATCCATTAGAAGTTCATCGGCTTCCTCATGATTTTGCTTCTTTTTATTCTTTTCTTTTGCTTTTACAAGAATTCTAATTTTTTTTTTTGGGTGTTTTACATATCAATGAAAGTTGGGATGTGGGTGATGACTGAGTAATGGAAGCAAAAGAGAGACTGAATGACTTCAAAGTTGGGTCTCGGCCCACCGTAATGTACATTCCCGACTTCATCTCTGAGACGGAAGAAACCATGCTCCTTAGTAATGTAACAATTCCATATTTACCTTTCGCTTACCTCGTATTTTCTTGTCCCTGAGTTTTCATTTGTTTCATTTTGCTTCACCTCATGCATCTCAGGTTTATGGCGCCTCTGTGTCAAAGTGGAAGTCTTTGAAAAATAGGAGGCTGCAGAATTGGGGTACATTGACTTTCGTTTTATTTAATCATTCTTCCGTTTTTCTTTCATATTCATTGATGTTTGTTTCTCTGGTTTATGATGACTGACAGGCGGTGTTGTCCATGAGAAGGGTCTTCTGCCACAAGATTGTAAGTTGGAAAATAAGTGTAATTTATTGCATTTTCCGAGTGTGTATGGATTGCCTACTCATGTTATAGGCTTTCAGATATTTCACTGTTTTCTACTTGTAATGCTGAGAGAAAAAAATCTCACTTTTGTCTGTAAACAACCTTCTTACCACTTAGGCATGTCTGGATATCGGTTTTGAGGTGTATTCACTGTGTTAACCTGGTAGCTCTTGGAATGTCTTTGTTTTATTCTCAAGAAGTGCGTAATGCAAATGCACGTTTTCCAAACTTGCTCTTTCAACCCTACAGGATGTCTAAACAGCCCCATATTTCTCTTCGCCCCTAAATGTTTCTCAAATCACTTTATTAGAAAATAGTGAATTATTAAGTAATTACCTGGGTTTGATTGGTCCCAGATTAGCCAACTAATTGTCAACTTGCTAAATGAACTTAAGTAGTAAAGGATAATGCCAGTAATTTTATGACTCAGAGGAGTAGGGAATCCTGCTGCACTTTCAGATACTATCGACAGCTTGAAACTTTTGAGGTGAGTAGATACAATTGGGGTTGTAACAATTTCTGCCCGCCAGATTTGTTTGCAGAAATGAGAAACTTCTGGGCACATGAAAAGGGAACTATATGCTGATGTTAGCGATCATGTTAGATCATGATTTACTAGAGTGACAATAATAGGAAAAAATGTTATGTGAATTTGTGTATAACTTACTGGTTCTGGGAAACATAACAGGAATGGGGAAAAGAAAGAGAAAGAAGAAAAAAAGGATTGAAGCAAGAGTAGAAGCAAAACTTGAGGAAAATTTATTTCTAGGACTGATGCAGGATAGCCATACAATTTGTTCCTGGTATTAGCTTGGCCTTTGTTGAAAATCACATTAGCTTGATTTATTTGCACTGAAGCTCATCCACTGCTAATTGTAGTGAGATGCACAACTGACCCTCTTCTGCACTCTGTCTTGCAGTGCCTCCTTGGCTAACAAAGATTACAGAAAAGATATGTGAAGAATCAGGGCTATTCCCCTCAGCAATTAATCATGTTCTTATTAATGAATACCTTCCTAACCAAGGCATAATGGTATGTGTGAAATCCTCCTTAGTCCATTTATAGTCATTCCTTTTGAAGTTTATTTTCCTCAGTTCGGATTGTGAACTCCACCTGATTTACATCTTTGTCTGGCATACAGTCACACCAGGATGGACCTGCTTACTTTCCAGTCGTAGCAATTCTGTCGCTTGGATCACCTGTCATTATGAACTTTACTCCCCATTCAAGATTCAGACTGTGCACAGATCATGACAAAGATAATGATACTAGTGGAGGAACTTCTCGCGTTGGGAAGGACAAATGGTTACATGGTCACCAACCTTTTTCTATCCTACTGATGCCTCGCAGTTTGCTGATATTTAAGGATGAGGTATATTCAGGTCAGTATCTTTGATTGCTTTTTACCATGTGTAATTTAGGATTTTTTCTAATTACTATGAATTTGAGCAATGATACTCATGGTTCCAGATTACTTGCATGGAATAGAAGCTAATGAAGAACAACTGCACGACGGGGTAAGATTGAGAAATGGGTGAATTTGACTGGGTGAAATGATAAGTCATACGTGACAGACATAACGATTGCTTTCAAAATGCAGTTATTAATGCAACTTGAACTGACATATCCGTGTCTTGTTTCTCACGTTCCTCTCATTCAGGCTGTAAACGAAATTGAAGCCCTGAAACATTCTGCAGAAGATCTGGCACGATTAGGCTCAGAGGGTGGTGTTGAAGAAATCAGAAAAGATCTTAAAACCATCCATAGGACTACCACCCGAATTTCATTGACATGTCGATCAGTGTTGAAGGTTCACAAGAAACTATTTAAGTTTTAGAATTTCCTTTTATACATGACGTTTCTGCCATCGCATTCGAAGTGAAAGTGCAATCCAGAGGTCTTCCTTCTGTAAGTTCTTCATATGATCTGGTTTTGATAGATAGCTGACGTTTCCAGGAGTAATTGGGGACAGGATGAATATTTTTATCTTAGTATTAGTAAATTATAGTTATGTTTCAGAAAGCCATTTTCTTTGGTTACTTTCTTGTCCCATGTGGAAAGCGTTATAATTTTGGTCATATTTGCTTTTTTTAGCTGACTGCTTAGACATATTATGACCTTCAAAAACCATGTTTGTTCTGTAAGAGAAAAGAGAACAAGGGAAATAGAAAAAGAAAAGAGCCGACGGAACTGTCTCCCCAGAAACCACGAAGCAATAAAGTAGAACGGGTTAACGCGGGAGAAACGGTGTACAAAAGTACATAGATGTCTCATGCGTGTATATGCACGAGGTAATGTGTGTTTGACTGTCAAACACAAGAAACCGACATAATTTCTCTTTGTTTCTGTTCTTTATTGAAATTTCTCTCTTTCTTGTCCTAACCTACAGGGGACATCACAGTACGCATATCTTAATGTCATCTTCAAGTTCCAAAATGTATTTTTATTATGCCTCATTATGTCTTAAAACATAATCAATTATTGTCCTTTCCTTCAATTTAGCCATTAAATTATATGCAAAATGACTAAATGTCTTTATAAGACAAATGGTTAAAAATTTTAAAAATGTTCATTAAAAAATAAAAAATGATATATAAATAAAGAGTAACATTTTCTAAATAAATTATTGAAACTCTTTATCTATTTTATTTCTTAATTTTAATTTTTTAAAAAAAATGTTTTCAATTCATATTAATTTCTATATGAATTGACCACTCTTGAAGAAGACTGATTTTTGTCGAAAAAATATTTTTGATTTTTGTCCTTGTGAGCGTGCCAACACTGCCACTTTCTCACTCCATATTTAGCCAAAATACAACGTAAGAGATTGCAACAAGGACAAAAAGATGGAAAAACGGAAATACGTCACGTGAAACGTACTTCTATGTTATGATGCCGCTTCAATAAAATCAGATAAATGGGGTGCCGATTGATAAGGTTACAAAAACGTCGAGTCAAAACTAAAAGCTATTCTCTACATCACGAATGTCAGGTGCACGAGGACGCACTTTCTTTACACTGAGGACAGAACCAGAAAAACGATTGTTTTTCTTGTATAATTTCGTTTCCTTTCGCTTTTTCTTTTTCCTTCTTTTACTAATTAATCAACTTTTCTCTTGCTTTGCAGATCAAACAAAGATGATCTTAAATTTGTTTCCCCATTTTCCTCAATCACATCATTCTAAATGTCAAACAATGAAACTTAGAGCATATTTCATTACCTAAAGAAAGCAGGTCAATCTGGAAGAAGGAATACCTTGAAAGAAATCCATATTGTCTTAAGCTAACCAGAGGAAAAAGATGACAAGAAGTGCCACCCACAAAATCCTCTGCTTGTTTCAAAGGAAAATTAGATCCATAAAACCAGTGTTATAATTAACTATAAATACGCTTCACCTTGAGCTGCTTGTTTTCTGCTTGGCCTTCTCAATAAGGGGCTTCAACTGCTTCTTTTCAGCAAGTATCTTGAGGAAGTTGAACAAAAATGGTATATAATTGTGTTTCCTGCGGATATTTTCTGTTCTCCATTTTTTGAACTTTTCCTCCTCTACTAAGATCTTCTCAGTAGCAGCTTCAATTCCAGCATTCACTTCTGAGAGAGACTTGTTTAGAACATCCGCACTGCCATTGCCCACTAGTCTCTCTGGCTGTAAGGCAGCAAGTTGCTGCAAGATACGCTCTCTCCTCTTCTGTAGCTCCTTCAGCTCTGCTGTATACAACTCTTTCCTGTTCTTGATGACTGCCATGAGATTGAATCTGATCTCATTCTGGGAATACCTTTCAATGCGTTCCTGGATCACTGGTTGCACCATTTCCAACCAATCCATGTCACCTTGTCCGCCAGAGCACTGGCCAAGGCTGATGGGTCCTTCCTTTAATCCATCAAGCTCATACAGAACCCCATCGACAGGTAAATAGCTTATAAAATGGTAAACATCATCATCTTTGCCCGCAGCCTTCTGCTCCTCTGGAACAAAAGGCTCAGGCCTTGCAAAACTATTATGGGCTGTACGTATAGCTTCGCTGTTATTGATAGCCAAACCTTTGAGTTCAGGTGGGAAATTCTTGGTGAATTCTTTCAACTTTGACAGCTCTGGGCCAATGTCAATGTCTGGACAGTTCATGAGGATAGACAAAATCGCTTGCGTTGCACAAGCATTATTGATAACCTATGAGGGGTCCGAGAAATGTAAGAAAAGGTAACATCGCAACATTGACTATGGGCAAAACCTAATCCAAGGGAAACAAACCTGGCTGGCAAAAAACAAGTTAGGATTTGGATCCTTGATTACGACACGGTCATCCTTTTCCCCTGGACGCCATTTGAAAAGAAAAATCAACCCATATACAGGCCTGTATTTAAAGGGGGGGAAATACCACAGCAAAGAAAATGAGCAAAAACTTCAGATATAGATATTACGGGTAACGTGTGGGTCTGCAAAAAGACCAAAAGTAAAATAGGAATGAGGCCTGTATTTAAAGGGGGGGAAATACCACAGCAAAGAAAATGAGCAAAAACTTCAGATATAGATATTACGGGTAACGTGTGGGTCTGCAAAAAGACCAAAAGTAAAATAGGAATGAGATAGTACAACTGACCTTAGATTGTTCAGAGAATCGAGATCCAATGAATACAGCTCCTCCACCTGAGGAGACATATCAAGGCATTGTTACTAAATAGACAAAAACAACAGGGCTAAAAGAACAAGAAACCAGGGTGAAATATTCAGAAAAAGCATATTAGACATGTATTCCAAACAGAACCACTTGCCACCATTGACATGGAATTGGCCAACTTTTTCTCATCTGAAAATCTAGCCTGATTTGTTACCCATATTATTGTATAAAGCCAAAGACAGAGTCATAGAGTCGGAATCCAAGAGGTAGTTATGCCTAAATCACCATCAACCTTTTATCAGTTATTATGCAGCTACGAATTAGAAGATGGCAAAACAGGACTTTTATGACAATTTATTTATCCTTCTCTATGATATCCAGCCCTCCCTCATCTACAAAATGTTGACCACTTTATGGTGTGTGCCAACAGCTAGGTGGTACACAAAAAGAATTGTATCCAGAAGATGTACAAGCTATTCCAGAAGAAGAAAATTCAGACATATTGATGAAGACAAGTTGCAGCATCGATTTGGCACATATTGAAATAATGTGGAGCCTACTTGGGAATCCAATTTAAGTCTAGATGGGGCTTTATCTATTTGGACTAATTATTAGTATCAGGTTCTAATTATGAATTTTAAATTAAGTTTTTGGGTTTCGGCTAAATGGGCAAAAGCTCAAGGAGTCCAAGTCCATTATGGTTGGTCATTTTATGACTATAAACATGAATGGCTTTTCTTAGGAGGATGAAAACTAAAACGGCTATGAATTTACGGCAACTATGGCTCTGTGGTTGCGCAATAAAACCATCCAAGATGTGATGCCCAGGAACCTAGGTTCGCATTTCTTCTCTATATTTTCTTTTAAGACTCTCAACACTTTTCCCAAAACCTAAGGAACTAGACCTAATTATTCTCTCAAACCCAAAACCCTAAATTTTTGTTGAGACCTATCATGTATAATGCCGCATAGAGCCCGTACAAATTTTCTTCTAGAATGCACATACACTGAAATATTCCTCAAAACAAGGGAATAGAGCAGTAAATTAGTTTGGACGCTCATTGAGATGAGCTTGCCAGGACAGAAGCCACTTCTAATACAACAAGAAAATTGAACAAGAACCAAAAATATCATCTAAATCCAGAATACTTACCTGCACACCTTTTACTTGCATCTGCTGTATAAGTTCCGTAAAAACACCTGGAATGCAATGCAAGGATCTTCAAAACAAGGTTCCCATTTGACCAATACTATTTGAAAATTACCAAATGCAGGACCTCAAAGATATATGTAAAATACTGCATCTAAATGAACTAAACATATATCATAGATTGTGAATAATTATTCCTCAAAGAAAGAGTCCAACTCTGAATTCCAAGATGTAGGCACCTTTCATTTTTTATACTCTGGCTAGTTAACCAAGCCATTGAACCAATGAAAGAGGGCTTGACTTGAGGCAATGAAGAGCGCAACAATTAGATAGTCTTTTAGTTAAGGAAAGAACAAAAGAGAGGTCACAATAAATAAACAATTTCCAAAATTGTAAGCCTTAAGTACTTATAAAAAAAAAGGTAAGCCTTAAGTAAACCTTTAACAACAGCTTTCCTTATGTGTGCCTGCTTTCCCAATCAGTGATAACTCTACTTCAAAGGAAAGCAAGGGTTACCTTATAAATTCATCAGGCATTCCCACCACAGAATATTAATCAGAGGAACCTAAGAAAAGGTTAGGCCTAGATATGAAAAGCAACAAGACTCTCGTACACAATGTTCTTGGTTCAATGAATCTCATCTTCTGTCTATTAGGTTGCACTAGAAGTGTTAATGGTCTACATGAACATCATTATGGATCCACCTAGGAAATCAGGGCAACAAAAAAATTACATTATAAGCTCAAGTTATTGCCAGAAAACTGCGAAATCAAGAAAAAGAATACTTTACTAGCTTCTGCTCTTCCAAATGCACTATTACCCACAACACAGAATTAATTAGCAATATATCTATTTAAGTTATGTCAATCTTATATAGCCCCTCATCCAGCATGCTCAGCGAGTAGGATACTTTGTTTTGTGCAGCAAAAGATGTCGTCCAAGGAATGAGTTGATAAACAGCAGCATGCAATTCAAAAATATTCATGTCTACCAGTTCATTAATTGTATCATTATCTAAACACTCCGCCTAAAGCATCTTTCTATCCATGTGATTTTAATCTCCAGCACGACAACACAGCATATTCATTCCCTCACTAACGCCATGCAGAAATAAGGCCATAGTATATGTTATTGCTTTCTCGAAAGATAAGCAAAAGAAATGCATCTTGACACTCCTCTTGGGATTTCAACTTCAAGTAAAATGCTTCAATGCCACCCTCATTTCCTAAGTAAAAAGCAATCTGAAGCCCCAGAAAATGAACGCCATACGCAAGATGCGTGACATAATGAAACCATATATTCTTATCCATCACATCCATTTCAAAAGCGCAATGCCTTAAATTCTATTGAAGTTGGCACCACGACATACATTAATGCTATAATCACATCCATTATACAATTGGAAATTTCATCACGAAATACATTCCCATCATAGTCATATTGGTGATATGGTCAACAGTCGGAAAATTTATTTAAATCATCTTTTCCCTCATATTAAACAATTAATGCTTATATTGCAGTTTTCCAAAGCAACTTGCAGGAGACCCACAAGAAACATGACATCCTATTCACAGGGGGTGAAGAATGAGCAGCAGACCAAACTGGAAAACCAACAAAGCGCTGCAGCACGTAAGCACGCACAGGCCAATATGAGCTTTGCAAGAAAAATGAGTAGAGCAATACTTTGACCTTCTTTTTCAGCCGTATAAATAAATGCCTCAAGGAAGCCACTCTTCAGATTATATACAAGACCAAATTCAAATTCGATGAATTTTTTGCATGGATCCCTCCAAACACAAAGACTGTCAGAATGTCTCCCCCACCATCCTTACTAATCAGAATGTTGTAAAGGAAAGTAATCAACTACCACACAAGATTAGAAGTCAACCCCATTCTATCTAAAACGATGCATGCAGAAACATTTATTTAATCATGCACAAACTCAAAGATAATTATATAACATAAACTATTTGGATTTCCAAATAAGCAGCAAGGAAATCCCTGGCATCCATCAAGTTTGAGGCCCAAAGCAGCACCACATTATTACTATAGGAGAACAAAATCATCAAATTGTTTTACAACAAACATGTAGCATGACATTAGGCAGTCTATAAAGGGAGAAGATAAAGCAAGAACAGTTATCTAATGAAATTCTTTGAACAGCAAGATTAATTTACTTCAACTCGTTAATGTAATTTATTTTATTGGAACAGAAATGTTACAAAGGAAAATTTCATGCAAAGTCTCTAAAAAAGATAAGAGGATGCACTATTCAAGAGCATACCAGGATCAGACTCAATTGTGCACCAAGACATGACTGGAAATCTATAAGCTGCAGAAACAAAATAGAGAATCTCGAGTAAATCAATTTCTTTTTATAAATAAATGTATAAAAAGCTAGAAAAGAACATAACCTCATGGACAAAAAGTGTATGTGAAATGCTTTTTAAAAACAAAAAAAAGTTAACGAGATAGAACAAATAAGTCCTAAAATGTCATAGACTTCAACAAGATTTGAAAACTCCCAGAATGATAGCAAAGCAAAACTCCATTGGCTGCCATTCAACTTTCAAGAGGTCTCCGATATAAACATTAGAACGTCGAGTGACTTCACTTTCAGGGAACTCAAAAGGCAAAGGTTTGATGCATTGGTGATCAAGCGCTAAGATTGCAGGGTTCCTACAGGCCTAATATTAGCCTTTCAAGAGGCTTGCATGCAGTATTTTGCCCATCTAATAATGTAAATTTCAGGCTCGAGGTCTCCCTTGGGTCTCTCGAACCCTGAAATTCATAATTTTGATTTCCCACTAGGAATCTAACATTACTTGTGAATCTCCCTCTTTTGCCAATCTTTGCATCAATCAACCAGAAAAGTAATATCATTCCACCTCGCAGAGATATTGAAGCTCTTACTTCCTCCTCTTTTCATATCATATAAAGAAATTTCCAACGTAGATTTCAAAACTAATCATGTATCATGTATGTCAACCACTTTATACACCCTAACGGATAATAAAGTTCAACCGAAATTAATCATGAATATCAAATTAGCCTATGCAAGATAAACTCTTATCACCAAGCAGACATTAAAGTCAAAAAAATAGAAAACAAAAACAAAAATCATGTAACACTCCCTAAAGTGAAAAAGTGGAGCTCAAATAGATATCTAGTGGGCACAGATCGTCTATGATCTAAGCCTTACTTTTACCGCACATACCTACACACACAGAGCAAGGAATATCTCAGCGTTCTTTGAGGATAAAGGTAAAATATTAAGCGATGGAGCTAGGGGAGCAATGGGAAATTAGTGGTAAGACGCAAAAAATGAAACTTGAGAAATTTGGCCGAAGAAGGTGAAGGTGGGTGTATGATAACGTTACCCGAGGGCAGCGCAATCAGGAAGAGCTGCTTCTGATGCAACACAAAAAAAAAGCGGAAGATGGAGGTGGAGAGCAAGACAACTACTAGTATCATGAAATACTGGAACTTCATAGAATAATATCGCATCTCTAATACCAATATACCAAAGAGTGTGTGAGAGAGAGAACCTATGCGAGTATCAAAGGAGGAGGACGAGGGGAGGGTCAGCAAGCGTGCCCAGAGAGATTTGTTGTCGTCGAATCCTCCTCTGCTTTGGTTCGTGAGAATATGAGATTCCAAGCCCTTGCCGGTAGTTGAAACCACCGACGGCATTTGCTCCTAATCCAAAATTTTCATCCTCTATTGTGGGCCGCAACAGCGGGTTTCGAAGTTGAGGCCCCAGTCCAAATTCAGCGCAGGCCATGTAGTTCTTCGTTTTATGGATGTTTCCTCTATTCCTATTGGACTTCGCTTAAATTTGGGTCTTTATATGCAAGACTTTCATTGTAAGTGGGTTGGATAACTTGGGTTAGCTGAATCAACGGCCTATGTAATTTTCTGTCTGATGCGATTTAAAGAAATAAAAATAATAAGTAGATTTTATATTATTTTAATATTATTTTACTCATATAAAATTTTAGGCAGGATAAAACTACACAACACTAGTAATTAAAAATATATTTTAATGCGCTTACATTGTATCTTTTCTCCTTTACTATTTGTTCACAGTGATCAATCAAACTCATGATCAATTTCTTTCATTGGAGCTTCACATACGATCCAAGATCAAGTAAACTACTAAAGATAATTGAAACATATATGATTATTGGGTGAAGATTAACACATTAATTTAGCTTCTAATTAATTGATAACGACCGAATTAACTTTATATATATTAGAGAAAAAAGAAAATGAAAAAAGAACTTGCATGCTCCCGTGTTGTTAGGGATCGAATGTTATCTTCAGTAGTGCAGTCAATGTGGGGGCACTAGGTAGTCTTTAGAGTCGAAAGACTTGACCAAACCACTCAATATTCAATTCTGTTTGGTTTACCAAACATGACCTAACCCTGCGTGATTTAGAGAGAGAGAGAGAGAGATAGGGAGGGAGTGGAGGGACCAAAAGAGAAGAAACTCGGTTCGACTGAGAAAATGGGGCAACCCGCGGGTTGACTCAATTGCATCTTATTAGACCTCATGTTGTGGCACGTGGGTCCAGTACTACTAGTCTTTCGTGGCTCCCGTCTTATGGTAATATAATTAAAAAACCGTGTCTCCTGTTTGAGATTGACTTCTTTGAATCTTGTGGGTGGTGGGCTCAATTCTTCACCGAGGTCTCTAATGATAGCTAATTAATTAAGAGTCAGATCAGTAGATCACGTTTTGTTAATTTATCGATTATTCCTTGACGTAATTATTGCATGCCTGGAAGTTGTGGATTTGTGTAATTATACGTTTGTTTTTTTCTGTCTAATTTCATTCATGCTGAGTGTTGAAACTACTAAACATTATCTATAGTCGATTATAGAAGCTTTTTGGCCATATAAGTTGTCCAAAGTAGGAGTTTATGGTTAATTAGGAACATTAAGTACGGTCTACGGACAACTTTGATATAAACCTTCTAATTATATTCAATATATAAGTCTCTTAATATATAATCTTTAATTCGTAAGCATGACCAAATTACATCATTAATTTCATGGTAAAACATGTGAAGCTCGTTCATTTCATGGTACATATGACTCCTTTATTGACCCTAACATAGCTAATATATATGGACTCACTGTACGTAGTTGAAACTTTAGTCATCCCTTCCTATTTAGATCCTAATTAGTTATCGGCTGGCCTGGTCACTGGTCAACAAAAAATGGAACATTTGAGTTCCTCTCTACTCATTGTTCAACTCTAGAAGCGATCATGACATTTTGAAGTTTAATTTGGTCCATATATAGTCATATTCAGTAATAAGTATATATGCTGCAAATTAAGTTTTCCCAAAATCTTGAAATTCAATAAAGCTTCGTTAATACTATTAATGACGGCTACAATTATTCAAATCCCCATTTGAACTCGTAATAATTTTATTGCTAAATTCACAGTGATCATCAGTTTCTAGCTAGCTAGTATATATACAAACTTTATACGTGCAGGTGTTAGAGAACATTATAAGTAATTAAATCTATTTCAATTCTTGTAAGCTTAAGTTTTAGAAACAAGTGGTAATTAATTTAATATATATATAGTATCAAAATAATGATTTGAGATTTAAATCTTTGCTCGATGCTATCTCTCATTTAAAATGTAAAATTCCTCTCCTAATAATTAAGTCCGTCCACGATCTCACACTTGAGTTCGAAAACCTTATTAATCTACCTTCTTATTTAGAACTTCAACTTTATTATTTCCTAATATGGGTGTCCACGTGATCTCGCGAAAGAAGTAAACTTCGTTGAAAAGAAAACAATATAAGCAATATAACTAAAATAGTGTAATTCTAACCATGAACACACGATCGAGTTGACTGAAGCGAGATTCTCAAGGCACTCTCTACTGGAATAGACAAAGCTCTCGAGTAGTGCTAGAGAATTAAAGCTGTCATAGTCATAATAATGAAAGAGCTAGGTATAGGGTATATATATATATAGATGAAAATGCTGCGTACCCTGAATTAACATCCACCATCAACTTTGTTCTAGCAAGCTAGCCAATCTCATGATATCAGCTAGGTTGACGCCCAGGTAACTTGAGTCCATATAAGTTGCAGGTCCCACGCTGCTCGATCGGGTAAAGGCAAGAACAGTTGATCTAGATCTGTACCTAGGTTGACGCCCGAGTAACCGAGTCCATATAAGTTGCAGGCCGTCCCATGCATATTGCTGCTTGGGTAATTAAAGGCAAGAACAGTTCTATACCTATTTACTTCTACTGCAGAAAAGTAATATACGCCTCAATACAAGGCATTAAAGAGGCTGGAAGTGGCATCGGTTATTCTATATTCCAATTCTACAGAGGATGAGATATGAAGAGATTCAAGATCTGGCAAATGATACGCAGAAAGCGGGCCAAGTTGGCTCAGAGAGAGAGAATACTGTGGTTGTCGCCGACCGAATATGTACTGGAAAGCTTAACAGGTCACGAAATCATCATAAGATGCTGTACTACGCTGTATCTGGATATTGAGTGAGTGAAAAAAAGGAGTCAGCCCACGACCCAGAGAGAGAGAGAGAGAGGTTCTAAAATACAGGAACCAGTAGTTTAATTTGATGATATTGGTGGATAATATTAAGCCTCGACTTGGAGAGTGGGGGGATATAGGTGGCATATTATGTTGGATATGAGAGTGCGCCACAACCGACCAATGGCAGGCAGGTAATCACTGATCAGCCAGGCCGCCTTCGGAAAATACAACAAGGACAGCAAATACAAAGCATCACGATAGGTTATGGTCCCAGCACACCACTTTAGTTACCGAAACTCCATTCCTTTTCTACCTTTTTGAAATCTCTCAAATCTTGGGGATGCTGGGTAGACAAGCTGTCCACCTCGTGCCCTTCCTTTAATTTGCTAAGATTAGAATTGCAATAATACTTCTTGCCTACCGGTCCTTTTTCTGCAATTCCTCCCTGTCAACTTGATATTTTGGGTGCCTTCATGAACCTGCCATGCCAAACATCTGCATAAAGTTTTGATTTTGGCCATTGAACTTGATACTTTTTGACGTCGTTGTATCATGTTATCATGAGTAAAGTGATCAGGAAAAAGTAATATATTCTAAGGTCGGTTGACGGTCATAACACATACCGGCTTTCAAGTTTTCTCAATCACTTGGAATCTATCTTCACCGGCCCCTCATGGAAAAGAAATCGTACACGATCGACTTTGGCTGAAAACCCGCACTCGATGCGCGCGGTTGGGATCTTATTACTAGTACTATCGGGCTTACAGATGGCACGTTTCCATTCATATTACCTTTAATGGAAAGTAGGCAATGAGACTTTTCAAGCACAATCAAAACATGCCATTTGTAAGCCCGATAACTAGTTCAGATTCTAGACGTACTTGTAAGTGATCTCTCTCAATATTACAACTTTAAGCTGCAAGCTTCCAAACGGTGGGACTATTGAGATGAAATTTTGTAGTTGCTCGCTCCCTTTAATCTTGTGCTGTCTCATACGTTTAGAGAGTACTATGGCAACTAACATATTAGCAGAAGAGACTTCTCTGAACTTTGATGGAGATGGATTTCAAGTTCCGCAAAGGGTGCTGAATGATTATCATATTCAATGTACGTGTGTGCGGTGTATGAGAGGCATTTTCTGCCTTAACAAGCTGAGTTTTGCTAGTATTAAATTTTAATCTCCGCTATTTTTGTTTTGTAGATTAGTTATTTGTTTTTTTGCGACTTTTTGGTTGTGTTTGTGAGGATGTCATATTTGGTATAGATGTTAACCATGATATTCTTCTACCATAAGTGAAGATTTCTAATAAATATCGCAGGTGTCGTCCGCTTTTTCTGTAAACAAAAAAAAAAAATATATTGTCTGTTATGATTGAGCTTGTAACATCGTAAAATTTGCAATTTATATGTATCTTTCTCTCCTTTTTAATTTGACATCTAGTGGCTAGTGCTTATATATATTAGTGTGAAACAATCATCACCACTATAAAACTTCTCAGTTATATGACTTTTAATTTGCATGCATCATGCGAGTAAATTTATTGTATTAAGTACTGCTTCATATATATTAGTGGGATAAAACTGAACAGTCCCTTTCTCCTTCGGATGGCGATAGCACACTACGTGCACAACAAAGTCGCCCTTATCTTTCTCTCCTTTTTAATCACCGACGTACATTAGGTCAAAAAAATCCGCAAGATACCATTAATTCAAATATATATATATATATATACAATGTTTCAGAACGGCTAGAACTAGTAGTATATCAAAAAAAGTCGACATATTAAAACACATGAATGAAATCTAGTGGAACGCTTAAAGAGTAATTTCTCTTGGTTAATTAAGATCGACCATTAAGTATATCCAGTCTTAGGTTTTATAAAATGATTACTATAACACTACAAAAAAAAAGAACCTTTAGCGGCGGTCACAAAAAAAAGGGTCTCTTGAGTGGTGTTTTCGAAAAACGCCACTAGAAAATACCTACAGCGGCGGTCTTTATAGCGGCGGTCGATGACCGCTACTAAAGATATGACTTATAGTGGCGGTCATCGTGACCTCCGCTATAGGTCTAATTTATAGTAGCGTTTTTTAAAAAACGTTGCTAGAAATTTAACTTTCAGTGGCCTTTTTTGGAAAAACGCCAGTAAAAGTTTTACCTATAGCAGCGTTTGTCAAAAACGCCGTTAAAGGTCTATTTTTTAGCCATTTTTTTAAAAAACTCTGTGATCTACAGCAGTGGTCACTATGACTGCCGCTATATGTGTAATCTCTAGCAACGTTTGTGTGCAAACGCTGCTAGAAATATGATATCTACAATAGCGGTCACAGCGACCGCCGCTGTAGATCTAGTGGAACACATATTAAAACACATGCACGAAATCTAGTGGAACGCTTAAAGAGTAATTTCTCTTGGTTAATTAAGATCGACCATTAAGTATATCCAGTCTTAGGTTTTATAAAATGATTACTATAGTATACCCAAAATTGTACTATGATATAAGTATCTATATATGTAACTGAAACATTATTACGAAGACTATTCTAATTAATCTCCCACTTGATCCCCTTTTTCATCTCTATTCAACTTCCTGATGGACGATATGAATCGATAGTTGTCGGACTGTCGCAGCCCGTTGTCTCACCTTCATAGAAATTAGCAAAGTAGTAAGGATAATTAATTAACGAAAATTAATGATATTTGAAGATATTTTAAGTACAATTTTACATGCATATATTAAAGATCTTTGCTAGGCGAATTTTATTTTGATGAATAAGAGTATAACAAAAGAGGGGGGAAAATCACTACCGAAAATACAACAGTATATCTCAAATGAAATCAACTCAACAACAGTGCAAGTTGAGAAAGAAACTAATAATTAGTAGCTAGAAGATGGATTAATCCCATTACCCACTAAGAGACGAGAAAGCTAATAACAAAATTTGAGACCTAAACACCTTCTTAAATGTAATTTGATTGCCTTTTTTTTCTCCCAACGAAAAAGCAATTCTGCTTCCGTCTTTGACCTATATATATATATATCTATATATGGCTTAAGTCATGAAAGGTACTATTATATATTAGTTATGGCCTTAACTGGAGACAAATTAAGTTAGGGCTTGTTAATTTTCTGGGGAGGTGGAAGGTGTTAAGAAATTAAGTTCCAGAAAGAATTCAATAAGATCCTTTGTTATTTCTCTTCTCAGAGAAAGAGGGGTGGGTAAATATATTCTTGATCTTCAATAATTCCTGGTAAGAAAAGCTGATCCATTACCATAAGGAGCCATATATAGTTACGGTACCATATGGTATAGAATATATATTCATCGCCCCAGTTTTATGGCCCCTGAAAGTGACCCTACTGCACTAAGAAAGATGGTGAAACGATTTCCTCGAACAATTACGCAGAAAAAAAAAAAAAAAAGATTTCCTCAAATAATTGAAAGATCACCACAGTATTAGAATAGCTAGACAGTAATTAAGGCTGATGGAACAATTTTCTACTAGTAATTAAAAGATAGATTAGAAAAGTCTTCCCATTGTCTCTTTTAGAGCTACAATCCAAATCTTTTGTAAGTAGTGGCCTCCCCAATCTCTTAATTGTACGTCTTCCCATTGTCTCTTTTGGAAGGTGTATAATTGTACGTCTCTCTTTCTCAGTGTCGACTCTCACTAGCTACTTTAAATCCGCATCAGCAAATGTACAACTTTGTACAGATTTTGATAGAATAAAGAGAAAGTAATTAATTAATTATATCTAATCAGCAGACAGCAGTGCTTAATTATTAATATCCTGTACGGATGCTGACTCATCATGTACAGCTTTTGACTAATTCCTTTCTGCAGTACAACCTTTTGTACAAATGCCCCTTTGACTCAACGGTTGAGATTTCAGGGAAATCTCTTCTTTTAGGCCATTTTAGAGAGTGCATACGTGTGTCCCACGAGGACACTCCATGCACTTCAATTGTACCCTTTTGTTTTTTTTTTCTAACCAAACGTGAAATTCATTTTAGGCCATTTTAAAGAGTGCATACGTGTGTCCCACGAGGACACTCCATGCACTACAATTGTAACTTTTTTTTTCCTAACCAAATGTGAAATTTATTTAACAGGAAAATATACAATTGTACTGAATACAAACAGCCTTATAAGGCCGGATACAAAGAACAGGGGCAAAGCTCATTACATCATCACTTAAAGCCTTAGGGCGATATATCAAATGGCCATAAAAGCCAGATTCTATATGGTCATAAAGGCCTCAACAAGACGAACTCAAAGGTCCGTAGATTCTAAACGAGTCCAAAGATCCATCAATAACACCGCTAGAAAAGACAGTCTCCTAACGAGTATCCTACTATCCCGAAAGACTATCCACACCAGCACAAATGGATAACAAGGTCCACAATAAAAAATGGTGAAGTCATAGGCGAAAAACCACCGGGACAGCAGTTGCTAAAGTAAAAACGTTGGCTTGGTGGTCTCCACATGTACCCTCTCACAAAATCTTGCAGAAATAAAAATCACAAACACAAGAAAAGCACAACAAAACCCACTTAAAAAAAGCCACTAGCCGGCTGGAAGGCAGCTAGAAAATTGGGCTCCAAGAAAACAAACAGAGCCACCCAAGCAAATCCACAAAAGGGGAGGCGCGTAGCCCATGCACGTGCGCACGTGACCGCGCGTGTGGGTGCACGCACCGGCCGCGACGCCCCGAAAAGAACCAAAAACGAACGCCTGGAGCTGCTGAGACCATCCCTCATGCGCGTGGCCACCAATGTTCGCCTGGAAAGTCGGGATTTGGCGTTGAAAACAGCCATTGAGGGAGACCAAAAGAGAGAGAAATAGACGAAATCTAGCCAAGAGAGAGGGAGGGAGGGGGTGGCGGGAGGAGTAGGGGCTCCTCCCGCCGCCAATTGCAGTGGGGGGGAGGGGGTTCAGGCAAAAGGGGAAACAAAACTTCTAGAAAGAGGGCAGAGGCTCTCTCTCTAGAAGGACCGGAATTTTTTTCAGAGGATTAGCTGCTGTACTTCCATTGTACGCATGCAGCACTTTGTTTTTTAATCGTAATTAGGAATTGTTTACAAGAAAACAGTACGTCAGGGTACATTTGCAAAAGTTGATGACAGGAAAAATAAGAAAAGCATTTCTTCGCTTAGAAAAAAAAAAAAAGCATTTCTTCAAACAGAGAGCGAGAGAGAGAGAGAGAGGTGATCAAAAGCGAAAGAGGGAAGAGGAAGTGGGAGATAAAGAGCACAATCATATCATGATTATGACCACCTTGCGGGTTTGTGATGATCTCCCGCATAAACCTTGAAAATCAGATATATGATAGGGATAACCCAGAGCAGCACGGGAAGAGATTAGTTGTTTTCGGCCAAAAACCGAACTAGGATTAATGCAATCTAATGCCCAAAGAAGTCATTGCGCGTAGTCTTGACCGGAAGAAAAGAGTTGGTTAATTAGTAGTAAATTAAAAATTAGCTCCCTTCAATGGAGTGCAGCTATGGGGAAAATGATGCCAAAGTTGACCAGCAGCTTCTATGGACAGTGATGTTAAAGGAATAATGGACTTTATTAGGGGAGACTATATATCGAATATTTGAGATATTCTGATATCCTCTTCATATTATTTACACTTAATTAAATACTGTCTCGTTTCAAATAAAACTTCAAAGATTTGGACTAGTTTTTTCCAATATTAACGGACATCTACAAATCAGTTTTTCAAGATTTTTTCATTACCTAAATGATCACTATATATGTCTTATCCCTAAAATTGAAAAGGTCAAGAACTTTGTCCTCTGTAATTATAATTTTGCCCTAGGAAGAAGGGAACGTTTGGAATCAAGAGGAAAAACACGGATCGTTTGTGTGATCCCCACATCCCATATGGCCATATATATACCACCAGGCACCCTCCAAGAAAAGGGGACTGCATCGGAAGGAATCATGATCGTGTAGTATAGAAAAGAGAACTTCGAAAAAGCTTATGAATTTGATTCCGTATCGAGGACAAACGAACACATGTACCCACGAATACACACGCTCGAACAGTACACTTTTTAGCTTTTAATTAAATAAAAAAATCCAAATACCAAACTCTCCTTTGGAATCCTGGCTCTATATATAACCCCTTCATTCCTACACATTCACCACAGCAAGTAGTAGACTTCCCAATACGAAACTCATCCAGAGTCTTGGAAATATTTTACCAGCTTCCTTCTTCTTCTTCTTCCTCTTAGGGACCCGTCCTTGAAACAAAGAAAGAGATGCAGGAGGACAAGAAGATGAAAGTGAAGAAAGGATGGCTTGCAGTTCAAGTCGGCCTAGAAGATGAAGATGGCGAGTTTCAGCGTTTCGTCATACCCATAGCCTATCTCTACCACCCTTTGTTCAAGAGGCTTCTGGAAAAAGCTCATGAGGTCTATGGGTACCACACGACCGGTCCTCTTCGGCTACCATGCTCCGTGGACGATTTCCTTCATCTCCGGTGGCGGATCGAAAGAGAGCCAAATCATCATCACCATCACCATCACCATCATCATTCTCACCTTTCGGGGACTCTGTCCTTCCACTCTTGTTGATCTAAGCAGATATCACACCAAGTTTTCCTTAGAAAAGGCTCCAGTACTCCGGGGGAAAAACTTTTCTTAATTAGCTATGCTTTTTTCTCACCGTTTCGGACTTTTTCTGGGAATCTGCTTTGTAATGATAAAAGGAAAATGAAGAAGTAGACGTTACGCATACCACTGTCATCCCTTTTTTTTCTTTGGGTGCATGATAAATGGATTTATGTAAATCATTCTCCTAATATATAGTGATCATCACAACTTATCATGATCCGATCGGTGGTTGCTTTGGAAATGGACTCCTGATCTGATGGCATAGACTTCTGCTGTGGCCGAACCGATCTGTTTCTGTCTTTCACAGAATTTCAGTGGTGAAGTTTAAGAGGATTGAGTAAGGTAATGGGACATATCAAAAAGCCAACCCATCAGAAACGGATATAAACGGAAAAGAAAAACACATTATAATGAGGTTGTTGACCCACTGCTGTGGAATTCAAAGTTCTGTCTCCTTTTCTTCCAGCTTCCAGCGGGAGATCATATTCATAAGCTAAGCTTTCCCATCCGATCTCTAGAGATAAACAGTAGGCTTGAGATTATGGCCTGTATTTATTCCCCCGCTTGAAGGATATGTTTCCCCTAAACCTGGCACGGGCGCGCAGGAAAGAGAATGGAAAGAAAAAGAAGGTGCTCCTAAAACGATAGAAAGCGTTGTAAAAGCGAGTGTGAGCCAGCAAACACACAAATGGTAAACACAAAGTGCTGTCTGCTGTGGCCATTACAAGTTTATTCAACATATAGTGATTGTTAATTAATTTTTGGATTCACTCGCTAGTGCCTGTTAAGTAATTGTACAGCCAAGGTATAATTTGCAGTCTGATGATTAACATATTGTTTGGGTATAAAATTTTAGTAAAATTTTGTTAAAATTTTATGTTGGTGTTAAAAAAGAGGTGTATTGAAATTGGTAAATGGGTGATAAAAGTAAAAGTAAAATTTTGAAGTGTGTTTGATAAAAGTAAAATTTTGTTAAAATTTTAACTTCCCAAACACTATATTCATGATTTTTCTCTTTTGAAATTTAGGAGTTTTTTTTTTAGGCAAGGAAAAAACCGTGCAATGACGGATCTTGAAGTAAGTGGAGAGTGAAGTGCAACTGACACCAAGGGCACATAAAATAGTTGGGTACCCCCACTCACACGCAAGACAATAATATCATTAAAGTGAGAGTATTTAATAATAGTTCGAACCCAAGACACTCGAGTCTATAACTCATTTCAGGGTTTGTCTACAACTAGACTAGACCCTAGCTAGCGAAATTTAGGAGTTTGTTATCCAAGACCTCACAATTGTACAAGTTAATCCTAGTGTTCAGGATTTTGTGACTCCACCATGTTATATGTAACCACATTATTCTACCACTACAAGTGAGAATTTTGAAAGAATAGTTCTTTTTTATGAAAAAAAAAAAAAAAGGAATTATTGCAAGCTGCTGTGATTCGGAATTTGACTAGAAGTTCTGTAAAACCAATTATGTAGTGAATTTTATTCAAATACTCATTGCGGTCGATAGTTGAGGAGTAAGTAAAGGGTTGTCTGGTCGATGTCAAGGCCGAAAACAAGATGACTTTGCATTCCCCGGTACTGGTGTCCCAATGCACCCTTCAATTATCTAGCTAGCTAGTCCCCGGCGTGTAATATAATCCATTTGGAATCAACTCTTGCTTTACTCCAAAGGTCACAAAGTCCTCACAAAGTCAGTAAGGCTCCGGTACACAAAGGGACGTATTGGATGGAGGAGTCACATATTTGAAGGGACAATTACAGTTATTTAGTCATGACCCCTTAAAAACTCAGAATAGAGGGAGAAAAAACAAAGAGAAAATTCATTTCAGCCACTAGGTTTTGACGCAATATTAAAAAATTGATTGGGTTTTAAAAAATAATTTTAAAATTCTTTAGGTTTTGACCGTTAATACAATATATCACTCAGCCCAACTCCGATATATATCATAGTTTGCTCATTTAAATCCGGATACACACATGGTGTGGGACCCATAAGGTATTAGTGGGACACAAGGGGTTGAGGCCACGCTTGAGGCTCACGTGGTTGGGACTCGGGAATGCACAAATCTCTGCGGGGAAGGCGTTTTGATGAGCCCCTGAGGCATAAAGCAGACCAAATGCCCGAGTACTAGGCAACCCCCAGGAGACAACATATAAATTTGCTTGGTTGCACAAATAGAAAAATAGATTTTTTTTTATAACAATCCTTTTTTACTCTTTTGGTCGAAAAGAGCATAAACACATGCTTTGTTTTCTTTTCTTTTCTTAACTATTCTGTGTCTGGGCTATTCGGGCCCTAACAGTTTTAATTGGGCCATTGGGCCTTTTTCCTTCCAAACCCAATCTTAAAACTTTTGTCCAGGTCCAATCCAACTTGCAAGCCGCTTGCAGCTTCCGGTTATTGATCATAATTCATAACCCGAGACAACTGATCAAAGAAGGAAAATACAATAGAATGCCTTCCAAAACTCAACGCTAATTAATGGTTCACAAAAAAGTTCGACCATATGATGTCAGTTTGGGGATCTTAATTCTTGAATTGTCATCGTCAATGTTCTCCTCAATTGGGATCCGATCGTCCAAATAGTGTCTTATAGTTTGTTCATAACGCATATGGTACGATGACATTATTTTGATGACGGATGATGGTCTATATTAATAAATTTTGATAGTTTGAAATTTTAATGTGATAAATTTACTAGTTCAGATCTCAAAGTGACATTGACCTTGTATAATTCGAGAGTAAAAAATTAAGTTTTCCACACAAAATACGTAAATGCATTCATAGTCTATGTAGTATAAAAAAAAGTTACAAATTAGTCCACGTGATAAGATTTTTCGCTAAAAACACGTCCTTCTATTCATACTATCTCTTTCATTAACGACAGATACTAGTGGACTAAAAGGTCTATATAAGGATATGTGGCGCCTTGTAGTCAACGTTGATTAGCATTTGCTGTTAATGAAAGATAATGGATAGATGATGGATGTGTTTATAATGAAAACTTTAATACAATTTGTAACTTTCTTTATTTTAAGGATTGTAAGTAAGTGCATTATGTGAAAAAAAAAACCAAGTGTTTAAGAGCCCTTTTATATTAGAATACCCGTGACTCACGTAATACTTCCATATCAAATTGTCCGAGTTTTCATAAGGAGATTGTTCATATTTAAATTAGTCGAGTTAGTCTAGCTATTAATTTTTAGGCTTAATTAGCCCACTAATTCCGTAGTATGACCAAATCTCAAACTAATTCCTAGAGTTTTTTTTTTTTTTTTTTAGTCAAAACAGCAAGCTTTTATTAAAATTAAGAAGGTTTGAAAACTTCAAGTATATGCTCTAAGTGGCGTGTCAGACCCTCCAGAGAGACGACGAGCCAACGAACAAAGGAGCCAAACGGTCTTACAAACCCAAGCCCAAAAGGACGGGTAGAGACCTATAAAGGGTGAAAAGCCCACGAAGGGCAGCAAGCTAAGATGACCAGCGGAAAAGAAAAGGCAATGGCGGAATATGGTGGCAGGACCAGCAGCTGGAGGCGACAAACCAGCCAGATTGGAAAAGGTGGAGGCGCATGAGATCCGCGCGCGCGTGGGCCCCCACGCGCCGCCCGGCCGGTCATCGAAAATGACCATGAGGAGCGTCTGGATGTCCAGATGCCAGCCACTTGGAGCGTGTATACCGGAGAGGACCACTGACCGATGAAAAATGAAGAGAAAGGGGTGGGCGCGTGGCAACGCATGAGATCCACGCACGCGCGTGGTGGCGCGTGTGAGCACACGCGCTGTCCAGTCGCTGGCTGGCCAGTGCAGAAAAATTCTCCAGTCGATGTAAATGTCATCCCCGCCAGTCGTGGTCTTCAAAAACCTCCAAAAAGGCGTAGATCTAATTACTAAATCCTCCGGAAAAAATCCTCTAAAAATAGTCGTAGATGGGGGTTTATTGATGGTTTCGGTCACAGAGGGCAAGGACAGAGGAGAAGAGGGGGGCGGGAGGAGCAGGTCCTCCCGCCGCCGGAGAAGGAAGGGGGAGGAGTGGGTCAGTCAGCCAAGGTGCACAACGACTTTCTCTAGAGAGAGTCTCCTGCTTACGTATAACTTTTCAACTGATTCCTAAAGTTTATTTCATCTTATACTAGTCCTTACATGGAATCATTTGTGTCTTAAAGTGGTCATTCTGTTGACTCGGTTGGTCCCGTTAATGAAATAAATCTTACGTGACTAATGAGACATATCACCATCAATCATAAGTAGCCACGTGGCTCTTAGTCATTCAGGGTGCAAAAGATTTGTCCAACATGGCACTATGAGATGACGTTTTAGGTCTAGGTGGCGTAGACAATTCGATGTGGATTTTAAATTAACATCTCAACTTAGCAGTTAGGTAAGGGCGTGACTGTGAATGAGTGTGTCCTTGTTCGTCCGTAGACGTTTAGCCAACAGAGTTCGGCGGGACGTTCCTAGACTTTATTGGTTTAAGGGAGATTCCCCTTGAGCTTAACTAGTTAATTTTGCCTCAAATCTTCATACATATTAGGGACTAGTGGACTAATTAAGTCTAATTTTTATGCAATATTACCTAATAAAAGATTATAAAAATAATAATTTTGTTAAATAAAAAGGATTATGTTCTTTTTTATTCAATTCTTAGATATAGACATAATAATTAAATCGTTCAATATTATGTATAAAGTTTTTTTTTTCTAAATTGGATCATGGTACTATAACACCGAGATCCTAATTCTCTGCAATTGCTAAGGTATTGCAAGGGATGCAATTCGACAAATCCAGACTATGCATCGAAAATCAAAGGTTAGAATGATGCCATATCACGAATCCGCGTGAAACTTTAAATAATTCGTTCAAAATTTTAAGGGTTGATAACCATTTTCGTCTTTAGATTTTTCGTATTTATCACACATAGTCCCTAGATTTTATAAGGGAAAATATCATTGTTCGCCCCATAAATATACATCAATTGCATTTGTGACCCTTTAACTTTCAAAACTGCGATTTACGTCCTCTAAGTATGAAACATTTGCAATGTTCGTCCATAGTCAAAATTTTCGTTAAACTTAACGGAATTCAATATTAAAATGGTCGAAATGCCCTCAAAGACAATTTTCAAAAAATTAATAAATATTAGAAAAATAAATTAAAAAAATATATAGATTACTGAAAATAGAGTTTCAATAGTTTTATTTAAAAAATATTACCTTTTTTAATATCATTTTTAATATTTTTAGTAATTTTTTCTTGGAGGGTTATTTTGGTTATTTTAATGCTACATTCCATCAATTATAATGGAAATTTTAACTGTGGACAAACATTGCAAATATTTCATACTTATAGGATGTAAATCACAGTTTTTAAAGTTAGGGGGTGAGAAATGTAATTGATGCAAACTTATAGGTAAACAATGACATTTCTCCATTTTATCATGTTGTCAAAATGGTCCTTCCGTCTACTTCTATTAGCGAATTGTCCAATCAACTAACTGTCCTACAAGTTGTCCAATCAACTAACTGTTCTACAAGTCATGACCAATTAAAAAATGACACGTGTAAAAAAATTTATTTAAAAATGTCATGTCAATTTCATTGTGCCATATTAATAAAATTACAAAAGGAAAAAATAAATTAAGAATTTTTAAATTTTTTTTACACGTATTATTTTCTGGTTGGTAGTGTAAAACCGTTAGTTGACTAGTTAATTCGTTAAAGAAAATGAATGGAAAGATTATTTTGACAACATTGTAAAACTCATGTTACAGACGCAAAAACGTAGGGATGAATTTTTAAAAGTGATGAAAATTTAGGGACAAAAATTGTTCATTAACCAAAATTTTAAAAGCTCAACCCAAAAACCAGGTTCATTCGCAGCGCATTTGCAGCACCAATAAAGAGAACCACAAATCCCGCGTCTTCATCTTCCTCGCTGGCTAAGAAGAAGCACTGAAAGGAAGGGAAGTTCCCTTGCCTTGTGGTTTCGGAAGTGTTTATTACCAGATAGTTGGAGGAACACCTATCTAAATAGGAATGTAAATTTTCTAGAAGTTTATGAGTGAAGAAAAAATATTTCGGTTGTCTCACTACTTGTTCTTGAAGATGCGTACTCATTTAATTGTTTGAGGTTCATGATCTTATAGCTAATATCATATGGGAAAGAGGAAAACAGGCGAATTTGCCCAAATTGGAAAAAAAAAAATGCTTCGAGGGATGCTGGGGAGCAGAAAATTGGGAAGACCTCTCCAATATTCAGATGACAATTTCTAACTACTGAACAAAACAGATCAAAACACAGCTACTGAACAAACTGTCTTGTGTCCTTGTCAATTGAAAGAGTAGTAACTTCACACATAGAATTCATGATTTTTTCTCACTGCTAGCCAATAAATCGTAACTCTGAAGAGAGAAGATAATTAGAAACTTCAGCGACGCAAGCAAGCACAAATTCACATGCAAAAAGGATCACAAACGCCAATGGCTGTGACAAGAATATAGTGGGGAAAGTCTGAATGTCATATTTTCGGCGGAAGCTGACGACATTTATATCCATTTATATCAGTTTACTGTGCTGATGCGGTTTAGTTAAGGAGGAGGCGGCACGTGTAATTTGCTTCCTCTCTTAGCCGATGAAACAGAGCATGGTGTCACGTGACGGACGTCTACGGAATAATTTCTCAATCCATGGAAGAGCCGAAGGATCTAACTTCTAAGGATTAGAGGTCCCACTTCGCCCCCCCTCCCTCCCTCCCTCTCTCTCTCTCTCTCTCTCTAATTGTGTCTCCGTGCGGCTTCTTACGGGGCTGAAGACAGACTTCGATTTTCTTCAGGTAGATTATTTCCTGTTTGATCCTTTTCTTTGTTGCCTGGGATTCATAAATATGCTCTAGGCTCCGATTACGATTCGCTTTCAGTGTTCTCCGTTTGTTACTCCGACGGGGTAAAGAACTTTGCCTGCTACTGTCTCTCTGTAAGAATGTTATTGCCCTTACCATTAGACGAATTTCTGCTTAGATGCTTCTGGATGCTTAGCTACATTTGTATCGAAGTGTTCCAATATATATGTATCTGAACATTCGACTTTTTTCCTCTTTGGGTTTTCCTAGAGTTGACTGGATTAACAATTGGAAGAGTTTTTTGTTTGCTGGTTTATGTTTTGAAATTCCCCGGGACCTTTAATTTAAAAGGTCATTTACTTGAATTTTTGTAGGCTCCGGGACCCATGGCATTAAGCGCGGAAGGTGAGTAATATGGTACTCTCTGTCCTATTATACATATCCCACTGACATATCAAGGTCCAATGACATTACAACGCATTCAGTCTTTGCTGAGATTTGTGCATTATCCGATGGATAGATGGTTTTAATAATTGATATGTATGATAAAAAATCTCATGACAAGAAATACATTTGTCCTGTTTATCCTAAAAGAGAGCTTTATGTCCTAGGCGGGCAGTGTTGTTTGTTGCAAAGGGGGAAGAAAACATGTCCGAAGTGGCTGCTATACTTCAAAAGTTGTGGGAAAATTATTGGGAACTTCTTGGGAAATGTTCCTGAGTCCTATGGGAAAGCCTAGGAAATTGTTTTGAAACTCTTTTAGGAATGCCTTGTGGACAAACCCGAAAAATTTTGGGAATCGAATTTTTCATGGACCACCTAGCATATTTGCTTCCTTCTTCCACACTATAGGAGATTAATAGCTGACTTTGTAGACCCATATTTATAGAGATATGTGATAATCCTAAGTGTCTATGTTAGCTTTCTAATAAAGGCCTTTTCGGAATGAGAATGAGTTATTGGTTTGGGGTTCGGTTAGTGGCAAAGAATGAAAACCAATTTCCCTAAACTACACATTACCAAAGCAATTGAGGTTAGCCAAACGCTGCTTTCACGCTATCAGCTGCTTCATTATTATTAATATTTTTATCAGCCATGTCTATCAAGTCATAACCCATACAAATGAGCTTGAGAAGTAAAGTGCTCTTCAATTTTCTGAAACTTGAACTGATGTCTATCAAATTAGCAAAGAATATCTTATTATCACAATCTTAGAAGTGGTACCCCAGCCGCATGTTCATGAGATTTGTTTTTCTTTAGACGGTTGTTCATTTAGCTGGTGTCTCTTCTAATTCTTCTGCTTTTATCCAGTCTTGCGAAAGAAAGCAAAGATGCTTGAGTCACATGGAATGGAAAAGAATAAAATTAATCTGGCACATTTACCAGACCTTGATGAACTACTTAATGATATTTTTGTTTCCCGTCTTCCAAAGCCAATCGATTATGATCACTGGAGAGATTTGGTTCGCATCTTCAATGTAATGGCGCAGGAAATATATGGTATTCCCTCTGAACTTTCATTAATGCCACAATTACCCAACGCACACACAAAAGGAGGATGAGGAACTCTTCAAATACAACTGCTCGCTGATGAATATATTTTTTGTTATTATATAACTAGTTGTGGTCTATGCATGGCCTCCTCATGTTTCCTACAAAGAATTATGTCTTTCGGCTGGGTATAGCTAATAATCTCATCATATTGATGCTGTTGTCTTTGATTGACCAAAGAAGTATTTATGTCGTATTTGGACTACCATCAGAGAGTTGAAACAGTCATGAAGGCATATTGGAAACTTTGTCTTGGAATCAGATTTACAGGGTGTTACATAATGGCCATTGGCGTTGGTGTCATAAGGTTTTTTTAAAGTTTGCACATCACACCACAAAAATAAAGTAATTTAAATTATTTTTTGGTGTATCTTACTGGACTTAAACATGCAATTTTAAATGGATTTATATAGTTAAGATTAGTTCTAATTTAGTAGCTCCCAGAAATGCTATATTGGTTTAGAATAAAACGTTCAATAATTATCTTCTTTTTTCCATTTCCCAAATCGAATGGCAACTTAATTCTTTATATTCAATTTTGTGTTAGAGAAATGCTGTATTTCTTTGGGGTTGATATCAAGGAAGAAGTGAAATACATTATTTGCTGAAAGTGGGTGACAATTATTTTAAATTGTAGTCTTCATGTACTTAAAGAATATAGCCATTAGGGAAAGAAAATAAAACAAAGTTATCAAAGCATTTTTTTGTCCATTATAATCTGTTAGGAAAAATAGACATTGGATCTGTCCGGAAAGATAAACTCCAAATTATAGCATAATATAATCATTTAGGAGGACACTTATACTCACCTCATGAAGATACTATTTTGAACATTCAAATGTAGCTTGCGGCAGAGCATGCATACATAGAATTAGGTTGAAATGAATGCTCCTTTTTTCTAGAATAAGAAACTATTCTGGCGAGACATAACTAGTTAGGCTTAAATACACTTTTCACCTCTGAACTATAGGGTCATTAACACTTTGTACCCCAAAGTATCAATTTTGAGATATTGCACCCTTGAAATATTGATTATTGACACTTTGCATCCTTCGTATAAGATTTTTGTTAATTGAACACAAACTTAGACAAAAAATGAGCCATATCATTGTATGTACTCTCTTTGGACTTAAAATGACAAAATCACCTCTTTTTCTTTTTAAGTTGGGTGATTTTTTCCCCCCTTTTTCTTCTAGTTTTGTTTTTCTATTTTTTTGTTTTTCACTTTTTGGAGTTTTTTTAGTCCAAGGGGTTAGTTTTGAAAATTTTATGTCTAAATAGGGAAACTACAGCACATATGGTTTATTTGTCATCCAATTTGTGTTCAATTTAACGAAAATCATATATGGAGGGCATAAGTGTTAGTAATCGGTACTTCGGGGATGCAATGTCTCAAAGTTGGTACTTTGGGATGCAAAATGTCAATGAACTCCTAGTTCAGGAGTGAAAACTTATTTAACGCAATAAGGTTTTTGAGACTCCAAAATTTGAAACTTTTTTGAGGTTTACTGCAAACGTATTGCAAGACTAGTGTTTCTCTTGTGTATAGTTTCTTTCGCATTGAAATTCCTTAGTTTGATAACTGGTTTTTGGGATGTTGATGTTCTGATATGCTAGTAAATGCTCCATCTTTATCTTTTGTTATGCACTGTTTCTTTTAGCTTTGAAATTAAGGATATGTTTTTTATGTCACTTACTATGGGTGCGGTCCTTCTTCTATGCTACCTCAGGTTCTTTGAAAGTTGCCTTTCCTTGGAGAACGAGATGTTGATTATCATTCATCTAATCCTTTCTTTTGTGTTCTGTTTTTTTCAGGCAAATCTAACAAGCCCCCTGTTGTGGAGGCATTTGGCTCGTTTATAATGGATATGTTCTGTCCTGGAAGTGATCTAGATTTATCTGTTAATTTCAGTAACAAGGGAGTTGAAGTTCCTCGAGAGAAGAGGATTGGAACCCTTCGAAAGTTCACAAAAAAATTAAAGTCTCTTCAAAGTAAGTATTGAAGCATTTACTCTGCGTTTATTTCTTTCATTCTGGTCATATTTTTGTAATGTTGTCTCTCTTGCTTGTTAAATGCAAATAAAAATATGTGAATAGATTTGTAGTTGAGATGTACAGTGAATGCCTTATTTTATTTTAAATACTAGTAAAATAAAGAAAAGATTTAGTGCAAACTGCAAAGAGGAAGGCAAGGTCAAAAACTCATCCACAAGGTAAGATCATCCAGACAATACTAAAACACTGAATTGAGAAGAAATTGACTTGGTTTCTTTTCATAATTTAAGCAGCAAAGTTTTGATGACTACAATAATAGAATCAGTGAAAAAATTAAGCCGTGATAATGTAAATCAGTGTCCTATCCACTGATGTAGGAGGAGGACACATTGCTGGTCTCCAGACAATCATGAGTGCAAGGGTGCCAGTTGTCAAAGTCATTGATTGTGGAACCGGAATTGAATGTGATTTATCGGTTGAGAATAGGGATGGCATTGCAAAATCCCAGATTGTCCACATGATTTCTGGGATTGATGGAAGGTTTCGGAAGCTAATAATTGATGCTTCATAATGGCAAGCATCCTTTTGCCCCCAGCATCTACATCCCCCTCTAACATTGTTGCATAGCTGCCACAGTAACATGGTTTCCCTGATTGTTGATATTATATGTTGATTTGCCCCCCCCCCCTCTCTCTCCTCCCAAACCAATAAAAAAGGAGATTAATTTATTTCCCCCAAGTAATGAGGGTTTGGCATGTGTGATTCCTACTACGCAGGCACAAACAGACAACGCGAAAGAGGGGAGGGAGGGAGAGTAGGATCAATACTAAGATCAAGAGTTACAATGCTCTAATAGAAAGATGACAACCCTCAAATTCCCTAATTTAATCACAAAGGGATCTTGGAAAAAGTGTCTTGTATGTGGGAATTGGGGGGTCAATTCCATAAGGTATTCCACCTCCGCATGAGTGATAGAGGAATAGCATTCCAAATAATACCTCTCCATTCGGTGTTGGAACAAACTTTCAGACGCCCTCTATTACCGAGCTATGCATGGCCTAATAAATACCAAATAAAGAGAATTCTAGAGACCATATGTGTACAACTTCCTAGCAGTAGCGTAATGTCTACTGATTCCTCCCTTGTCGTGCATTAACATATCATCATAATTTGTTTTGTCTTCTAAGATTAGCCATTATTCAAATTCCTTGAGCTACCAGCCAATAACCATTGTCAGAACTTTTGCTTTCAAAATGGGCCTCCGAGGAGAATCAACCCCCAAGTCTTCAAGCCAACTCCTTCAAGGATAGTTGTTCTATTATGGGTTTCTGCATCTTCAATTGCTTCCTTGCTTTTTCTAATATGTAATTTTTGTTTTCTGTTCCATTTTTAGCTTTATGTTTCAGCTTCCTTAAGAATGGTCATGAAGTATGATGTTTTGACATTTAGAATTGTTGATGTAGGGGAATTTAAAGAAGTAAACTCCCACAATTGTTTTTTTTTGGTAAGGTTCAGGGGAAATCATGGAGGAGGGATTTAAGGTAACTCATCTAGGGGGCAATATGATTAATTTGTTAGGGGTTGAATTAAGAGTAGACACCTTTTGTCCATTTGCATTGGAGACTGATGAGGCGTTTTGGTTTTTGAACCTCTGGAGGATGGAGGGGAGGCCATATGTTAGCAAGACTTTTTGGTCATTTCTAGATCATAAGATATGCCGCAATGGGAGGCAAATATCTGGATAAGAGCAACCAATATGAAATAGCTTTCACTTGGTCTTATGATGAGGGGTGCTTAGGTGCACTGTACTTGCAATCATCCTAACTAACTGTTAATCGTCCTTTAGGATCTCAGAGACATTGCATATGTTTTTTGTCTTCTTCTTTGCAGATGAAAGCTTGGGCAAAGGCATATGAAATTAATAGTCCCAAAGATCGAACCCTGAGCTCTTTATCACTTATATCATTGGTTGCTTTTCATTTGCAGGTACGATAGCAATAAATAAATATTTTTGGAAAATTTAACATAAATTTTTCTCTTCATTGATTTTATGATGGGTTGGAGTAAAGCTTAGGATTACTCCAACTATGAAGCGCAACCGCACAAACTTCCATTGTTGATAGTGACAAATTGATGTGAAAATGCTCAACGTTAAAACCATATACATGTTTCCGTTTTGGTGCGGGAAATGGTGTGGGAAATAGGTGTTGAACATCAGATGCTGGTTACTTGGGATGAAGGGAGCCTGTTATCTGATTTTGCGTACTAGGGAATAATTTTATCCTTGGTGTCAATGCTCTGCTTTTTGGTTTTTTAGAAGTGGATTTTTCAGTTTTGAAGAATGAGATAAATTTATTGGTTTTCTTAGTTTTGTTTAATTTCCCTATTCATGGGTTGCATGTAATAACACTAGAGGTTTTGTAACTGTGCTATGCTAATGTAAGCTTATCTCACCCCTGTTCTTCTTTATGACTTATAGAAAGTCAAACATAATAAATTGGTGTCTACAAGTTTAAGATTTCTTCTTGTCCTCTTTAGCCTGACTTGCGTATTTGTTTCCTCCCGCAATAAAAACATAGAGCACGGCTAATATGAATTATCCTTTCGGGAGAATTGAGCAAAAAACTTGAGCCATCAACACATTCAATACTTCTTAGAGTGTATGTTTTACTTCTATGACAGTACCCGTATGGAATTGAGGGAGTAATATAATCTGGTTGCTATTTGCGGTAAAATGATGCTGTTAAGATGTTATTGCTAACTATAAGCTTTCCAATGTTTACTCTTTCTGTAGCTTATGGATACTTCATAAATTGTGTTTTCTTGTCTTGTAATCTGCCATATATAGTGTTTGTTATAACTAGTAAGCCTAAGGATTACCTCTTCTGAGCATCTATCCATTTAAAGTAATGGGTTTCCTATAGTCTGAGCTGTAAATTGCATCTTGAAAAGATGCCAAAAGATTAGTATCACTATACAGTTTTAGCTTATTGTCTGATCTTTTTCATCTTCTGTTTCCAATTTTTGTTTTTCAGACTCGAGATCCTCCTATTCTTCCTCCATTTTCCACTTTATTTAAAGGTAAATAATTCTGGAAACCATGGTGCAAGAGTCCTCTGGCTATTGAATTTCCAAAACAATTGAATTCTACTGTCCAGATTCTGGAAAATTTTGTTATTGCAATTAGGTGTGGATGTGCTTCTCATATCTATACACCTTGGGGAAGCAAGGAGCCGTTGTTTTTTGATGCTATGATTACTACTGTATGAAGAGTTTCTTAGAGAGTTGCATTCTGTCTGCTAACATGGAAAGCTCTAAGTTGCAATTTTTTTTTTTCGGAGATTAAGTTATTTACGATTCCTGTTCAGCTCAATTCCATAACAGCTACTCATGGATAATGTCCATTATGTTTGATAGTGTATTCTTGCCTCTTTGTTGCCAACCTCTAATTGTGCTTCTTCTGTTTGCTACTTTGCCTTGTTTGGTCACTACTGGTCCCTTAAATCTGGTTTTCTGATTTGCTGTTTGGTAAAAATTGTGGACCTTCCCGGTTTTCTTATTTTGACATTTGAGCCACCTTGGCATGCTCCAGATGGAACTGATCCTGCCAGTGTGTTGAGAACTGTACATAATTTTTTGGACTATGGGAAGAAAAATAAAGAATCCGTGTCGGAGCTCTTCATACATTATTGGTTAAGGTAATTTCTTGTTATCTAGTTCCATTAGATTCTTAGCTTTGGAATAAGAAGCCTATTCCTTTTAGTCTGGCAAGTTACTATACAAAACAATGAGGCAACTCGTCATTTCAATGACACATCTGATTCAAGATTCATTTTGCTGTTGCAGCTAGAATCAGTTGAAAAGCTTTGGGAGGAAGGTCTCTGTGCCAGCTTGTATGAAGGATCTTGGACATCTAAATCATGGGATTGTCGAAATACCTCTATAAGTGTACACATTTTTTGTTAATTTTCTCTTTGCCATTAGTGTGTACTTTAACTTCTCTTGTAGTGTTTGATGTGTTTATATGCTTCTTACAGGTTGAGGATTTCACAGACCAATCCCAAAATGTCGCAAGGGCAGTGGGAGTGCAAAAAGTTAAAAAGATCTACGAATGTGTCCACCATTCCCTGGGACATCTCTTGGCCTTTCTAGATGGCCAGATGCAGGGACCAAAGTTAAGGGAACTTTTGGTTGGTGTGGATACAATGTCTCCTCCACAGTACATACGTACTAGAAATCTTGTGTCTGATGAGAATGCAGCTACGCTTCCTGTTCCTAATAATCCTCATCCAACTAAAAAGAGGCGTCTTATGGAAGGCTCAGAAGGACAACAGTTTGTGGAAGGCTGGGGAAGAAAGAAGCAACCTGGTGCTTGGGGAGGGATACAGCACTCAAATGGATGGGAACTAGCCCAGCAAGCTAAGCATAAAACTTTATGCAATGGTACTTCTCATTCTCAATGTACACCACAAGTACCTAACCAATTTACTCCATTTGTTTCTATTTTCAATAAAAGTATGTGCTGCAGTCCATGGAGTCTTCCTTTTGCTCCACCCCAAAACCCTACATATATTGAAGGGTCACATGGTCATCTACCATATCAACCCATTATTTCACCACAAATTTCGCGAGGGTTTGGTGCATCACATGGTCAAAATCCAATTTCCCCAGTGCTTAATCTTGGAGCAGTTCATGCACCACATGCAGAATTACCCAGAATCAATACCCAAGAAGAGATGAACTCTCTCTCTTTGCAAAACTGGTCAATATCCTGCGTTCTGCCCGGTCGTTACTTCCCTTAGTTTTCAAATGTCAGAATATACATCCGACCACATGCACTAGCGTGTACATAGAAACCCCCCTCCCCAAAACCCCACTTTAACCCAAAAGAAGCTCTTCCAAGCCCCAAAACACGCTCCATGTGATCTTTTTAGCAGAATTTTGTGTTTTGTAGTTGCTCAGGATACATTCCTGGCTTTCCTCTTTGTACGGGAGATTCAACAGTCAAAGGGAGAGCCAGATGGGAAAAGAATAGGGGTCAGTATAGAATTTTATTTTTGTTCTAATTGTTGGTTACCTTGCTAAACTGAGAAATTCAAGCAACAGTGAGCATTGAACTGAAGCCTTTGGGTTAGCGTCTGATTTTGAAGGATCACATATTAGATTGAAATCTGCCCTGAGTTGTCTTTGTACCATAATAGAGGAAAAATGGAGTCTTGCTCTGCTAGGACAAAACAAAGAAAATCTGTGTATTATAGCTGTCTAATATGCATCCTGACATTTATATGAGACAGAAGATGAATACGACAGAGAGGTCTACATCTTGTCTGTGACCAGTCCTGAGCACCAATTCTTCAGCAAATGAGAAGTTTTCAGATTACATTATATAGAAAAGAGATCATTGTTTGGCTCAGGGCTTGAAATGGGTCGATTTGGTTTGCAAAAGCATTTGTACAGTAGGAAGTTGTTTATGTAGTTTGATCATTCTCACATACCCAAGTTTTTTTTTATTTTTTTGGTAGTAGTAGTAGTAGTAGTTTGTTTTTGAAGCAGTGATGTGTAGATCAATGCTATTGTAAATAAAAATCTTTTTTTCTATTGATTAAAGAACATTCTTAAAGGAGTTCCTTAATCAGCCAATCTCTTTAAGGCAAGTTTTAGGCCTCTAATAAAGTACATTAAGCTCTTTCAATACAATCATGCCACTAACACAAAGTTATGGATCAGGATCCTTTGCGACTTCTTGCTATAATTGTATAGTGCAATTTGGAGAACGATAAACATAACATGTAAATCCTATTGTAAGATTTATGTTGTTCGAAACTTTACATGAGCAATATTTAATAGTGCAGGGTTTACTTATTGTGGCTATTTCTTTTTAAATTGCACCATGCAATTCAGATAGAAAAATACAGAAAATCCTAATTCTAAAATTATATCCTCCACCTTATAGTATTTACAATGAGATATTTTTACTTCGAGGTGCACATTGTATCAAGACTTGGGGAATGGTGTCCTAGAAGTCCAGTGGCTAGACTCTCCCATCCCCACTTCTCCAAGCCTTTTTGAAAAGTAGAGCATGTCCTAGATACATTATAAAATTCACTAGTGAAGAACCGAGACCAAAGGTCCTAAATGTAGATAAACATTTTGCGAAATGTGATACAATAAGAAAAATAAAAAAATCTTACGTTAGGAGTGTTAGAAGAGGGAATGGACGGTCAAAGCAAAAGAAGAAGACAGTTTTGTACTGAGAACTTAAAAAATATGTTTTTATCATCATTTACACTGGTATAGTTAAATTCCCTATTTATGTTTATGTTTTTAGGTAGAACGAAAGTATTACACGAGCTAGACCTTAAATAGTCGGTATATATCTTATTTTGTTGTATATACTTGCACTATCAAAATGTGTAAGCTACACTGTTAGTGAAAAATCGAGACTTTGAACTATTAGAATTTGTAAGGAAAACTCTTCGTAGGATTTAAGCCATTGAACGGCGTTATGTAATTTGAATAATAAAAATTATTTTAAAATATATAGAAAAAGAGGTCACCGAACCTCGCATCGTCTTGATATAATACGATAATTAAAGGATAAATGGCTTCGACAAATCAAACACGTAAACTGTAATTAAAAAAAAAAATAGAGAAAAAAGAAGAAGGAAGAAGATTGAGAAGTAACCGACTCTGGCAACGGTCCTCCAAATGACGTTGCAGCGCCTTGAGCCATAAGTTGCTTCGGATTCTCCCTTCTCTGAGTTCTCTCTCAGTTTTCGGAGCAAACTTATACAGTAGCAATTCTCCTCTCGAACAGTCTTGTCGAATCCACGAGAAAATGTGGAATAGAAGTTGCGGTTGGCGGATTTTTAGGAGACTGGATACGAAAGCAGGGATAGGGAGAGGGATATCTGGAAGATGGATGTCAAATGAAGCATCGGGAAAAAGGTTCGCAGCAGTCTGGGGGAACGGAGACTACGGGAGGCTTGGTCTTGGGAGCTTGGAATCTCAGTGGAGGCCAGCTATCTGCTCTGCGTTCCGAGACCAAAGCCTTAGAGCTATTTCTTGTGGCGGTGCTCACACTCTCTTCTTAACAGGTCCTTCTAGCTTGATTCCTTTTTGGTCTTTTCATTTGTGTATTTTGACTTTGTTGTGATGGATAGGCTCTAGCAATGTTTCAGCACCCGACATTTTCAAGTGATCCGAAATAAGTGATCGGGTTACAGGTCACCAGTCAGGTTGTTGTTGGGTTCATTACCTAACGCAATAACAATATTTCAAAGACAAATTATGAATATAAACTATGGTTGAAGGATATATACTGTTATATCGGACAAAACGAAGATGCGACTATGATGAGCATCAACTCTATGGTTGGGGTGCAAATTACATGCCTCCAGATATTGCTTTCAAGGGGTGGCGTTGATAATGATTTGATTTCTAGTGTTATATTTGCCATACTGGCTAAAGTATGGCTCAGGCTATATGTCCTACGGAGAAATTTTACAGAGGATGGAGTAGGATGCGAGCCGCAGGGGAGAGGAGAGAAAGATCAAGAGAGGCAAAATCTCCTTTATCTGTGGGGAGGGAAAAGAAAGGGAAGGGGAGGAGGCGGAGGGAGTGAGGATAAATCCATTCCAATTTTTTCATTTTGCGCATGCCCAAAGGTGGGCGGATTGAAGGAGAAAGAGGGGAGAGCTCCTCTCTCTCTCTCTATTTCTTTCGGTATCTCCTTATCTGGGACTACGACTTGAATGTGTTTGGCCTTAAACAAGAATGCCTTGTTTTCGACTTCCATCAACCAGATGTCTGGGTCCAGGAATCTAAGTACGTTCTCACGATGTGTAGGAGAAATCTTTTGCATTTAGATTAGAAATCATTCTAAGATGAAAAAATATGTGCAGGAAAAAATTATACGAACAAAATCCGGACATTGCTGGTAAAATTTCATTAGAGCATAGCCCACAGTACAGCCAAATCGTCAGACTTCACCAAACTGTCGCGTTAAGGAAATCCATTCTCTGTTCTCCTAAAAGCTGTCTTTCTGAGCATAGCTCACCCACATAATAACAACCCCATTTCTGTTGGTATCTGTATATATGACTTGAACTACATCTCATCTCGCATTTATACAGGAACTATACATCCCCTTACTCTACTCCACGAGTCATTTTCTAAAGTTGACAAATTACAACAAATCTCTAACTTGACGCCTATGATTTTGTTGTCATACATTTAAAAACTTGAACTCTCATCGTGAAGTGTAACTGGAGAGCTAAAAATTACTTTAAAATATATTACATTTGTTATGGAAAACTTCGCAGCTGCGATCGGAATGATGAGAAAACTTTAGAAAAAAGGAAACCTAACTTAAGCAACGACGTATAATTTTCTAAGAATAATAAAAATTATTTTAAAATATATTCACCGAACCTCGCATCGTCTTGACGATAATTAAAGGATAAATGGCTTCGACAAATCAAACACGTAAACTGTAATTAAAAAAAAAATAGAGAAAAAAAGAAGAAGGAAGAAGATTGAGAAGTAACCGACTCTGGCAACGTCCTCCAAATGACGTTGCAGCGCCTTGAGCCATAAGTTGCTTCGGATTCTCCCTTCTCTGAGTTCTCTCTCAGTTTTCGGAGCAAACTTATACAGTAGCAATTCTCCTCTCGAACAGTCTTGTCGAATCCACGAGAAAATGTGGAATAGAAGTTGCGGTTGGCGGATTTTTAGGAGACTGGATACGAAAGCAGGGATAGGGAGAGGGATATCTGGAAGATGGATGTCAAATGAAGCATCGGGAAAAAGGTTCGCAGCAGTCTGGGGGAACGGAGACTACGGGAGGCTTGGTCTTGGGAGCTTGGAATCTCAGTGGAGGCCAGCTATCTGCTCTGCGTTCCGAGACCAAAGCCTTAGAGCTATTTCTTGTGGCGGTGCTCACACTCTCTTCTTAACAGGTCCTTCTAGCTTGATTCCTTTTTGGTCTTTTCATTTGTGTATTTTGACTTTGTTGTGATGGATAGGCTCTAGCAATGTTTCAGCACCCGACATTTTCAAGTGATCCGAAATAAGTGATCGGGTTACAGGTCACCAGTCAGGTTGTTGTTGGGTTCATTACCTAACGCAATAACAATATTTCAAAGACAAATTATGAATATAAACTATGGTTGAAGGATATATACTGTTATATCGGACAAAACGAAGATGCGACTATGATGAGCATCAACTCTATGGTTGGGGTGCAAATTACATGCCTCCAGATATTGCTTTCAAGGGGTGGCGTTGATAATGATTTGATTTCTAGTGTTATATTTGCCATACTGGCTAAAGTATGGCTCAGGCTATATGTCCTACGGAGAAATTTTACAGAGGATGGAGTAGGATGCGAGCCGCAGGGGAGAGGAGAGAAAGATCAAGAGAGGCAAAATCTCCTTTATCTGTGGGGAGGGAAAAGAAAGGGAAGGGGAGGAGGCGGAGGGAGTGAGGATAAATCCATTCCAATTTTTTCATTTTGCGCATGCCCAAAGGTGGGCGGATTGAAGGAGAAAGAGGGGAGAGCTCCTCTCTCTCTCTCTATTTCTTTCGGTATCTCCTTATCTGGGAGTGTCGTGTGTGTGGCAAGGATGGGGAAGTTGGTTATGGTTTTACGACTTGAACTGTGTGTTTGGCCAATGAGTTTGTTAAACAACTGATTCGGTCATGCCTTGTTTTCTGGACTTCCATCAACCAGATGTCTGGGACCTTAAAATTTCCAGGAATCTAAGTACGTTCTCATGTAGTTTGATAAGGAGTCCGATGGAGTGTAGGAGAAATAGAGCCTTTTGCATTTAGATTATTTTCTGAAATCATTCGAGGGTATTTGTGTTAAGATGAAAAAATATGTGCAGGAAAAAATTATACGAACAAAATCCGGACATTGCTGGTAAAATTTCATTAGAGCATAGCCCACAGTACAGCCAAATCGTCAGACTTCACCAAACTGTCGCGTTAAGGAAATCCATTCTCTGTTCTCCTAAAAGCTGTCTTTCTGAGCATAGCTCACCCACATAATAACAACCCCATTTCTGTTGGTATCTGTATATATGACTTGAACTACATCTCATCTCGCATTTATACAGGAACTATACATCCCCTTACTCTACTCCACGAGTCATTTTCTAAAGTTGACAAATTACAACAAATCTCTAACTTGACTGGAATTCCTCAAGTTGACACATCATCCTAAAAACACCTCGTCTAAGAATTTGAAAGGAAAAAGAGCAAATTTAAGGGCATACCTCATGCTCTACATAGCATCAATCAAGTCCATGTATTGAACTTGCAGAGGAACTCTCTCAGATCGACATGAGTGTGAGATCAACTTTTATACCAATACATCGGATTCAAAACCTAACTTATAGCACCTGACTAGTATAAAACATATGAGTTAACCTCCTGGAGTAGGGTAATATCACAAACCAAATGAACTTTTTCACTGTCTGTGTCACTGCCATGTGCTTTGCTATTACAATAGGGCTTATAATTATCCTTTTCCTTTAACAGAGCCTGGGCGCGTTTTTGCCACTGGTCTTAATGATTTTGGACAGCTTGGCATATCGGACAATATGACCTACACTATTGTATGTCTTCTTGCCCTTTTTACCTAGTTGTTGACTTCTGGTCTGCCTTGCTTCAAGTAAATTATCAAATCTGTAGTTGTTATGTATTGTTCAGTACTTGCATTTTTCTATTTTCTTATTCGGTAATCAGGTCTTCTCTTCTAAATATTTATTGCATATAAAGGTTTTGGTGGCATAAATTGGTAATGAAGAATATCAGTATGTACTCGTTGCCCTTAAATGTGTACAAGGTTAGCCTTGGGGCCTGGCGCCAACTTCACAGTCTATGATGCACTAAATTGTTTAGTTGGACAGATCAATCTATCTCTCCATACAAGTTGGTTTTTACGTTGATGACATGACATCTTAGACAACATTTTCTAAATTTATTTCAATTTTTTTTTTTTAAATCTTATAATCTTGACCTCTAAAGTATTTTTAACTGGTAAAAATGTTAAGAAGAATGAATGAGTTTATCAGAATCGCTTCAACGATGGATTTTTGTTGCTTATGCATATGGGATGCACTTTAGGAACATTATTTCAAATTTACTCAACAATTCTACAACTGCAACTCTACTTGTTTATGCTTCAAAGCTTTTTCTTATTGTGTGGATCTGTGCATCTAAGGTAGCATCTAATTCATTCCTCACACGACAGTGTTTTAAACTTCCATCAACTTCTTGGTGGTGGTTTCAATTTGGTTTGACTGTATAGTGAAGGTGACTTAGGCCATACTTGAAACATTCAAAGGTACATACGGAAAAACAGTTTATTTATTTTTTTGGATTAGCTTTCTGCTGAATTCTTTGTATGTTGCATAGTAGTTGTGAAATGTTTCAGCTATCAAAGTTCAGTCCAGTATTCTGAAGGACCAGAAAAGGGATATGGACTTTTAAATCTGTGTGCATCTTTCTTTGTCTCTCTCTCTCAGGTCTATGGTTATTTTGTCAACAGATGCATATGATACTAGTTTCTGGATTTCTTTCCTTTTTGTAAGACTTGAGGCCAGCAGAGTTCAGACATTAACTCTTTATCCTTTTTACCATTTTTTTGGGTGGGGGATTAGAATGCTGTTGCTGTGGATTATCAAGAAGCAAAACTCCCTGTCCAAGATGGATATTTGTTTTCAGGGGGACAATATGTCTTGTCCAAGGTTATATACCATGTAATCTTGGAAAATGGGCATATTTGTTCCTGCCCTTACTAAGCTTTTAGTGTCCTCTCTACTGCACCTTGAGACAATCGGCCCACCCAGGAGTTTTACACACTAATGAGGACCATTGGCACCAGATCTCCTCGATGGAGGGGGAGTTATTTTCTATATATTTTTCCGGTGGCTGCGCTAAGAAGCAGCAGAAGGCCCGAGACCAGCAATCTCTATTTCAGTTCTTCATGCACTTTTGCCTAGGGTTTGAGTCCATCAGAGGCGAGCTTCTGCATAAATCTCTGCTACCTACTCTAGATGTTGTGCTCTAAAACTAGAGCACGAGCCTGCATCCCTAAGGAAACCTTTTGGCTATTTTGGTCAATATCTTTCGAAACTGTTTTACTTGTTCTTTTCCTAAGTGGATTGACTTCTAGTCATTTTGTTATTTTGAGAAATTTTAAAAGAAAGCTGTATGTTCACCTACATTTACAATTTATCATCTCGAATAGATCCATTTTTCTAGTTTCTGTTAATGCGAAGACTCTTTTCATTTGAATTGGTAAGTACAGGAGCATCGAGTTGTATTTATTTAGAACCTCAAACTTACCCTCCATTCTAGTTAACATTAATAGGGGATTATGGATGCTACTACTAAATATGCTTAACAGTTGCTCATTGTACTAGGGAATAAGTTTATTTGATATCTTATTTAGGATTTAGCTCAGCTAGAATCTCTCTCCCACCCTCTAGTGCATCGTTAGTATTATTTAAATTATGCATGCCTATCTTCTGGTGTTTGCTGTCTTGTCGGAAAAGCTTAAATTCTCAGGGTTTTCTGTGATTGGGTGCGTCGATATCGGTGATGGCCTTTAGGGTTTCTTGTAGTTGGTTATTTAGCTGTCTTTCTGTTGCAGGAGCCAGTTGAGGTTTCTGGGATTAAGAAGGAAATTGTGCAAATTTCTGCTGGTTATCATCACTCCTGTGCTATTACAGGTATGGGGTCAGGCATGTAGATCTTGTGGATTTTTTGGAATGTTCACTGCTTCTAATGAGGCATCAAATGTTCACTGGCTCCTTCTTGTTGCTTGTGTGCCACAAAGAGGGCAAGGGAGGGATGGTGGGCTGGTGAGCATTAGGCGGTTAATGTTAGGGTGGATTATAGAAATGAAAAAGGAGAACAGAGTGTGAAGGTTTGACATGTTTATGCGGGGGGAGAGGTTGGTTGGGTCCGTACGAGCTGGAGTGTGTATCCCGGACCGACCATTGTTTGTAGTGGTAATTTCCTACTATCGTTGATCCGTTGTTTCTTAGAAACATTGTGGTCTCACTCAGTAGCCTTGGGACAAGCAGGTGAGCACTCAAAATTAGATTGAAGCCTGTGAAATATGAAGATGCAATCAAGGCTGGAATTGTAATTAAGTACTGCATTAGGATCATCCGAAATATGGATCAATCCCAGCAATTTTAGAAATATCCCATCTAATGGTAGAAATATCTCATTTGTTGGACCCGACATATTGAGGTGGATTTTGGGCTCATACCTGAGGGAAGAGTGTTGAAGAATAAATTAAAGGATTAAATCCATTCTCTACCGCCTATGTAAGCTTTTGGGATGATTAGTAATATAACACTATATAACTGTTAACATTATAATATTAGACCATAGCATATCCAACTTGCTTGAATGAGTTAACAAGCTGTAGTGTTCTTGCTCATAACTATGTTTCTCATGAGTTGACTATTTCATTTCCGTACACCTGGGCTTTTAAATTAGAGATTTTTCTTTGTTCCCGAAAGTTATTAGTCCTTGCACTGGAAGATATGCTAAACAAGCCCTCATTTTTCGGGTTCTACCTGCTAGGACCTTAAAGTGCATATCTGAATCTGCATTCCAACAAAAAGAGGCTTTGCAAGTATTTATCAGAATGTTATAATGCTTCTAGTATTTTCTCCAGGTTCATGGATTATGTTCTTAAGCCTTATGTTTGGAAGACTGGGTCAGTTGAGGAACATTTTCATTTACAGCTAGGACAAAAAGACTTTGGTGTTGGAGTGGGTATAACTAAAGTGTTTTGACATATTTGATCACAATACAATTGTAGCCATTTTGGCTGAAGGTAGTTTGGCATTTTACCTAACTATATCTGTGCGACATTAATGACCCTACACGAAAATGCATGAGAATTCTCTAGTCGAAGTAGATTTTGTTTTCCATATGCATACAAAGTTGTAATGTTCCCTGAGTACAAATCATTCCTAACTTTTACCTGCATATCAGAAAGTGTCAATAATTTCATTAGACCTAAACCTCACCCCTTTTCATTGTAAAATGCATTTCAGCAGCCTTTTGTAGAGGATTATGTATTTAATAGCTATTATTATATTCAGATTGGTGAAAAATATAGGGTTCATCATCTTCTTTTATTTTTTACTGGTTCTTGTTCTTTTCTGGTATGCCTTGTGAGTGACTACGTCCTTTCCCATTTTTTGTAGTGGATGGAGAACTCTACATGTGGGGAAAAAACTCCAATGGGCAACTTGGCCTTGGAAAAAGTAACTACTGAACCTCTACCTTGCTGGTGTAGGTGATATTGTCTAGTTGTCAGACGTATTATTTAGGTCTGTTAAAAAACTCTGCTGCAGCAAGTTGCTTAGGAACTCAAAAGCGATGGACTTTTTTGAAGTAATGAATTTTTTGTATATGCAGGGGCATCAAAAGTGGTTCCTCTACCAACTAAAGTGGAATGCTTGGATGGAATCACTATCAAAATGGTGGCTCTGGGTTCAGAGCACTCAGTGGCTGTTACTGGTATGAAACTGGAAGGAAATTTAGGTTATGTGTTATGACCTGTTTTGCTAATGTGAATGACAATTGGTGTGTTTGATAAACATTTTGGAATTTCAATTCCCCAGTGGTGAGTCCAAATGAAGTGTTAACCTATGGATATGCCAACTTTTTGGAATTCCCATGCCCCAGTGGCGATTTCAAATACATTGTATCGGCTATTGATATGCCAACCTCAAATGGAGGAAAAGAAATGAAGATGGCAATAAAACTATCCTATGCTGCTGTCACCACTTTTCACTTTCACCATCCAATCACCATTAATATCATCGCCACTGACACCACAAGAATGCACTAGGCATTCACTCACCTACCATCTTTATGCAAAGTCAAAAGTTAAAGAATTCTGGAATCAAATCTAAACAGACATTCCATTGAGGAACATTTTGCTTTTGCTGCACAACCATATGGGTTTTGGTTAAGGTTGCAGAAGAACATCCTGGTTGGTGGGGAATACTATTCCAACATTTCACGGTAATGGAATACCATAGTGAACGGTAATTGGAATGGGAAATGGGATCTCACTTTCCCCCAGTCTTCCCCTGTTGGGTATACAAAGTCCATTCACATTCTTCTTGAACACGAAGCTTGTCGTTGGGACTATTTGTTGCTATTCACGGATAACTTATTGGCTGTTATTCCTATTCTCCACCAGATGTTGGTGACGCTTTAAGTTGGGGGCAGGGAGACTCTGGAATACTTGGCCATGGCCAAGATTCAAGCATTTTAGGGTTCTTCAAAAGCACCAGGTCATACTTTCTTTCTTTCTTTCTTTTTCAAGAGTACCTTTTCATGATTAATAATTTTATTGAAAAGAAAGGAAGGAACAAAGATAACAACTCAAGGAATGGGGAGTGTACAAATGGTGCTCCTAAAAATTACCAAAAATACGAAAGATCAAAATGCAAGAGCATTCTAAATGTTAAATAAAAAAACAAAGTGGGACATCATTCTAAATCTTAAGCTTTTATATGAACCAAAGATCCCTTTTGCAATAAGCGAGGGACCTAGCAGTCATTTCGGGTGTCATCTAGTGGACCCCAAAAGGAGAAAACACAAGCGATCGAAGAGCTATGGCCACAATACCTAATAGCAAAATGTGATAAAATGTCTCATCAATGTTTTTGCACTTGCAAGATCAACATTGTCCATTTCTTGATTATATTTTACCTTTGAAAATCTTGCCCATGGAAACTTTCAAGACACAAAAGAAAGAAAGAAAGAAGGAAAAAAAGCCATTTTTCTATTGACCATATGCAATTCACTCTTTGAAAGTGAAATTACCAACCTTCCCAAAAGTTTAAGCTCTTGGGCAAATGTAGATTTATTATTTGGATATATTTTATTACACTCCCCTTCTATACAGGCCACACTCTCTCTTAATAGGTAACCCAACACATGTATATTTTAATTGAAATGTGGTTAAAGTATGAAGCTAAGTTTCAAACTCAGGATCTTGACTCTGATATCATGTGAAGTTATCATCCTTTAGAAAAGGTTAAGCTGTTACAAAGAAATATCTTTTATTATTTAAATTATATTCTCTAATAGAAACAAACGCGTCGAAGCATTATTTGTAGCTCTGGGGAGGAGGTGCTTTAACATCAAACTCATCAGTACCCATTTCTCATTAGCTTCCTAGATATTCTGTTCTCTCCTTATATAAAATGGTGGAAAGCTGTTTATTTGTCAACAAGAAGGTAAGTAATTGGATTCCTCAAAGTTGATTTGAGATTCAGACTCTTCTCCCATGGCATACCCAATTAGAAAGCTACAATTGCATTCCTATCTTCTGATATGGAAGAGAGAGCAAGTGTTCCCACAAATGACTTAGGAATGAGAACCACACATCGTACTGATCTCTCTAACATCCTGCATCCTTTGAGACATCCATAACCAGAATGAAGGGCGGACGCGAAAATGTGTCTCCTTCCTTCAATTATTTTGGAATTGCTGATGAATGCCAGAAGGGCTGCCGAATTAATCTAATACTTGGAAGTAGCAGTCATATCTATTTCTCCCAGTAACTCAGTTATTCCCAAATCCAGGCCAGTGCAACATATAAATCAAGCTTTCCCAGTGTACTTGGTCATAGGTCGGACTGAGGCATTTTGAGAATGTAACAGAGATTGCACCCCACCCTCGTCAAATGGTTGGCCAACACTTCTTCCAAAGTACACTACCGGCAAGATCAATAGTCTGAAAATCCATTATGTTGGGAGCACCTGCTATTTGGTTCAAGGGTATTGTAAGCTGTATTCAAGCACTTTATAGGAAGATGAACTATCAATCCTCTATGTACCACATATATCTTTCTCCACCTCCCTTTATTAGTTCTTGAAGAAAGTCGTGGAACCATCTAGAACTAGAGCCTTATACCCGTCTTAACTTCGTGAGGGCCCCAACCACCTCCTTTCTTTCAGAAAGCTCTCTAACCACTCCAATGTCATCAATACACAACACCACATCTGAGGTCTTGTACAACTGGATTCTCTCTTTCTCACCTCTCGTTCTACTGGGGCCCTCACTTTTGGAATTTAACTGAAAGGACCAAGAACTGATAGCTTTGGAGGAACAGGAGAAATTGTTGGAATTTTCCGATGTGAATTAGGTCTCTCTGGTTCAATTAGGACCATAGTTCCTCAATGTCTATGCAAATCAAAATTGAACATATATTATTGTTGTTGCCACCTTCCACAAGCTAACTTGCCCTCATTCCTGTCTCCAAAAGTCTTCTCAATTAAATATGTTCTCTCCAGTTCGAATTTCGGTGATTAAGGCTCATCTTGAGATGTTCTTTAGATCCTCCTGTATGACTAACTTTGACATCTTATCCAACGCCCTAACCTGCCAAACAACCTTAGATCCTGTAAGACCTCCTTGTCACTTTTCCTGGTCTTTAATTTCAAAGCTAACCTGACACCAGGTATCCTAGAAACTGGTTGCTACTCCACACAAAGCCTTTCTCCTTAAAATCAATCTGATAAAAAGAGTAGTCTTGAACATGGACAGCTCATTTGAGGAAGAGTTTATGCTATCCTTCTTACTTTCCGTTGGGTTAGCTGTGTTAACATATCATTTTTTGTCCAGCGAGTACACACCAAGGGTTATCAAGAACCTTCAGGGGATTAAGGTATTATTTGCTTGTTGAACTGTCATTTGGTGATTGACCTTTTGTATCTGAGTCTCTAAGTCAGTTTTGCACTAATTATTGTGTTTTTTAAAGCTGCATTATTCATGGATATAGGTTCAAAATGTAGCTGCTGGGTTCCTGCATTCGGCATGCATTGATGGTATTTTTTTCACCTTTCATACTGACACACTGTTGTCTGTGATGGATCTTTGTCCTTATTTCAAATCTCCCTATTATATGATCTTTTCCCCAAATTCTGCAGAAAATGGTTCTGTCTTCATATTTGGTGAAAGAGCAGCATATAAAGTGGTAATCCCAGATCTAATGTTTGCATTGAGCCTCAGTCATAGTTTCTTGAACTCTTTGACCAAACTCCAAGCATAATTTTACAATTGGCCATGAAACCTAATTCAGGGCTTTGGGGAGGTGGACAATGCAACAATGGGGCCTGTGGTTAGCAAACTGCCGTATTCAGTAGAAGTTGCATGTGGTGGCTATCACATATGTGTCCTGACAAGTAATTCGTTATCTTCTCACTTGTTTCCTTAGTTTTAAGTTTACTTACTCTGTTTCTTCCTGATCATGTGCATAATATAAGAATGACAAGAGTTACAAAGAAAATAAAATTAAGCAATATGGATTCTTTTGTCTTTTGTGTCCTCCGAATCACAAACAATTCATTCCCATCAAGCATTGTTTTAGCTATCAACCATTCTTAACCCAAATTGCCTTTCTTCTGGTGGAAACTGTAGGGGCATAGCACATTCAATGGCAATAGAAAGCCTATGAGAGATATCAACTTAATGTTCCTCTTCAACTTTGTCTTCCAAAAATAATGCAATGTTTCCTTTGAATGATCCCTGCAGATTCTCTGACCACATGTTATATATATTATCCAATTATGTATATTAACTTTAGGGGTAAAGTCATAGTTAGCCCCATAAGTATGAGCAAAAATCAAATGGTACCCTTAATTATCAATTCGGCGATTTGAGACCATAACTTTTGAAAATCATCAATTCTAGCCCCCCGTCTAAATTGGACGTTAAATCCAACAGAAAATCATGCAAAATGACCAAAATGCACCCCCCCCCCCCCCCCAAAAAAAAAAAGATAAAATTACCAAAAATTTCATTAAAAATAAAAAATGAATTTTTTTTAAAAAGTAATTTTTTTTAAAAAAACTATTGAAACACTATTTCAATAAAATATTTATTTTTAATTTTTTCTTAAATTTTTATTATTTTTATTTATTTTTTAAAATTTAGTCTTGGAGGGCATTTTGGTCATTTTGCATAATTTTCAGTCGGATTTAATGCCTAATTTAGACGGGGGGCTAGAATTGATGATTTTCAAAAGTTATGGGTCTCAAATCGCCGAATTGATAATTAAGGGTACCAATTTGATTTTTGCTCATACTTATGGGGCTAACTATGATTTTACCCCTAAACTTTAATACCTTTCAGGAAAGGTATTTCCTTTCTTATTTTTACTGTTTTTTGTAGGTTGTGGGGAACTGAACGCCTGGGGCTCAAATGAGAATGGCTGTCTTGGGATTGGGTATCCTCTACAAAAGATTTCATTTTGGACCTGCAGCTTTGGGCATTTGTTTTTAATTACTGTACTGTTGCCATTTTGCTTGAAGAATGCTGATATGTCCATTGTTTATTTTTTGTCTATATCAGTTCTACAGATGTATATCATCGTCCTGAAAGAGTTCAAGGTCCTTTATTGAAAGCTCCAGTTACCAAGGTCTCTTGTACTCTTCTTTCAAAAATTTCTTGTTCGGAGGTTATTGAATTTCATGTTTTTTTGAAAGGACACATTAGTACAGAAAATGTTATGAGGACTAATGCTTTCTGCTGCTCTCTCTGAATTTTCTTGGGAGGTATAGAAGAGCATAAGAAGAGATTTGAGTGAAATATGCCCAAGCAGTGAATATAAGAACCCCAATTAGTGTTAGGGAAATCTAATGTTCAAACACTTGTATCAACATTGTATCTAATACCTTGAACAAATGTGTTTTTACAGGTTTCTTGTGGTTGGAAGCATACAGCAGCTATTTCTGGTAAGATTTTTTTCTTTTGGAAACTAAAACCAGATGGAAGTTTGTAGCTTATATGTGGCATTTTCCTAAAGTAATTGACATATGGATGCTCGTGTCGTTATTCTGATAAATTTACATTGCAAATAAGTTGCAATTCATTTGAGTTTAGAAATGGTAAAGGTTTTTAATAGTCCATTTCTCTAGGAAAATAAACAAGTGCAAGCTTTCATTTCGGTAGAAATGAGAGAGTCCTATCAAAATCCACATACCTTTAATGCTCAAAAGATATGTCTTAAATCCGTTGGAGGCACAGTAAGTAAATGATGCATTGCTGTTCAGACGGTGAAAAATACTCCCAAACTATAACAAGAAAGGTCAATTCTTGGTTCCAAAGTTTGCTTTGGAATTAGTGAAAGAGGAAACATGGACTGAGGAGCTACGCTTAGCCGCTTAGGAACCCTCTTTAGCGAGAAACATTTTTTTGACATGCCATGCAGGTACAATCAAGAGATGCTTCCTTATGATATTTTTCAACCACTTTGTTTCCCTCTCTAGTGGCATTTTGAAATATATATGACTCTTCTTAACTTCTTATAAACAATCCTAATATCCCTGAAACCAATTTTCCATTGAGTATATTGCTTCACTATGAGTATTCATTATATTCTAAGCAATTCAAGATTGGGTTCATCACTAGAGTTGATTTAAAATTGCGATGTGTTTCTGTTGCCATTCTATCCCTTTCTCAAATACATTATATCTTTCTATGCATGCTAAATGTTCTCTCCGGTAACGTACATTCCTGTTTGTATCAGCGAAGAGGTATACGTTCCTGACATCTTAACTTATTATTTTTATCCAGAAGGCAACATTTACACATGGGGTTGGGGTGGTTCTCATGGAACATTTTCTGAAGATGGACATTCTTCTGGCGGACAATTGGTTTGCTTCCAACTTTCTTGAATAATTTTAATACGTGCCGAAGTAGTAAACATAAAGCCTTAGAAACCATACTTTGTACAAAGGTTTTGATATCAATGATCGTGGTCATATCGAGAAATTGTTAGACAATATGCTGATATTCACATAGTTGGTGAACATGGCTACTACACTTTGATTATTAATATGGTTTATGTCTAACCACCGTTTGTTCCAAAAGCTTGGTGTCGTGTCAAATTACCATTTGTTTTAAAAGTTTATACTGATTTGACGAAGTGAATTAAAAGTTAATTTTCTATTCTTTAACACTCTTCCTTGCCATAATAATAGGACCGGATGACAGGAATGGAATTTGACATTTTAAGTGGAGATAAGTGGAGCTAGGGTTCAAATTTAGGACCTCTACCATAATAGTTTATTAAATCATCACTTGTTTCAAAAGTTAAGTTTATAGAAAGTTGCGAAGTTATTAATTTATATTGTATTCTCTAATAGTCTGTTCATATAAACAAGTGATATTATAATTGTCGGATGATATGCTCTTGATATGTCGATGACAATGTCAACGTAGCAAATAATTATTTTAAAGTTTCCATCGGGGGTGGATGCACTCCCATATTAATTAGCTCTCAAGCTGAGAATATCATGCTGGTTTAATGATCTTGAGGCATTATCCTCTTTTCATCTGTGGTTCTTAAGCTTGAGGTCTTATCATTTATGTTTGATAGGTATAGCATGCACCCATGGGACATGCGCAGATACAATCCTTTTTCATTCCTTAATATTCTGAATTGCGTTTTACAGTACTTCACTCTGTAGCTATGTTATGAAGCTATTACAATACGTTTCCTTGTACAGGGTCTCGGCAGTGATGTCGACTACATAGAACCTGCAAGGGTTACATTTGGAACGAACGTGAAAGCATTAGAAATATCATGTGGGTTTAATCACACAGGTGCCATTATAGAATACAGATAACCTTTCGCTGCCACAAGATGAAGATGTTATACCTTGTACGCATATATAGAAGCAGTCTGGACCCTTTTCATTTGTTCCATTGGGGAACCATGAGGAAATCCCATGTATACAATTGTACGAGGAAAAGTCCGTCCATACCAAGGATGCAGTGTCATTGATGTCTGAGGGAGGGTTGTGAGTACCTGTATGTAATTGATGGATGAATATATATATATATATATATATATATATATAACCTTATTTGTATTTACTATAGGCCTTTTCAATGAAAAGAGGAAAAATTATAGAGTTTCAGTCAGCCAATTAGAGCTGGATTCTGACCCAACGGATCTCGTATATGCAGCACCCATTCAAATATGTGACAAATAAAAAGCAAAATGATATCATCATGTAGGGATGCATAGTATTTTGATCAAGACCAAATCAGTCATGTTCCAGTGCTAAAATTTGGCCCTAATCAAATGATTACAAAATAATCTCTTTCCATTAAATTATATTTTTCTATTATAATAAGTATAAAAAATTCATTCAAATAATCTTTTTATTTTTTGGTCAAAATTTTGGTTCCTAAACACCATCTATATAGATTGGCTATCTTTTTTTTTCACGAGTTATTTAGTACTCAAATTACTAACGTGTTATATACTTAAACGAGAGATTATTGAGGGGAATGTCTTTTAAAAAAAATAATAATAAAAGAAAGCTCACAAAAAAATAATAAGAAAAAAAAAGATTAGTGAGCGTGTCTCCTACGAAAGGAAACCCGAGACTTCCGCAATCCATCGCGCTTTCCCCGAATAAGACGTCCCACATACATGATGATACATCCACGGGCACCCCCTCCCCCGTATCATTACCACATCATTGCTCCACTTCCGTGGTCGGAGTGGTCTCCGTTACCCTCCTTCCCAATCCGTGATCTCCACGCTCCCCTGCCTGTCACCCAGGCCAAGAAGCCATTTCCTACTGTCCCCCCTGACTGTGGGACCCAGAGTCGTACATGCCGAGCATTGAATGCGATCACGTGGCACTGCACGCAGCGTACGATTGGAGGAGAATCTGAGCCGTCGATTCAGTACAATCAGTTTGACTCTAGCGTTGTTTTAATCTTATTTAAATAAAATTGAACACGTGGACCCCAGGTTCATCGATGGGTCCACGTCACGGCGATTAATGACACCTACAGACTACAGTCTGGTGTAGCCGGTGGTAAATGTGCTACGATATCGGTGATTGCTGTTTTTCTTCTCCTCGTTGGTCGGGCTGCTGTCCTCGGTTCCCGATCCTCCGCTCCCGCTGACACCGACATGCCCGGTTCTCGGGTTACCCAATTATGGCCGTTCGATGAATGGACTGGACGACTGGGATGCCGAGTTCCTTAATCGCCGTCTTTCCCATGACGTGTTCTACGGAAGACACTGTTTGGAGACCCAGTTATACCTCCATTTAACTACGCGAATTTAAACTTGAGAATCGAGGGAGGAAAAAAAAAGATGTGTAGAAATAAGCATTTTTCCGGGGAAACAAAACAAGCATGCATGTAATTCCTGCCTGACAATCTATCCTACGTTGTAGATTTGAGTTTGTCCTCTTCCTGCAATCTTCCCCGTCAAATTCGATTTTCTTTACATGAATATTTATGAATTAAATTATATCTCTAGCCTATTGGTCCGTGTACAATATTTCATTGCTTAGAGACATAGCTGTTAGATACAATTGAACAAAGAAAATGATAAATATAGCATCATATTATTTCTCAAATTAGTAGAATTCCGATGGTTTATAATAATGAATAAAATATATAACACATAGCTATAGTACTGCAAAAACCAAATCAGGATTAGAGCTTTAATCTACCGATTCCTAGTTAAGAAAATTAAGTATGGTGCTAAAATATTAAATAAAACATATACTTTCTTTAAATAGAAATAAAAAAATCAACATCATGAGATGGTATTAATCTAACTTTTGACGATCAAATTACGGTCAAAAGAAAACTCGTTGCCGGTTCGAGTATAAATTTTAGTCTCTGGGAAGTAAAGTGGTGTAAGCCATTTTTCCGAGTTCTTCTTGCCTCCTCTCCCTCATCAACTTTCTTCTCAACTCCATCCCTCGCAACCTCAAATGTTCTCACTCCTTACTCGATTCATTCGTCCTTGTTAATCATTGCAACTCAAACCTTACTCCTTGCATCCTGCGTTTTCCTTTAATATGTGTTGTCCCTTACAACTTCCGTCCCAATTCTCCTTATCACTTCCTTTTAAATAATCATCTTCTCAGACCCTATGAGAGAATATAATTCAAATAATAAAGTCTTTCTCTTTCTATCAGTTTAAGCTTTTGAGATTAGTGATAGATTCACATGGTCTTCGTCTTCACCATAAGCCTTGCCCCTTCTCAGCCCTCTCAGGTGGTCATCGGCGGTTATCCCTTGCCTCTCACTTTTCCATCCCTCCTTAAAAAAACTTAGTCCCTATACCAGCTTTGTCTCTCCTGCCCAAACTTCCCTGCTCCTATGTCTTGTGGTTGAAAAATTGCCACAATAACTTTGGAAATCATCATTTTTTTCTATAATCAGTGTTTCGTTTTTTGGGAAGGTACGTATACTACGACTGAAGACACCAAACATTGTTACAAGCTGTTGATGTTGTTTGATACTATTCATTTTTCTTTCTTTATTAGAATACAATAATTTCTCACTGACCAAACTTCAGAAGATGTTTTCGAAGCCTTATAACTTTTTCCTGTTTCCACCAAACATTGAATACTATGTGAGTTTTCTGAATTATATTTCCTCATGTTCAAATAAACACAGGACTATGCTTAGGCACTAATTGGAGAATGGAACTTCGAAATGGAGGATCTTTTGGCATCAATTGCTAAGAAGCGGGTCTGGCTCTATAATCCTTCGATTTTCTAGACTTGCTTATTTGGTGAAAGGGAATTAGACACCATGATATACTGCCTAGTTAATCAGTCAGATTCTTCTCCAATCTGTAGATTAAAGTACCAAATCTCCATTGAGTTACATAGTTTTTGACTTCTTTCTGAGTCATGAGCTAGCTGGGTCATAAAATCTGTGATTTATAATCATTAAATGAAGTTAATGAATGAGATATTGAGTTAATTTACTGTTTACTAGCTGAGTTCAGTTTTCTTTTTTCTTTTAATGGAAAATCGACCATAAAACTGAAGGGAAGCCGTAGGGGTACAATATCCTTCTTTGAGGGGATCGTTCTTCGATCAAATATATATTATTTTATAGGAAATTAATTAACCCATCAACTGGAGAGAATCTTCATTTAAGAACCTCTCTAATGCAATAAATGAAGAGAGAAGCCATGCAGGATGCAAAAATAAATGGATTTATTGAAAGGACCCTGGTGCATTGAATAGATTGAGGAAAACTTTAATAAAGAATTTAATGAAAGAAAGAGTCAAGTTCAAAGATTGAGTTACTCTTTTATGGAGTCTCTTCTACAATTAATTAATCCTAATTGGTACCTCTATTTCTCTTTTTCATCTCTTCGACCTACCTTTCCTAATTTGCTTAATTGAAACTCATGCATGCATGTTTATTTTATTTTAATTTTTTCTTCATTATACAAAGAAAAAGCTTCTGGTTCTAGATGATCAATCGTGTGTACTCATCGAGCATCATATTATCAATGGAAAACAAAATTATATGTAAAACCAATATATATTAAATTGATGAGATTATTATGTATAGAAAATTACTTGAGGAAATAATTTTAAAAGGTCACCCGGAGCGTGCGGGTATAGAGTCGTACAGGGGGGGAGTTTGAAAGTAGGCGTGGAAAAAGCTAAAAATAATAAGGTAATGATGAAGTATCGCATTAAAGGCAGACTTGTCTCGTTTCAAGTGCAGTTTGTCTTGTTGTGTGTGTGTGTGTCTGTTTGTGCTTGACTGTGGAGTCCACTGGTGGTAGCAGGTAACAGGTCGGTTGTTTGACCGGCAGCAGGAGGTAAATACACTTGGGAAATGACAGCAAAAACTTGGGTGGGGGTGGGTACGGCTGCCTTGGGTTCCTCTTAGTTGTTAAATGCCATTTTGCATAAGCTAATTTAGGAACATCTGAATAGAAAAGCAACCCATTAGTGAGTCCGGGTGTTATTATATTTTCAGCTCTCTTTCTCTCCTACTATAAAGCTATGTGGGTTAGAGCTATCAGTATTCAGATCAGTGTAGAAAGCTGAAAGAAGAACTGACTGGGGGTTCGGTGAGTTGAGGGGAATGTTGGCTGGCTCGAGGCCAAAGCTATAGCCTTTCACAGGGAGGTTCTGATGAAAAGGAAACTCTTAAGGCTTCGGACCAGGCTTCATTCCCCTCAAACTTGTATGCATCTATGGAGTATCATTTCTTCTTCAGCCTGTAGAAGTCTTGGTTGGTAATTTGGGCTTCGACATGCTTAATCTTGTGAAGGTTAGGTTGAGGGGAATGTTGTCTGGCTCGAGGTCATTGAGGCTGATTCTCTATGATACTTGCCGGTGCAAATTAACTAGTTGCACCGGAGAAGTTCATAATTTGAACCCTAAATGATTCTCGGACCAGGCTTCATTCCCCCCAACCAACATTTGCTACAACGACAGTGATTTTGCAGTGTTCATCACGTACCATTCTCACCAAATCGAAAATATAGATACCTTTCTGGTGCTTCTTGTCTGTGATTTCTATGTATCTCTGTGGAGCAGGTTAGAAACTGCAGTATCCTTCTTGTGCTTTCAGGTTGATCTCCAAGTATATCACTAGATTCACTACCTTCTTAACACAGGTCTTTAATTTGTTTCCTTAGTTACGTTTAAACTTCACAATTATGTCTTTTCGGAGGTTGATATTTCTTTCAAGTTTCAGGTCTTGTCTTCAACTATGCGTGCTCATCCTGTCATGATCCATCTACATATATCCGAGTGTGACCAAGATGCATGACCTTCCTATTAGAGAGAAGAAGTAAGCTGTTCACCCACACACGCAGACCATCTCTTAGTTCCCATCTAAACCATCTCTGCGAGATGGGACATGTGCATCTATCATCTCTGTATGTAGATGTACTTGTTCCTATTAGTTGAAGGACTTGTAACGCCATATCTCTCTGATCTAACACCCCCACATACGAGCGCACAGCCCTTGTCTGTTCTTCAAAAAAAAAAAAACTGCTAGATCGGGATTTAGATTCTCTAAACCAAGTATGGGTTTTTATCACACTCGAATGTTCTTTTCACGTGGACAAGATGGCAGGTACAGTAAGACCTATAAGATGTGAAATTCTTGCCAGCAATAGCTAGCTAGCTCTGGGTTTTGGTCTTTCTAGGGTTTCGAAACAAGAAGCCCCACAAATACAGTAAGATCTACTACTTGTTGTAAAAGCGATATCTGTAAGCACATCGTCTTCGTAAGCTATATTAGATGTATGCATACATAGATATACACAAAAGTAAAAGAAAACAAAAGCATCGGATACGTGGAACAGCATTGTACCAACAGGTGAATGACCAAATAGATTGCAGTGTCGAGCGTGTGTATTGGGTAAGTTCGAGTCCCAATTATTGCTGTTAATTACCTTTATTTTTTGCTAAAGAGTTATGATTCCATCCCTTTGCACAGAGGAATGATGGGCACTGCTGAAAACGAGAGATGATGTCTACTGCTACCGTTTCAAACATAGCTCTTCAATTAATGTATATATTATGCCTTATTTTGGAATAGTATTATTTTGAGTTTGTAAAAATTTCACATTCTTGTGTATACCTTTGATGCAAAATATTTGTCTTTATTATTAATAATTACGTGAAGACTTTGCTGTTGGAGCGGCTGTCCTCAAAGACCATGAGGGCCGGATTGTTGGAGATAGTTTCCGTAAGTTTCATGTGGAGGACTCGGAGGGTGAAATTTGGGCTGCTCAGGTGGGTCTGGATGAAGCACATCACAGAGGTCTCAAACAGATTGTAGTCGAGGGTGACTCCCTACTTGCAATTGAGGCCATTAATCACTTCCCTGAGAGAAGGAAATGGAGAAGCCATGGTCGGATTGAAGATATTGTCAAGTTGGCTTCTGTTTTTTATTTTTGTTCTTTTACTTTTGTTCCTCATGGTGTTAACGAGGAAGCGCACCACTTACTTGATGGACTGCCTTTCAATCTATGACTGGAGGCTACTCCAATATTCATGAGTACTTTCCTGACTTGTTTTGAATTTATGCTGGGACTGACACTATAGTTTTCTCTTCATGGTTTTATTAATAAAGGTAGCTGTAGTTTGATTAAAAAAAAAAACTTGTGTAATAAGAGACGTGGGAATTAATTTCCCAATTTTCTTTTAACTCATTACTTGCGAAAGCTACTGAAACGTCTGGAAAAGTGAATGAAGGAAGCCAAGAATGCCATCGACAGAGATCATGTTGAAGTTAACGAGAAAAGAACAGAAGCAAGAATTCCTAGCAGCTCACTCGCTACAACGTACATGGATAACACTCTACTGGGATTAATGCATAAAATCATCCTCTATTAATCTTCCACCATCATCATGACCCAGAGACCTACATATTCGAGGCAAACTAAACCTGGAAAAGAGAAGCAGTGTTAGTATTTGTGTTTTTTTTTTTTTTTTGTGTGTATATGCATTTATGACGCTGTTGAAGTTGTTGAAAATTCAGTTACTATCCTTGGAAAAGCTCGGATCAGCAATGACATTGGTATCTCTCTTCTCTTTCCTGGAGTCATAGTGGTACATATTTTTTAGCTCTTGAAAAGCCAACATCAATAAAAGTTTAGAGGAAGAGATCGAGTAAATGACGACTATCTATCTGACGTTTCTTGGGAAATGAAACGGAGAACGCAGACTCGGGCATCAGTTCATGACAACCTTGGTGTCTTAAAGAAGGGAAACCATCTTCTTTTTCCTGTTGGCAGGTTCATCATGTATTTATTATCTATTCAACTGCTTTCTCTTTTTCTTTCACCCGTCCCCCCTTATTTATCTGGTTGGGGGCGTCCGGAGAACTGTTTTTTCATGAGAATGGTGTAAAATGACAGCTGTTTCGTGAAATGTGAAGAATTACAGATAAAAATGAGCATTTAAGGGAGCTTCCCTCCTACAAATGGATTTACGAAGAAAATCTCACATCTTAATTTGCGTGATAACAAAACTGCCGAAAGGCCCGAAACTGATATTAGCCTCCGAAACTATTACTACAGAACATCAAGGAGCATAGGACAAGGGCTATGCCCACTTTTGTTCAGCTCGTTGGGGAATCAATACACTTACAAGTTACCCAAACAAAAAAAAAAAAATCAAGAAGCATAGGACAATTCCCCTTCCCTTGGAACATCCTTGTCCTCCAGGGCAAACGAGCTGGGATAAGTCAAGATCTACAGTTAAGGCGTCGCTATACAATAGTTTCTCCTTTTCCAACTTTTTCTTGACTGCAAAAACATGAAAAGCAAGGTGGATTTTTACTGCCAATCGGAAGCTCTAGCTTGTATGCCACCTTTCCAATACTCTGAACCATTCTCTTTCAAAATGCTAGACGTGGAATCTCTGCATATTACAAATATATGCCACCATAATATTAGGAGCAGTGTCGGTCACGTGCAACTGTGGAAGATTGACTGCGACGCATGAAAAGCTAGCTAATTAGCTTAAACCGACACTTTAGTAGCTGATTTCCCGGCCTGTACGACAATCATATATGCTACCAGATGCAACTTCACTTCTAGGAGCGGAAAATTTGAGTTAGAAATAGTACTACAAGAAGTACGTACCATTATATGAAAGTGTGATGAAAACGCAGAGATGGCTCCTTAGTTGCAGAATGTTGTACGTTTACCCTTTTTTTTTTTTTTTTTTTCAAAGTCAATGGAGATTGTAGAAATGAATTTTTGCTTTTCATGGTACATGTACAACCACAAAAATTGGACAGCCCTCCAGTCTACGAGATTATTTCCCTTACTTCACTCCATAAATGTTCCTTCCCAAATAAGTAGACGACTTTAGATAATACTAGAATTTAGTCAAGTGGCCAAACCTACATAATTTGCTTGAGATTTACAGGGCCACATCTTCTGTCACAGAGAAAATGAGAGGAGAGAGAGAAGGGGGGGGGGGGGGGGGGGGGGGGCAAGCGTTTACGTGAATAACAAGTAGATGTGTTGTTCTGTCTTATTAGTTCTTGTCTGATTAGATGTCGAGGAAAGTGATGGGTCTCGTTTATATATTCACTCTATCATATCAATCCCATCCGTCGTTTTTCTACGTAGAACTGTTGGTTCTACATTTTGTCTGGCGTTCAGGACATTGGTTCGAGACAAACAAACTGTTCTCTGTCTTCATCCTCGTTTTGCTGTCCTTAGCTTCCTTTGTCTCTTTTTTTTTTTTTTTTTTAAAAAACCTATAATAATAGAAAAAACCATCGCTGGACAACAATATGTTTCGCATGGCTTTCAGGACAACCGATGTACTGTTGACATCATTGCAAAGAGCATCTTGTGGAATCGCCTACACGTAGGGCGATACCCATTTATGTGTCACAGAGGCTTTTACTCGTGGTAAGCTAGTAGGTCAAAGGTCAAAGTATCCAAATCCGACTTCTTGGTGATTAAAGATTTATCCCCATGACCTTACGGAAGCAACATCATTGTCGGCACGAATAAGAGGAAAGGACTGAACAAAATCTGATACCTCGAGTTGTTTGCGGGCTCATGACCGAAAGCAAGTTAACCATGGACTTCAAACTTACTCCCCACGACGACCATTACCAGTTTTAATTCCTACGATTAGTTACCCATTAACCAGACTGTGAAGCCAGGACTACAAGCATGGGGCTTGAATAACTTTTCTCTTTGGCTGGAAGGATTCATTGGAAGTACTATTAGGAGCAAAAGCCCATTCCATTTTGGGCCGTGAGTTGTTTTTGTTTGGACTGAAAGTTTTTTGTTTTGAAAGGTTATGTGTCAGATCTTTGGTTCCATGACAGCGGGTCTCGTATTAAATATATCCATATGAGTGGTGTTAAAAATATCGGATCAAGACATAGAGATAACATGTGAACCTAATTATCTATCCGATGGTGCAATTCAAGCGGAAAATTATAAAAGATTCTAATTCAAAAACATCAGTTGCATTTAATTGAGACACACGTAGGACTCCAGTGGCCCAATAGCTAGCTAGGTCTTAATTCCCAAAGACGTGTGAGATGGAAATTAAGCTTAGATTCATGGCCCATATTCAAAGAAAATTAAGCTTAATTTATACCCCTCTTCAATGAGTGTGAGTTCCAAAACATAACCCGCATAAGCCGCGGCTACGAATTGTATTAATGGCAACCGTCCCTCTGGTAATTCCATTCAGTTTGCTTGCAGAATAGAATGAAGTAGATAAAACACATGTTGAGCAGGTGGTTTAAGAAGCAGTGTCCCAGCAAGGATACTCGCACACACACGACACATGGAGATAGAGATGATCAACAACCATCAAAGGGAATGTTTTCGACGATCACTCCCAGGGAAAATATATAAATGTTGGCTACAGTAAGGATTAATCTGCATGAAATAAAGCAAAATTGACACAAAAAGAATAATTAATTTTATATACAAGCAGTTCATCGAATCTTCCAACACAAAATTACCACACCCCCCCCCCCCCCCCCCAAAAAAAAAAAGGTTCTTCCAACACGAATTGTACACAGCATGAGAGAGCCCTAAAACCAAGTACATTCATTGTTTCTTGTGTATATGTTGGACACTCTTGCTCCATCATTCTCCATTCTAACTCAAGAAGACTACACATTTTAGAATTCCCCTGGCATCTCTTCATCAGGTGAGATCACAGTCAAGAGGGAATACTTGACTTTGAGAGAGATTTTACCCTTCTCAACAAAAAGCCTTGCCCCGGACACAACCCAGTAACCAGGCGAGTCCTGTGGTCCTCTAGTCATCTCTGTAGTGTCAACAAACCTTAGAAGCTTAGGCGTCTGTGTCGGCACAGGAGGGCCACCAGGATAAACGGCAGAGTTTATGTTCACATCATCTGGCCGAGGAGGCTGCTTTTGAGCACTTGAGAAACGACTGCTGATCAAGGTTGAGATTATTCCAGATTTTTGGGCCAGGCCAGGGGAACCATCCCACTCGGGGATTTTAACAACAACAGCACCAACAACTTTAGAGAAATGGAGCCGTAAGAATAAAAGTTTCTTCAGTCCAGAGTCTCCAACTTCAAAGTGTGCCCCAGTAACAACAGAGAGATCATCCTCAGACTCGACAGGGGCTGTGCAGACATGAGAGAAGCTCTTCCACTGAACCTTCTCATAGTACCTGCGGTCAGCTGATAGGTGAGAAACGTTGTGATTAGGTTCATCCAGGAGTTGAAAGGTCTTTGGCTGCGAGGAAAGGTGCTGCAAGTGAATTGCTAAGCAGTTGCTTCTTTTCCCCTCCAAGTGAAGTCGGAGGCCAGTCACTGGCTTGTTACCCACGTCAACCTGTCAAAAGATTCAACAAAGTATGATGCCGACCTACATACAATTATTTCATCCCAGATCCATGCAATAAAGTATAAGATAATAAAGAAAAAGACATCTAAACCAGAAAGCTCCACATACCACGATGATTTAACTTCTTATTCATCCTCTATTGTTCTATACAGATATCACAGGGGAATTGACAGGAAATATAAGTATGCCAGACTTGTAATTTGCTAAGACAAAAAATGAAGATGGAGATACTAGGAGTAAACTGATCTAAGACACTAGCACCCAACATATTTAACAGCAATTGTGTTCCATAGAAGGGAAAAAATTGAATGAAAACAAAATCCATTTCTAGTGGTTGACATCCCATATGCATTGATAAATATGTGTTTGCTCCAATGTAAAACGGCATTCATGAGTTTCTTAATATGAAGAAAGCTGCACATGGATACATTGATCTTATAAAGAAAGGAAATCGCAACATCCATCAAAATGATTGAATCTCAGCCCTAAATATGACAAGAAGATCTACTGAAACAAAATGCAGTAAAATTATTTCTCTTCAGTTAAGAGAATTCATTGCTTGACCTTACCATAGCAGGCTTATGCAATATCCAAACAATATTAACAATTCTAGCAGAAACAATTTAGGAGAGATTCTCTAAAATTTCTGGATGTTCAACACTGACGTTTAAGCACAGGAAAAAACAGGGGTGAGAGGGAGAAGGTGAGGGAGAGGCCTGCCCTCACCATCTCAAGTTGATGATTTTGCAATCACTGTCTCAAGTTACTGACGTTACCTGCTTCAGTTACTTGCACAAAGCCAATTCTCTGACGCAGTATAGGTCATGTTGCATGGCATTGTGCATTAAAAATATTCCATCTCTGTAATCTCTCTCTCTCTCTCTCTCTCTCTCTCTCTCTCTCTCTATCTATCTATCTTTTCGCTGATTTTGTTGGGTGAGAGAGTGTTTTAGGGAGGTCAATTCTGGCAGCAAAGAGGAAGGAAGATGGATGACAACTGATAGTGTTTTGGAAACAATTCCAACTGTTAACCATGCAAGAATCCTGGAGGTTCATTGTGTTCGCTTCAATTGAGTTTTTTTGAGAGAAAATTGGATGAAAATGGACACTGTTGGAGAGATTATCATGAAAATACTAGGACTGGAAATAGCAATGTTAGTGTTTAGTTATTTTGTAGCTAGAGATATGTGGCATAATTTGTTAGAGCATAAGCTTTTTAGGTTGGATACTCTTACCCTAGTGTCAGGGCCTAGTTGCCTGCAACGTTCATTGTTTCTGTCCTGGTAATAACCATTCTATTATTTTTTCATGTCGTGCACACGCAGGCCTGCAGTTGGTTGTTTGGTTGGGCGTCTATATGTGTGGGGGAGTGTTAGTGTTGAGATGTTAGTTTGAGATTCCTATGTGGTTATGAACAAGTGGTTTTTAGTTTTTTGGAAAAAAATGTAGCTTATATGAACCTCTATCTTTAGAGGCTATGCAAGCCTCCAAAAGATTATCCATATCGGTAAGCATCTCTGAGTTAAGTAAATCGTAATGAATCTCGAAATCTAAATCAGTAACTTGGACTTAAACACAGCAACTTTCATACAAGATGCGAGAGGCAAGAACATTAATCACATCTCTAATTGTGAAAACTGCATGCAAATAAAGTTCGGTGAAGCAACAAAATTTTGTATATGGACATCAAACCTGGCTCCATGAGGCAGAGATGAAGCTCTATGCCTTAAGAGGACACAATCCAGTCTACCCCCTAGGCCACCTCCCCTCCAAACCCTACTTTTCTTTTTCTTTTTTAAGTAAGTTAAACTTTATTAAAAGAAGAAATAAAAGAGACAGAGTCAACAGTACAAGAGACTATACTGAAAACACCTAAAACAAACAAACTAAAAAGCTAAGAAAATCCGGATAGCCCGAAAAGGGAGAACCCAACACCGCATTGACCTAAAGAAAAAGAGACTGCAACAAAAGACCCCTTAAACTATCCATAGACTACTCCGTATCTTCAAAGCATCTATAGTTCCTCTCCCTCCACAAGCACCACTAAATACAAGAAGGAATCATTTTCCAAACCCTACTTTTCACAAGTACATAATGCCTTTATGAACCAATCTAGACATTGAATAGGTTCAATGATCTCTGATGAACGGTTCGAAGGGAATCCAATTTACCAGCCATGCGAATAGCTTATGCCTCAGAAGCCAAAATCACTAGGTTTTTCCCGAAGTAATTAACAAGTAGTAGAAATAAGACAATATATCTATAATACATAACCTAACCTAGTTCATGTGTCCTCTCCATTGGCATCCATTTCCTCTTTTCAAGAAAACAAACATACTTCAGATAATACCAGAAAAAATTTAAATCCCATGTAAATAGAGAATACATACAAACATACACATACATACAACTCAATAGAGGAGAACTCTTCAAAAAAGAGTATCACATATAAGGCTAAGAGTCTTAACTGGAATTGTGTTAACATAGAGCTTAGGACCCATAAGGCTGAACTGTAAGGATGCACTACTTTGCTGCTTCCTGTCTGGACCAAGGGGAATGTCACCGAATACGGGTGCCCATTGCCTAGGAAGTTGAAACTCCAAAAACTGATGTAGTTCTTGAATTGGTGGTTTATCTGCATCCATCAAAAAATGTGAACAAGAATTATGGTTTACACTTTCTTATTCTAACACAATATGCCAAACACCCTGTACAGTTCCACTTGGCATGCATTATTTTGTTTGTGGATTGTAATGATTATTCAGTTTGGATTAAAAGTCAAAGATTAAGGAGTCCAAGTCCTAATAGTTTAGACCTTACAGTAATCTAATGGTTTCTACTAAATGAATCATGCCGATTATGAGAATTTCCAGTAAAATTGCTGTTAAGGATAGTATAAGGCAACCCTATTTGAGGTGTTATGTTGAGAAACCAAACAGTGATGCGTAGGTTCATCTGTCTTACTGTTTTTCATCTTCTTCTGAGTACTCTAGCAGTTTCCCATCAGATTTCAATATGTTAGACCAAAATTTGGAACTATGTAGCATTCAAATCCAAACCGTTCAAACCTCCAAACTTAGTATCTGTGAAATAGCTCTTCAGAATCCAAGAAAGAACAAATAGAACAGCCACACAGTTCCCAACTTCTACTGTTTATTTGATCTCCAAATCCTATCCTCACCTTGCACCCTTTGAAAACCTACATCTGCTACTTTATACTTCTTTTCCTACCAAAACCAAAGCTTGAGATATCCCAAGGCCCACAAACCTTGGCTGCCTAATAAACTGTACCTCCCTAAAGGTCCTCATTGAAGCTTTCTGACATTAAAGGGTAAAGCAGCATCCTGCTACAAGATCCCAAAAAGTGCTCCAGGTATTGAACAAATGAGATAAACGCACAAACAGAACGTGGTTCATACTTACAACGAAGATAAAGATTAATGGCATGGCTCAAAAAGCCACTACCATGAAGTCCACTCAACAATGACGAGATAGGAATGAAAGACATTGAGATCACATCAGGTTCAAGCTGAACTGTCTGAGACCACTCATCATGGGATAGACTTCTATTCAAGTTTCCCCCTTTCCTCTTGCACGTGAATTTAATATCCTGCAACTGAAATATAGAAAGGACATAAGCTACTTCAATTATCCTCTTGTCTCATTGTATGAAGAAGTCAAAAATTTGTGCAGAGGACAACAAAGTGGCTAGGATGAGCATTCACCATGCAAATGAATGTATATAGATGCCAATGATTTAAGTAAAAATCTTAGTCCCCCCAAATTGACAAATTCAGACCTTCGCTGGTGAATAATAACATGTTATCCAAGCTTTAAATTGAAGATGCTATCAACCTCCCTGATGAATGTCGCGAGACAGACTAATTACGTATTGTAGAGCAGGAGTGCCTTTTAACATTTACTACTTGTTTATCCTAAACCAAAAGTAAAAGGTTTAAGCGCTGAAATCAACATCCTGAAAACTCAGGCTTGACTGGCCAGTTGGACCAGGTTAACCAGTCTAGAGGTTGGTTCAGTCTGGCCTTGAATCCTGACCCATCTGGAAAGAATGGGCCAGAGCCAGTCAACTGACCAGTGTAACCAGAAACCTGTTGGCCCAATTAAGGTCCTTGACAACCATCCATTTTCAATTATTATCTTCGCGTTCTTCTTTCTAGTATTTTTTGTTGTTCTTTAGATAGTAACAGTGAAAGCCTTGAACCTAACTTTCAACACCAAGAAAAAGCCATTCATTTCCAATCAAATGCCCCATTAATCATGCTCACATCACAATTATCCTATTTATCGTCGTTTTCAAGCCTTTAATGCAATATCTCTTCCCTTTTTTTAAAAAAAAAATGTAAATAGCAGCTAAAGTAACTATTCATCACCTATTATTGCTTTTCGTTGGATGTAAATAGTTTTTTTCTATATCATGGTCCGAATATGAATAAAATGTAACCTAACAAATGTTTGAATGAAAATAAACAAAAGACACTAAGTTAATAATTACAGTAATTATAATGAGACGGGTTGCAAGGCTTATTAAATGAAAATAAAATTACTTACTGGTCATTTTTTATTTTCTTTCTATATTACCATCATGTAATAGATAAATTTGAAACAGAAATGTTTGCTTAATGAATATTATGTCACCTTGGCTTCACCATTCGTTTGAAAATAGACATGTTCGATTAAGCCAAATACTAAATAAGTGGTTAAAACTCTATTATATCCACCTCAGCAATTGAGATAAATGGTGATTTAAGAAGGTACAATAACAATGATCTTGAGCTCAAACCTAATACCACTCTTTACCCACATTTCACTTAAAATATTTCACCTGTTTTGGGCATTTAAGAGTGATTCTCCCAGTTTCAGTCCGATGACTTTGCTGGTTATCCAACAATTAGCTAAAACCAGCGCACCTCTTTCCCATGTCATATCTATTATTTTTCTCTGTTCTTTTTTATTTTTCTTCCTTAAAACCCCAGAACTACAACAAGAGCCAAAACGAACAAAATAATGTTTCACATGTCACATAAATATTCCCAATGAAATGAAGTTAAAATGCTAAAATTTTCACTTAACCCAAAAAAAATTGCTTATAAAAAAAAAAAAAAAAAACTTAACCCAAAAAAATGACACAATGCTCACAACATTAAAGTATCCATTACGATGAGCCACAAGAGTTCAATCGCAACCCCATGCAATTAAGGAAAAACTACGGCAATCCATATTTAGCGCCATAGCCATAACATCACATAGGATATTTCGACTGATAAAAACTCAATCTTCAGTTAAAGATTTTATTTGCTGAAAGTATACCTCGGTATTGTAGTAAGAACCAGATTGAATAGCGTCCATAAAGGGGAGCCCACTCTCCTTGAACTGAAACAAAAATTCTGTCACAAGTTAAGATAGCTGCATAAAATCTAAATAGTATAAAATTTGCATTTAATCCAAATTGCGATTGCTAAGGAAATCAGTCCTCACTCATAACATTAGATAATTGACCATAAGATAACATGAGTAGCTGAAATGGAGCTTGACAAGTGCGAAAAACTTAGTCTTTAGAAAGTACAGTTCCTACCTCTAAGCAGATTTCAAGATACATCTGATTACAATAAATTTTTTTTGCAAGTGATTACACATGAATGACAGCCCCATTAAAAATGCAACATCTGTGACCTTGTAATGACGTACCAGAACCTTTGAAATTCTGAATACCAAGACAGCGTGCAGCAGCATGTCAACATGCATCAGATAACGTTTATGGAACAACATGTGGCAGCTCAGATGAGCATAAAATGTAATGGGGCACAGTTAAATCAGCGGAGACCTTGAGAATTAGATCATTGTCTGATCAGCATGTTAGTGTTTAGTATTATTGATGTGCATATTTTGTTTAATTCATACGAGCTTAAACTTTTGGGACAATTGGCCCTTCTACACAGCATAAATGCATTTTCACCCATTGTCTCCAATCAAGTAATACTTATCTCAATGTCGCATCCCCTACCATATATCTAAACCTTGGTTTTTTTTTTTTCTTTTTTGGGCGGGGCTTGGGAGGGGGGACTTCATTTTGCGCCCCTAAGCTATGGGTCCAAAATCATTTTCAAATCCAAACTATCAATTGCCTTCGAAGTATCAAAATTCATCAATTTTGCACTCTTTAATCAGATCTTACAATTGAAATGAGCAAAAAATGGCTATGTGATACAATCTTAACAGTCAAATCCTATCAAATGATGCATATTAATGAATTTTGAGAGTTACAATGTGCAATATAACGAAATTAGTAGTTTGGACCCCAAATTGAAATTGATACAATAGATTTGGGGGGGGCTTAAAGTGAAGTTTCCCCCTTTCTTTTTCAGTAAGTGGTATGTCTAAATCTTAATTACCACTCAAGTATAATTTCTGTTGAGTTTATAGAGATGACAACAAAATGTGCTCAAACCGGCAGTTAGTTGCAAGGGAAAAATAGAAACTTAAAACTAAGACTACAAATGGAGAACTTGATGAAATGCATGTCATAATTATTATTATTATTATTTTCGAAGACCTGGGGCTATATACCATGTCAAGAGGTGTGTTTCTGCAGCAAAAGATTTTCTAAACACAAAATATGATTTATAACAATAGGGCTGAAAATAACACAATAATCAGATTTGGTCACCAGTGTAAACCCAGAAAGGAGCCATTGTCATGCTGTTAGATGCTAATCTGTAAGGAATGAAGGACTAATAGATACTGGCTGAAGTATGTCAAATGGATTAAGTTATGGCAATAGGTCATCGAAGGCATCATCAACCCAGTGGAAGGAAAAAAAAGAGCACAAGTTCTAGCTCTACAAGAAGACATGATGGGATAGTGCTCCGGAGACTATATAGCCCATAAAACAAATTGGGTGTCAAGAATACAAGTGGAAAGGCTAGACTGCATGCATCCAAGTATAAACATGAATATAGATGTGAACTACATATTGAAATCCTTCAAACCTTCTGTCTCTCATTTGAATTCATCTTATACTGTCCAGTCCCATCTATAAACATTTTGTCTGCCATATCCTTTAGTTTTTTCTGTACATCAGCAGGTTGAAGAGGTGACGAATGCTGTTGTTTTGCATATATTACATTCTTTCCTCCCATCTTCACACCAACTATAACATGCGTACCATACTTCTCAATAAACCTGGAATTAACCACACTTCAGACAATTAGATTACATCACACAAGCTATAAACGAACTTGGTCATTAAGAATGGCTACATAACATTATTTAGATAAACTTTTAAATAGATAGCATAAGTGCAAAGTGAGACTACTCTTGTCACTCTTAATGGCAACTATGGGGCAACAATATTCGTAGAAATTTAGTTCAAAACTTGAGTATGTATACCATGCTGAAGCAAAGAAGCTGCAGGAGCAACAAGCAAGAGAAGATATTCAAATAACTTTAATTTAGGAATCCAGAAAACTCTATAATGAGCCAAAATTATGGGCTTTTGTCACATAGCTTTTATAGTCTGTGAGAAGGCCAGGTTTCTTTTTTCTTTTCCATTCAGTCTTCTTCTTTTTCTCATCGAGCGAGAGTTTGGAGCGTATCAGGAGGAAGGCATCATGAATATCCTTTCACGTACGAATCTTCTAGCTTATGATCCGAGACAAAAAGGAGTTGTACTTTTAAGAACGTTGGATTTGGGAACTCAAACCACCAAAGTTTTCTACTAAGGAGATATCTTATGTTATGTTATGTGTGGATCGTTCACCGCATTTTAGATATTCCCGGAAATAAATATGATTTGTTTAATTGTATCCCACAGGTCCATACGTAAAGTTAGGTCGCCAGGCTGATATGTTTAGTCGATGTAGGAAGTAGAGGAGAGGTGAGAGAGCATTATGAGCAGGAGACGTCACAGAGAATCTAAAGACCAACTCTGAGCATAGCGTGAACTAGTTTACATGGTCTACAAATTGGTGATAATGAACTCCTAGAATGTACTTTCCGACTTTTCTCTGATATTGTTACACTCTATTACCGCAATTAACTGACACCTTTATGGTCAACCGAAATATTTCTGCCGTTCTCGTACTGATTGGATGACTTTCTGTGCCTCCAAGAACACAAAATAAATTTGTCATTTGGTCTTTTTTAAGTTCTGTGACATACAGAAATTGGAGTTCTTTATTCACGTTACGTATATACGTGGATGGTTATATACGGGTTATCGAGCCAAGCACAGGCATTTCACTTTGAGTCCAGATGCAGAGCTTTGTTGTGGAGCTTTTAATACATCACTATTCAGTGCACACAAGTTACTTGTAATGAACCAAAATAAAATAATACCATTAAAAATCTTTTCTTATAACAAAATAACATAGAGAAGATTATATCATGAGTTCATCTAAAGGTCGTCACTTTACCGTGTGAGTTCTTTCCAAATATCGATTGACAGCTACACCTTAAAGAAAGTTTCGGACTGAATCTAAAGAATCAAGATACCATCTGGTGACAGAAATCTCTAGGTGAAGGGTTATTGGTGCGGAGGAAAATCAGCTTAATGAAGAGTTCAAGAACGAATTTAAAGCACAGAGACATATTATCTACAATTCAGAGAGCGTCTAATAGCCAATAGAAGGTCTTGGGAATTCTTATTAGGCTGACACCTTCACACACACCTCTGATCTGTTCTTATCTGTCTCTCTTTATAGCGTCTTAACTTAATGATGACTTCGTTCACAAGCCGCATCCGGAATTGATACTTATGCGCATAAGAGAAAGTATAAGGCGAAATATGTTCATCGGCTTGTGGAAATCAGCATCTACTGTATACTATTCTATTTCTTTTATGCCTGTATTAAATTCGCCTGTTATGGATCTGTAAAAATACTCACCTTAGCCCTTAAATATACGAACACAGAAAAATAAGAATTATGTAATGTGGGACAATGGCAAATCCGCGGGCTACACATAACATTAATTATTTGGAATAAATGGGAAGCAACTATCACCACTAATTCTTTCATTTTTCACAAACAGCAACACTAAACATATTTTAATAGGTAAAATTACTGTAATCAATATTTATTCCATAATTTAGCCATACATTTCTCTACATCACATTCAGCTCTAGAAAAGTACAAGTATTGAATTTGGCACGACACAAACGGTGCGATGACCGGAAGAAGTAAATTATAACACCCTATCGGAGAAATACTCGGATGTTGACGGGTCTGTCAGATATTTGAAATTCCTCAAGGATTAAGATATGCATAAAAGCATCAAACACATAGGATACCAAACATAGCCAAAGCGGAGAAAACGGCGAACACACATCTGTACTCTATATATGTGTATATGTATATATCAACAATACAGAACACTCCACAACGTATGTACGCTCTCGGAAATTAAGATCAAAACAGACAATGTTAAGTAGTCGTTGACACGAACTTAATTCCAGAAACAATAGTCATACCTGCACTAACACAATTAATTCTCTTGTTTCCTTAAATAATTAGCATGCGAGGAATTCACGAAAATTGAGAATGATTCTCTCAAGGAAGATCTATGTCTCAGTGTAAAAGCGCAGACTGGCATAAGCAATGCAACTGGAACAATTCTCAAGAATTATGTTTATCATGAACCCAGATGCCGATTGTATATGGGAAAGAGAACACTTTGCAACGCGGTGGAATTCGAGATAGGATGCTTCGTACGAACCTATAATTCTAATTATATCTCTCTGACCATTAGGGAAATTTGGGAGGTAACATAGCTGAACAATACAATGTGCCTGACACAAATCTCTCAGAGATTAGTAATTGAGCCCATGAGAGCTCCCCGTTGTCGCAAATATCTTATGAAGTTCATTCACTTACCTTTATCATTCCTGATGACTATGCATCTGAGAATAACTGAACTCTATATTGCTGCTCCCCATGAATACTCTTAGCAATCCACATATGATTATTCTTATATTGAAACATCATCACAAACTCGACACAAGCTATAAGCTAACTTGTCTATGCACTTGACCTTCTTCCACCCTTCTGTACAAACTCCATCCGTTCAAGAACTGAGTCTCTCAAAAGTAGTTACAATATACAGATAAGATAGACTCTTAAACTCTCAGGACATTGATCCCTAGGAAGACGATTTATATAATTAAGTTATAAATGCTCTTATGACTCCATCGGAAATAACAGATAATACTATTTAAGCACGAGAAACACTACGTCATATAAAGGAGATAAGGCAAATGCTTGGCATCTTGTAACTCATTGCGTACTAATACAATGCGCGAACAATTATCAATAACATTTCTATTTTCAGGCTAGTTCGTCTGCTTCAGCGTTCTTGTGTGCATTTCACAAAGAGAAACTGCAAAATGGTCTAAGTAGGACGGATCACCACAAAGCAGCGAACTCAGACATTCTGAATTCATCGTTGCTGCTTCGTTAGAGGTCCCAAGATCCTTCAATCAGACCTGCAGTTGGGTTGCTTCGTTGTCGCCTTTTGATCTCGCGATATCTAAATAGTAGGAAGTTGGGGAGCCGTTCCAGTTTTAGTGAATAAACCAGCTATCACTTAAGAACCTTAACTATTTTTTGTGGAAGCATTTTTTCCTCTTTGTACTTTGATGTCATTTGGGCAGGTGAAATGGCATCGAAGCAGCTTCAATCCTTCCGAAATCAATCGAGGAGACTCAATCATAGATTAGTTCCTTTGAAAGACCACTAAAACATATCGATATTATAGAATGCCTTGTGACTCACTTATTTATTTTTCACACACGAGACCAAAAGAGAATCACTGTAGAATTATTTTATTAGCTTACAAGACTATCAGAGTTTTCACTTTTTCAATCCCTCTCGTCTGAAGAAAGCAACCTAGTTCTTCACCAATGTCTTATCTTACTTGTACCTATAGATTATACATAACCCGTTCAAATTAGTTTATAGGAAAATGAACTGGGGTCTACATATTCAACGTAATTGTCCATGTATAAAAGGAAGGATATATAAAGGAAGTGCTTGATCCCGATGCCCGCGCGATACTCTAGTGGCTCCTGACATTTAATGCGTCTTAATCCAAACACTCATATATAGCATTATAGCAATGATCGCAAATCATGAAAATCGCAAACACAAGATAAGCTAGCTTATCTTAAAAAAGAATGGAGAAAACAGAAATCATGTTATAACCAAGAAGAAAGCAGATAACTAGATAGAAACATAAAACCAATACAACTCATCGCACTCAATTCTTCTATCTCAATTCCCACCTACACTTTTTTTTCCTTCTAATTGGTAGATTTGATCCTAATACGTGGTCCAACCTCAATCAACCCCTTGAATGCTTGAGCCAAGGGCCAAGCATGTGTTCTCTCAGTCGTTCATTACAAAATTTTTAGACAAAAATGAAGAAAAATAAAAGAACCATGCTACCTTAATGTCGACTTACATGTATCAGAGCATGACAGTTACAAATCCAAATACACAAAAAAGAGAATGATACAATCATTGCTATATGAGATTATTGTGGGCAGTATTTTCGTCAAACAATCAACCATGACAAAAGGACGTATAACCACATCGCTCCGCAAAGGGAGAGCGCGCCCTTTAGAATTCTATACAAGACGTAAGCCATACTACATGGCCCAATGCCGTGTCAATAGTGAATTTCTTGAGCTCGAGTCAAAGCGGAATTTTGACAGCAACAAATACAGCGCTTCGACAACTTGAAACGATTCTTCGATCGGGAATAGATCATAGCCCACGAGGGCTAATTAACCGTAATGGACACCGGATTGAGTTCCCAGTCTTGCTACATTGGAGGCCTTCAGAATCGCATCTATACCAGATACAGCATACTCACAGACCACACGCAGAGGGGCAGGACCACAAGGGATGACCTCAGAGGATCTACCAAGGCCATTGCGCTCACGCACCCAGCACGCACTCCAGAGACCCCAACCGGCGCTAGTACTAACCTCTCAACCTCACTATTAACCCAAATATACTATCTTGTTCTTCCTTCTCACATCTCATCAATGCCTAAGCATCGCAAAATATCCGAGCAAACACATCACAAAAGGGTAAAATCCACTCCAGCGGAAGCATATTTTGAACAGATTATGGATAAATATAGTGCCTTCTAAGAACCTGCGTGCCACTAGCTCGATTTTCAGACTAGAACTGCTGCGTCGACTTCTGAAAATCTAAGAGGTTACTTTCAGTCAGATGTGGCCAATACTCATCACCGAATTAGTTCTCTGTGCTAAGCGACATATTTCTTACTTTTGTATTCAGTGCTATGCGAAGCTACTCTGTCACTGCAGGCTGTACTATTCATGTGGCAGGAAAGCATTGTTAGATTAGTGGACTTCTATACAATGATTACAAGAAGAAGGAAATTCAACCTCTAGTATACAACGACTGCAAGTGCGAACTTAATGTAGACGGCGTGAATGGAGAGATGAGTGGTTTGGAAATCTCAGAAGTGACTCATCAATTGTTATATAACAACAGAAAGAAAAAGATGTAGGGGATGAAAAGGGGCATGGGACATATTACGTGAGGATGAAAGTAACTGCATAAATTCAATCCTCAGATCGATCTTGACATTATACGTGATCCAAAGCAATGAAAAAGTATGATTTAACAATTATAGATGCTTCATTTATGTTTAGATAAACACAAAGAATTCATAAATAAATGCACAATTAAACTATCTAGATGTGTTCAAATTATATCAGCAATTTCTGTTCCACTAGAGTTTAGGTCAGTTTTGCCGTCGAAATCTGATCCTTTTGTTCTAAAACCATCTTAAATTATTCTCACTGTTATATTCAGGTGCAGTAATTTACCATCAAAAATATTCAATACCTACAAACTTGACTGGTTCGGTCTAGACGGTAACCAGGATTACGTACACACATGACTTCAATGTTTCGAAAAAATACAGATAAACAATAACGCTCTATTCCTCTTGTCAAATAAAACCAACAACACAGATTATAACTCACACACTTACTGGTTGTCGCAAGTTATGATAATACAAGTAGCTCAGACTCACTAATACAATTATAAGGGGATACATTATTATAAGGAAAAGTGAAAGAGAAGCTCAGGTTAAAAAGTCTATACATGCAAAGAAAAACTAATAAATCACCTACAAAAGTAAGGGCTCGAGCAATCTCAACACGCCAATCACAAAAATAAAGTAAAAATATCTTAATATTAGTATACCAGGATAAAGGTACCACTCTACTCTCTGCTTCCATCCATTAATCACAAAATAATATACACAACTGCTTAGTGGTCAAATGTGACAGAAACAACTATAGCTATATTAATTACTTCAACATTAATAGAGAAAAATACTTCCGGTAGGTCCTCCAAATTAAGATAGAATATCATATATAAACAAGATGTTTATTATCCGTTGTGCTCCGCGGTTCTAGCTGGCAGTTCTATGAGCTACACTCACTAGAAGAAGGCAGACTTGCAAACACCAGTTATTAGCAAAGCCGGTTTTCCTTGGCGTTAATTTAGATACGAACATTTGCTTTAAGTTACTAAATAGTGAATGACTGATAAAATTAGAAAAATTTATAGGAGAAAAGCAATCCACATCAAAGGATCAGTACTCGGAGGTACCCACTGAAACCATTGAGATTTGCCATGGATTAGACCAATTAACTTCCTATCTTTTCCAAAAACAAATGCCAACTGAGAATATTAATCTAGCGTAGAGTTATCATTGAGACTAGCTCTTATTGGCAAGATTAGTAATTTGCAGGTGTTTGACCGTACCTGTCATAAAATTAAATTGATGCCTGCACAGAGTCAAGTCTCAGGATGTATCCACTAAAGCTTAGAAATATTCAACACAAGATTAGTATAATGGATGCAGACCTAGTATCCATTCAATGCCAAAAGTCAGTCGTAACAAAGGTAAATAACATTCTTTCTTTGTTCTCTATCTATCCTTTGACTTCAGACGTATACAAGTTGAGGGAGGGTTGGAACCACGGATGCAAAAAAAAGTGCCTATAAATTTACACATTTATCATTATCGTTCTTTCAGAATCCCAGGAAGGTTCTTAGCAACTTGTGGCATAAATTTGTCTAAAAGGTATAGCATTGTATTAGAACCTAGTAACTGTGACTGGCCTAAGCCACTTACATGCTGTGGAGCAATTTCACTCACTCTCTCGCACTCGGACTGATGGCAGGTAAAATAGAAAAGATGGTTCTACACCGCAAAAACCCAATTAAATCAACCAGTTTGATTATAGTTGTTTATTCATTATTAAAGGGTATTTACCTATTAGGCCCTTATAATGGTAAAAAGAAAAAATTAATTTTAACCCCTTCATTATGGTGTTCTTTCCCTAAAACCAAATTGAAAATTATTCCAGCCAAATGCTCAACAACCCTTTTAGAACCATTTCCCCAATCAAAGACCTCGAATTAAATCTCTTTTTTTGACATTTAGTCTACAAGAAATTTCTGCTCCTTCATTCTAATGATCTCCTGTAGTTCAGTACCTCAGTGATGCAGATTTGCCCAGAGTCAAACACACACAACAACAACCACAAAATATGTACCGAATTTATTTGAGGAGGCAATAAAGCCTTCCTATATCAAGTTACTTAAGTTCTTACATGAGCACATTTCAGAATACGGAGGAAAAGGTTTTGGGAAAGTTCCAAGAATCAAACCTGCTCATCATTCTCTTGAAAATAACTTTTGAGTAGAGACCTCAATATTTCATGTACTCTATTAGCAGGTTCTGTATGCATTAGTAACTGAACCTCGATATCATTCTCGTCAGCATTCCTCAAACTCCTTATTGAAATCTTAAGGCAATTAATCTTTTCCATCAGAGCATTAAAACATAATTCAGACCATTCTTTGTGTTCAGCACAGGCAAGTTCACTTTGAAGTAATACAAGATCTCGCTCAAGTTCATCAATTTCAGTATCTGCCTTTGTTATCAATATCCTTAACACTTGTACACAAGATTTCTCATTCAGAGCATCTTCTTCTATCACATCTGTGAACAAAAGAAACAGGCAGCAAATATGAGAAAAATGCATGGACATAACAAGGAAAACGCCAATAAAAGATCCAGAGACGAGAAGTGATGGAGCACATATGTACCAAATCCATAACCAGTGTGAAAGTCACACTGCCATCCAGTTAGCGTACTGTCATTGCCTTCATGTGTGACTGAACAGTAATTACACAAATACCACATAGGTTACAAGAGACAAAATATTCTATACAAAATCAAAAGCAAAATTGACGAGGGAGACTTTAAAACCTTGATGATATGATGAGTCCCAGAGATCAAAAGCCATGAATCTCAAGAAAATGTCCTGAAATTCAAGAGGTTGAACATTCTGACACAATAGCACACGGAATTTCAAGTACTTGACAGAGAAGTACATAGCTTCATAAAGATAAAACAATAGACGACTAGGTTTTTGAAAACACTGACTTCGTTACTATGGAAAACATATTTCATATAAGAATTTTGTTGACCCACTTTCAACCTTGATAACAAAATTTCCACAATCACTTCAAGAAACACCAGTAGCATAATTACAAAGAATTTTGACTACGGGTGTTCAACAGTATACTAGTTTAATACCCTCGAGATGAATAATGCGGACAATATATCAAGTAACAATGTATCGAGCAAAATATGTACTGGGAAGCTCAAAATACTAGGGGACAGGGCACAACAACTAATTGGATTTAGTCAAGAGTCATGCCATTTTTTTGTCAATTGAGCAAAGTTAAACCCTTAATAAAGTATTATGGGAACTAGGCACTATTTTCAAGAAAACCAATTAATAAAGAGCGGTAATCCAAATCAATCTGGTACGGAAAGAACGGACAAATGAACAACTGAACAAAATAGGACCCCTCAAAAAGGGTTGTAATAACTGATTACTACCCGAAGACAACAAGCCCTTCCCCTTCCCCTTCCCCCGAAAACGAAGAAAAGTAAGACGACGAATAGTGGGAAAGATTCTTAGCGAAGGAATGGGCAATAATGCAAATAGGTAGATAATTAAACAAAATCAACCTTTTCAATAAGGAACTGAGAAAAAAAAATGCAATATCAGTTGAGAATGTTAAATGTGCCGCTCATTCAGAGTTGAGAATGTTAAATGTGAGTCTCAAAGGAAGGCAACAAGAACACCAAGCAATAAATCCAACTAATAACAAAACTAGTAGAAAATGAAAAGGCAAGATATTTTATCAAAAGAAAAAGAAATAAAGTCAACAAACAAAATAATTATAAAATTAGAACCCAGAGAGAGAGAGAGAGAGAGAGAGAGCATTTTTATATTCTTCTTGTAGCTAGATATTCTTGCTCGACCAAGCATAACATCCATGATGAAGCACTCGAAGTCACGATTTCAAGTATTCTGGTCATTCTGAAAAAGAAGAACAATGAAAATAAAGTACTTTTTGTTCTTCAACGTTGAAAAGGACCGAGAAAATCCGCCAGAAAAGCAGCATTCCAGGGGACCAAAACCAGTCACAGAGAGTGGCGTCAGAAATTCTTCATTCTTCGATGAATATGAGGAAAACGGAGAAAGTGAATCCTTTTTTTCATCGGGGACCATACAGCGGAACAGACAGAGAGTAAGACAGAATACATACACATATCCATACCTGAGAGAACTTTCAAGTGGAAGTGGGAATTAAAGAGAGAGAACTGTGAGCTAAAACCGATCGTCCATTTGAGAGAGAGGCAATTAGAGAGTTCTGGGGCTCTTTGTATTGAAGAAGCGAAAGGGCTGACAACTGAAAGAGGTCGCCAGAGGGAGCGTGAGTGAGTGGTGTGGGACTGTGAGAGTGGGAATTAATGATTTGTTTAGGGTAATGTTGTAAACTGCCGCAGTGGCGGAAACACACAGGTGGCTTCCGCGCTCAGGTGGAGTCCGACGCGCGGAGCACTTGTGGACCCCACCAACCAGAGACGTTTTGGACTTATTTTTTGGTGATTGATCTCGCGATTCCGGACCGTCGATAACGTTTCGGCTGATTAGGAGGCTGAAGATCGGTTACCCACCCGAACATATCGCGAATCCCTAAATAACGGATGGTAACGCACTTGCAAGCGCAGTAGCTTCGTCGTCCATGGCCACGTTCCCTGTTCTGTTCTTTTCTAAAGCATTAAAGCCTCTGCCTTGGCTTAGCCGAAATTTTGGTCCGAGCTCTTCAACGAAGTTCGCCCCACTCGCAGCTAGGCTCCCATCATCTTTCTCTCTTATATCGTCTGCAATGGAAATATATGGGCCTTGAAATAGACTCCATGAGTTGTCTTCCAAGGTACACGACCTGTAAAGGGAAATTGCCTACTCGACAAGCAAGAAAAAGTGCATACTTGAGAATAATTATCGGTGCACTTACGGACAAAAGAAAAAGGACGACAGAAGACAGGCGGAATTGCCATAGAGGGGAAAGTTAGGCAGCTGCAACTTTGACTCGCTTTCCAGTTGCCAGAAGGTCATGTGCCCAAACAACTCAGTTCCTTCTATTCTGAAGTCATTTTGGCTTTATGGCCAAAAAATTTCCCAAGTACTGTACTGTCTGTACTCATGATCTCCATGAGTAATGTTTTTGGCTTCTTACAAAGTACTAACCCCTTCGATAGAGACAGATTCTGAGTAGAATGGTTTTTCTTCTACTGCACTAAGCGTCCAGTGAAACGCTCTGAGCTTGTTATGATTACTAGTCTATCCTTACAAAGTCCCTGCAACCTCCCCTGCTAAACAGCCCAATAAATAAAATAATTTGAGCTTCCAAACTCACACGCAAAGCACAAAGTTTTTCTCATTTTAGTCTGCTAATCGTTATCTGGGACTCTTTTTTTGTTTGCTAATTTAAAGAACTGAAGAAGCAGATGAGATTAGTTAATAAGAAGCAGTTTGTTTGGGCCATAAGAATCAATATTCAAATTTTTAGACCAGTTTAAGTACTGGGAAACAAGTGTGCCTCCATTAGTTAGTTCATTTGGGTTGCACTCTTTTAGGCCTCTCTTCTGTTGCTGATAACTGCGAGTATGGTTATTATGCTGAGCATTGTGCTGAGTATGACTACTGAAATTAAAAATTTTAAAATTTAAGATTCACATGTGTCATATCAATTAAAATATTTTAAATAATATATTTAATTACAGCCGTCAGATATCTAACTTTTAATTTTAACTGTTACTCAGAATATTTAACACAATAATTGAAACTCGATAAATACTTCTATTTTTTTAAAAAATAAAAAAAAAATAAAAAATGCTGCTGCGTTTCGGCCTCAAGCAAAACATATCGTGGACCCTTTCATCACGATCAGCGGGCTAAGGATCCATTATGAAGATAGCTCGTTCAAGTCAGTCAGGTGCCACTGATACTTCCCACGTGTCGCTCCTTGAGATCAATGTGTAGAATACTGGAATTGACCGGCACCGACGCAGCCCTATCATTGTCGTTTTTAGTTCCACGAGTCGGCGTTTGACCTCGGCGCCATGTGTCTTTTGCTCTTGGGAGCTTTTTTTTTTTTTTTTTTTTTCTAATTCCGTCATTCTCACGTTCACGGTGTTCGGGAATCGGGTAGTGGTACTCCGAGGACCGCGGAGGAAAATCAGTTTACACTGATCTCATTACTTTGTTTTTAAAATTTTAATTCTTAAAATTTATTATTATTATAAAAAAAAATTACTCATTTTTTATTAATTTTTATTTTTAATTAATTTTTTCATTCTCTTCTTATTTTTTTCCCAACTCTTAAACAAAATTTGATTTTCAAATGTCATGTTATTTTGGTCGTATAATTCTCTGTTTTCGAAAAACAGAGATTTTATTTTAATAAATATTTACTTCAGTTATTCTTAAATACAATCGATATTTGTAATGTATTTATATATCTGTCGTCTAAAAAAGTATAAATTATGTAATTTTTTTTCTTTTTTCTTAGATCTAGAGAGAGAGAGAGTGCAGGAAAGGTAACCACAAGAAAGGATGCTGATTATTTTTTTTTAATCAAGAAAGGATGCTGATTAACTGCACTAGTAGGATGTTTCCTTCCATCTCGCTCAACTTATGCACATCCCAACAACAATTCTTTCTCCCTCGCCCATCAAAACTAGACGTCCATACAACATCGAATGATATATAGCAGGTTAAAACCGGACCGGAAAGAATTTAAAGAGAAGGCAAAAACAAAAACGAAAAACATCTGCCATTGACGATCAAATGCGAGCTTCCCCATCAAATCCAGGCATCATTTGAGTCAAAACCTTGGAAGATGTCTACCCAAAATCAAGCCCTTTTCATATTCTCCCTCGTCATCCTCTGGTACTCGTCCAACATCGGTGTCCTTCTCCTCAACAAGTTCTTGCTCTCCAACTATGGCCTCAAGTTCCCCATCTTCCTCACAATGTGCCACATGACAGCATGTGCTGTCCTCAGCTACGTTTCCATTGTGTTCCTCAAGATTGTGCCTCTCCAGGCCATCACATCTCGTTCCCAGCTCCTCAAGATTGCGACTTTGAGCCTTGTGTTTTGTGGGTCCGTTGTCGGTGGGAACATCTCCCTCAGGTACCTTGCGGTGTCCTTTAACCAGGCTGTCGGCGCCACGACGCCGTTTTTCACTGCGCTGTTTGCATTCTTGGTTACCCTTAAGAGAGAAGCTTGGGTCACGTACGCGGCTCTTGTGCCAGTTGTTGCTGGGGTTGTGATTGCCAGTGGGGTATGTTCGTTTTTGTTTCGCGAATGATTGATTTGTTTGATTTTATTACTATAATTTGAATATTTTGGTAGGCTAATGTAGTTCTGATTTGGTTCTGTTTACAAGTGTGGGGAAAATTCTTAGCTTGTGTTGCCATCTCTTTTTAATTTGTTGCTTGTTTTAGGAGCTAAGGGAATGTGTGTGTCTTTTCGGTTGCTTTATTAATTGAGTTTGACACTTACAGTTCCAGTTTTACCATAAATGCCGGCAAATCCAGATCTGGTGTTTCTGTTAAATGGATTGTGAAACAGAAGTGGGATCTACATAGTGCACTGGGACAAATCAAGGTGAAGATAACAACAATTGTGAGAGATATCTGGGTAGAAAGGATTCTGGATCAAAATTTTAAAATAGATCCCTCGGTAGAGTAATTGATTTTGGAATGTAGGCGATGACATCATATTGAGATGAGTGGTACTTCTTGGCATGTCTGAGATGGATCACAATGTTAGGTTTTGGTAGATAGCTAAACAGAAATCATGGTGTTGTATAGTTGTTATACCAATATAAGATTTTTATATTGTATGCATGAGTGGTACCGTAGAAAGATCATTAGATGTTGTGATAGTTGAAGAACTTGTTGCCGTTGAGCTATTCCTTGTTGCTTTTAGCAATCATGCAAGAGATGTATACTTGGTCAAAATTTAGAGGTGGACACTGCTTCTTCTCTCTCTCTGTCTCCCCTTTTCCAACCATTTGCTTACCTGACTGCAAAAGAATGAAGCTCCTTATTACTCGTGTCTTTTCTTTCCTGTTTTCCTCTTCATCTTCCTTATAAATTTTATCTGGTTTTGGTGTAAGTTTCATGAATTATTGGTTGGTGCCAGGGAGAGCCAGGTTTCCATTTGTTTGGATTCATAATGTGCATAAGTGCCACTGCTGCAAGGGCCTTTAAGTCTGTTCTTCAGGGTATCCTACTTTCTTCAGAAGGGTAATGCTTTGAGCTATCATCTGATCTCTTGTTTATCTCTCATCTTTCAGTGAACATTCGCTCAAGATTTTGTGTCGTAACTATCAGCTTCCATTATCACTGTATGTAATATCAATGATCTAATGCACGCCAGGTGATTTTGATTTATGCAAATTATCTTCTAATAGGGACAATTGCAATATTCACAACTGTCCCAAATGAAAGGATGAGAAATCAGATATGTGGTCTTCTTAAGGTAGATGAGGATCTCTAATATATACCCCTTTTTTAAATGAATAGATGGGGGCAAACTGCAAAAATAAGGAACTATCTACTAAGGTCATGCCCTCAAGTTTGCCCTTTTCTTGTTGAGGCACCACAGGTGGTAATGTATGACTTTGGTCAAGGTTTTGCTGGCAAAAACCAAATCTGCTGTTATGCCAGAAACTTTTCTTCGCTGTCAATCCACCAGCAATACCATTTCAAAAAGTTGGCAGGAGAGGATAAAGAAATAATCCTTTTTGGCTAGGTTGTAGAACCAATAGCCTGCCCAAAGTGGGTTATTGGAGAATGTTTTGTCCTTGTAAAGCAGGCATAGCGATCAGAAGAAAGGGGGAAAAAAACTGAAGTGACAACATTCAGAGACTATGTAGCTACGGACAATTGATTCTATTGCACATATCAAGTGTAGAAAACAAAAGAAAAGGCAGAACGCAGAATACATGAAACACACATATTGTATTCAGCTTGATGGAAGTGTCTATCTTTTTTCTCTCTCTTTCTTTAATCTCGAGGATGTTTGGAACAAGTTAATGAAGTTTGATGTGGGCTGGTTTGAGAATAAAATGGGTTGTGGTTTTATTGGGGAATCATCTGGCAATTCTTCTTACAATGGTTTAACTTATCAACTTTGTGCATCGGACTGACCTATTTTGATTCTTCTATCCTAATTGAAGTAATTTACATTTAACTAGTATCTTTTTTTTTCCCCTTCTTCTCTTGTGCTCTATGATATATTTTTATCTTCTTAGCATGATAAGTTACATCAGAACAGCACTGGATGGATGGTACTTGTTCATGTAACTTGAATGGCCCGTTTAATCTGTACATTTGCAATAGTTCTGATTGTAAGTCCTAAATCTACCTGATCCGTTCGTATTCATACCGTGATATATTGTATTGATGGGAAAGCAGGAAGGAGAAGACAAACCCCCTGGACCTTCCCGTTTCCATAAGCTATGAAATTTATTACAAATATCTCGTAAGAGCTAGGTGCATGTCAAGGATGCTCTAAATAGCATGTACCAGGGGCTGTATTGTTCGTTCGCTTTATTACGAGGACATATTTGCTCTTAAATAAATCCTCCAATTTTCCATTATGTATATATGTTTCATATTTGCATAATTGTCGTTTCTCCTATTTTCCAATGTTTTCTTCAACCCAAAAAGAGCATTAGTTGCTTGCTTTGGTGTCCACTCAGTCTTGGTATGTTTTACACTTACAGGGAAAAGTTAAACTCGATGAATTTGCTGCTATACATGTCTCCCATTGCCGTTCTAGCTTTATTGCCTGCATCACTTGTAATGGAGCCCAACGTGTTAGAAGCTAGTCTATTGATTGGGAAGGAACATAAATTCGTGTGGCTGCTTCTTTTGGTTAATTCAGTGATGGCCTATTCAGCTAACCTGTTAAACTTCTTGGTGACAAAACATACCAGTGCATTAACACTTCAGGTTGGACTTTGTTAGTTTCTCATCATCTCCTGTTATTATTCTTTCTCACCCTATTTGTTTGAAATGTGGCTGCTAGAATTCTTTATTTGGGGAAAATAGTTTATTCGGGGGTTCTCATAATGAATCTGAGTAAATTCATACATGAATGGTGCCCTTCAGTTTACTGGCAGCTCTACTGTCTTGGTTTTGTTAATCACGAGAAGAAGTAATGATATGACTACATTTTGTACAACAACATATTACAAACACTGTGCATGGGTGTTCTTGTCTTCAGATTACTTCATTGCTTCCCTCCAAGTTGAAGCTTGTTCTTCAAGCAATAGCATGATGATCTTATTAACCTTAGTTGTTGTTTTGGTTCCGTCCTATATTATTAGAAAAAATTGCCTTGATTCAAGAAAACAAACAGAACAAGAGAAGAAGTTCAAACCTATTACTTAAGTGCAGACATGCTTACATGTGTTAACAAGGGTTGATTGTGCTCCACTGTTCTCTAACTCTCGTACTCTTTTGTTTGTTTCTACGCGGAATTATGCTGTGAGCAGGTACTAGGAAATGCAAAAGGTGCTGTTGCTGTTGTCATCTCAATACTCTTGTTCAGAAATCCTGTTACTGCTGTGGGCATTGGTGGGTACACCATAACTGTTCTTGGGGTAATTGCCTATGGAGAAGCAAAGCGGAGGGTTAGATGAGCGGCTTTTGACCGGGGTTATTGAGATTACATAGGTATAGATTCTTATTGAACATTGTTTTTACTTGGAGAAAGCCAGCAAGTATAATTCCACGTACTGCTGTATTTATCTATTTTTATGTACACTAACATCTATTAGTCGAATCATTTTGTTCTGATTCATTGGGAATGATACCTAAATATTTTTTGTTCCAACTTTTCTATTTTTTTCCAGATGAAAAAAAAAAAGAGAGAGAGAGAGAGCAATGTGTTGGAAAACCTTGGATCCGAATGACCTAAATTTCTGTGGGTTTGAGGACAAATCATGTAATCTTAAGGGTGCCAGACGAAAAGAAACGAAAGGCAACCCGCGAAATACATATATAATTAATTTCTGATTCAAAACAAATGCATTCCACAAACGTTTCAGTGCATTTCCAATTGTCTGCTCGCATCAAAAAGCATTTCAAAAGGACATAAAATGCGGCTTCATATGTCCAAGGAAGGACAAAAAAATAATAAAAAAGAAGTGAAATCCTAGAATTCATCAAACGACCACCTAGACATTCTTCCTTTAGCAGGAAAAGGACCAGGTTGAAAAGTACTCCAAAACAATGTGCTTCATCAAACCACTCTCAGTTTTATCCCTGACAAAACAAAAGTGCAAGACCTAGAGAAAAACAGGCCTCCATTTCATCTCTGTACCAGTTAGTGCAGCCACTAGAAAGGAAAATGCAAGACCTATACGAGATGTCATTCTACCAGTCAGTAAGAAAAAGGTGGGACAAAACAGACGCAATCCGGTTCCCCTTCTCAAGTCAGGTCTTCACCGCCGGGCAGCGCATCATAACCATCATGGTGCTTATTTGCATCTCTTTCGACAGGAATGCATTTTAGGATGACAGCAATTGGCATACTAACTGCTCCAAGTAAGATACTAAGCAACCACAGTTGCCAGCTTAGCGGCACTGTGCTCGCAATAGTTCCCAGAAACTCAACTATGATTGCCTGGAAAGCCACTGTAGAAACCATGACGCCTAGGAATATCCAGCTGCTAAAAATTCCACGAAATATATTTATCTTCTCTATCTCCCGGCTGTTTATCTCATTAAACACCTGAAAGGAAGAACCGAGAAGAGAAACAACTTGCTCAATAGGAAACATAAATTCGGATGTTTGGCTACTTCCCAAAAATAGGACAGATTTGGGTATACACACCTGATTTGCTGTAAGCATTTGCATCCACAGTTATAGAGGTTAGATAGATAATATGGGCGCTTGTACTCAGATTAAAGCCACCCATTATCCATTTCAAATTTGGTTGCATATCCATAGTTATACCACTGATTACCACTTTGACAATTTCACAAACAGCTATGAGAACTAACGGAAAATTGATATCACAAATGTTTGCACAACAACATATTTGAAAAAGCAGTCTGCAGAATTAAGTTCCAGATCATCAGGTCATCATTTATGAAAGACACAGAAATGGATGATTCTCCACATATCTCAATACCAATAATAAAATCAATTCAAAATTGCAGGTGAGATATATCAATTACAGGAAGGATCAGAAGATATTTGAAGAACAGTACTCCTGCCTGGTATGACATACCTGGCAAAAGACGAATGAGTTGAATATCACAGTGTCGAGAACATCAGTTGCATCCGAACCACTAAGTTTTAGTAGCTTCTTCCCATCAAAATTGAGAACTCCTAGGATAGCAAGTTGATATATACTTTGGCCAAGAATATTTCTCCACATGGCCTTAGTGATGAAACTCACATGCCTACCAACTGGGGGCCTTTTCATAAGCCCGTCATTAGGAGGTTCTGTAGCCAGTGCTAGTGCTCCAAGAGTGTCCATAATCATATTGACCCAAAGCAACTGCACAGCTGTTAGGGGAGTAGATCCTGAAAGTGACGTGGAAATTTTTACGATTCTGTTGTAGCCTAAGCTAAATATTAATCTCATTTCCTGGGGAAAAAACCAGCTGTATAACCGAACATACCAGTGATGCATGCAGAAACAAAATTGAGCACTAGAGCAACAACATTAACCGTTAACTGGAACTGCACAAATTTCTGAATGTTTATATATACTGCACGTCCCCATCTGGCTACATTTACAATAGTCGTGAAGTGTGTCATCCAATATGATGACATCAGCATTTTCTTTTGCGACCTGAATATTATATGCATGGAAAGGGAGGTTAAAAACAAGAAATTCAGAAGAGAAAAAAAAAAAAAAAAGATACTGTATAAATCAGCACAACAGAGAGCATTGATATAACTCCAGAACTACGTGGGCTATATGATAGTGAATGACCAAGATATTCGTGAATGACAAAAGCAAATATGATGAATTGGAGGGGGTTAAAAAGAGAAAGCAAACGGATCTGTATTATATTATTCTGGATGAGATACTAATTATCGTTTATTCAACAGATGAAACATATACCCAGTCTGTTCTGTCTCTCTCTCACACTCACACACAAGCAGATTGAACGTAGTGTGCGGAGAGGACTGGAAAACCCATGTGATACCGAGCAAGCTCAACCCAAACAAAAGAGAAAGGACGGTGCTGGTTTTAGTTTTCTAATGGCCTGACATATGAGCACCGGCATATAGATGTGTGTAATATGAAAAGGACTAGAGACAGATCTCCAAGCAAGATAGATAGCAATATCTTGGTTCAGCATTATTGCGAAAGCAGAATGGGAGGTTATATCCAAGTGGAATCTCGGCTCTCTTGCGCGCCATACCACCAAATTTTTAGCATCCAATCAGATGATGCTTCAAACGATCTCATCCCCCGCATTGCTCAGGAAAAAGACGCACCTTATTAATGTATCATTTCGCTACAGGCTCGTCCAGTTTTTTGTAACTGATCCTTTTTATTCATGAATGAATGACTATTTGATTAGATTAAAAAAAAAATGTTTAACCATCAAATGCATCCCAGTCTTGGTGTGTCAGGATACGATTGGCCTATATCCATTCCCTGTTTCTATTTAGTAAGAAATATGAAATAGTTTGATTTCAAAAAAGCCTAAAAGGCAAACTGCAAAATATAAAGCAGAATATAATGAAGGTGCAAGCTAATCCAAAGAGGAGGTTTGAGATCATTAGACTCTGAAAGTTTCATGCTGGGGGAACATACGGATAATATTTGTTGGATTGTTAGTTTTTTCCCCCTTAGAAATGTTGGAACTTGGAAGGCTTACAAGGTTGGATACACGATATAGGAAATATAAAGAAATCCTAACTTAACCAACTGCTGAAATAAACCAGCGGGACCCCGACACGAGAGGGCCAAAATACCACAAGTGCTCCATGCTGGGCAAAGAGAGCAGTGACAGAACACGGCAAACGGCAGCTAGGGCTAGTAGTAGAAGTGAAATTCCAAGGGAAAAACATAAAATAGCCAAAGACAAGATAAGCCCCCCGAAGGGCGGCACAAAGCCCACTAGGGGGCCGGTGCAACCGAAATAGAAAAAACAACAAAGCCCGACAATGGGCCAATATAAGTGCAACAACAACCGAAAAGTAAAAACCGCTCATCCAGAAAGGACTTAGTTACTAAGTTTGTTGACTAAGATTCTTACTCATAAGAAAGGTTGGGTTATGTGGTTTATGGATAGTGCTATTCCTTAAGCATAGCTATTAATAAAAGAAAATTTAAGTTTTCAGCATAGCGATGCATTGGAAGTTTGAAACAATATAGTTGGAAAGAAAATCTTGAAACTCATACATGAGTAGTGAATGACAATGGAATACCTCCACGGATCTTTGTAACTTATCCATTTCATATGAAAAAAGCATGATGTGAGATGAAAAAACTGATATATAAGTATTAGAAAAAGAAGAAACCTACCTGGCGATGCCAGTCCAAATCATCAGTAGCACAAAAGGGAAGCAGGGGAAAGAAAAGAAAAAGAAAAATTAGAGGGAAAAACCTCTGTTCCTGCTATGCCCATTGCAAGTCCAATGTCTGCCTCACGCAAAGCAGGAGCATCATTGGTCCCATCACCAGTAACTGCAACAACCTCGCCAAACTTCCTCAAATGGTTAACCAAGGTGTGCTTGTCCAACGGCAAAGAGCGAGCCATTACCTGTATCCATGGTAAGCAATTAAGAATCTGCAAACATCTTCCGGGACAAATAGTTCAAGGTCAAAGCCTTCCAGAGCAAGTATTAAGAACCTGAATTCTTGGTATGGTCTCCTTCATCTGATCAAGGGACATGCTACGGAATTCTGGTCCTTCTATGGCCATCCCATCCTCCGTTAGTATTCCGCATTCTCTAGCAATGGCCTTAGCTGTATTTATATTGTCACCTGTCACCATACGAACAGTAATTCCAGCAGCTAAACAAGTTCGAACTGAATCCTTGACCCCAGGGCGTACAGGATCTTTAATTCCAACAACCGCTATCAATGTATAACCACTATCAGGGATGTCACTTTCATAGGAAATGCCTTCTAAATCTTTAAAGATCAAGCAGAGAGTTCTCAGAGCTTCAGATGCTAAACTATTTATGACATCTGTGATATTCTTAACCTGCTCCTCAGAAAGAGGAACAGGATGTCCATTGCAATCAACAAATTTATCACACATCTTTAATACAATTTCAGATGCACCTTTGCAAAAGGCACGTAGCCCTCTATCAGGAAGCGCTACAAGCACAGACATCTTCTTCTTAATTGAATTGAAAGGCTCAACCTTGATTATTTTGAATTCCCTGCGGTGGGCATCAAAATCGCCACCCAAAAGCAAGCCAAATTCTAAGAGTGCTGATTCTGTTGGTGTTCCCAAAATGGTATTGTTTCCACTTTCATCCTTAACCACCTCAGAGCCAGTATTTTGAAATATTGCCTGCAATAGGATGCCTAGAACACTTCTAGATATATCCGATGTCACCATATCTTTGCTCGCATTACCTTTTACCTCTATAGATTTTTCAGATATCCATATTTTATCAACTACCATATGGTTTGTGGTTAATGTTCCCGTCTTATCCGTGCAAATGCAACTAGCAGAACCCATTGTCTCACATGCAGAGAGATGCCTCACAAGCGCCTTTTCATTCATCAATTTCTTCATTGCAAAAGCAAGGCTCAAAGTCACTGCCAATGGCAATCCTTCAGGGACTGCAACAACAATGATGGTCACTGCAATGGCAAAGTAATCCACAATCGCCAGTGCATCACTGGAAGACCAATCTGTGATTTCATTGTTAATTGCTTTTTCCACCAGATACCTTACTGTCAATACCGCAAATGTAAGCACAGCAAATCCCAAGCCAATTTTACCAATAAGTGTAGCAACACCATTTAGCTTCACCTGCAGTGGAGTTTCATCTTGTCCTCCCTCACTCAGAGTTTCCATCAACTTCCCCCATTCAGTCCTCATGCCAACTGCTGTCACCAACATCTTTCCTGAACCATCTTGCACTTTAGTCCCTGAAAGAAGAAAAGGTTTCTCCTCATATATATTCACTGGCTCGCTCTCACCTGACAAGCTTGATTCATCAATTACCAAACTGTATCCTGATATAAAAATCCCATCTGCTGGAACTTGATCACCAATTGACAAGTGTACAATGTCTCCAACAACTAAATCATATATAGAAACTTTTTTCCTTTTCCCATCTCTAGTCACCTGGATAAAAATCTTTTTCTTCTCCCTATCCAAATCCCTGAATTGCAAGGACTGATTGTAGTCACTGCTAGCAGTAACCACGACTACCAAGAATATGCTAAGAATGATACCCAAACCATCATATATTCCTTCAGGCCACCCGTCGGTGACAAGTCCTACACCTATAGATACCACGGCACAAACCATAAGGATAATTAGCGTTAAGTCCTGAAATGCGTCCCATAGAAACATAAAAAAATTCCTGGAAGGTTTCTCTGTATAACGGTTGGATCCGTAAATGTTTTGCCTGGTGGCTAAATCCTTTGTGCTGACACCATCATTCAGGGAGACAGAGATTCTCCTTGAGATCCCTTCAACTCCACCGAGGATTTTCAAGCCCTTAATATCGTGGTCGCGAACAATAGATGAAAGTTCATCTGGGTGAATACCAAAACCTGCTTCTCTAACCTCTTCTGATAGTTTGTATTCAGGTCGACCACCAGCTGCATAAAAACATAAAATGCTCATTCGAAGAATAAATAAAAGAGATCAAATGCTGAGCCCAGAATTTTAAAAGAGAGAGGAAGAGACAGAGACAGAGAGACCAAATGAGGCAAAAGAAAGAAACGAGAATTCCGTACCATCAATAAACTGTAATGCTGCTTTTTGAACATAAAGAGCAACTCGTATCTTTTCCTGGGGAAAACAGAAAATGGGAGGGTAGAGTCACATAAGTCATGACAAAAGAGTTGCCAAGGGCTGATCAGCCAGATGTCAGCGCTGACCTTCACATTGATGATGTAACGCCATTCAAGTAGCTTTACATTGTCTTCATACATCTAGAAAGGTATAATTCAAAGGACATTCATATGGGTGTTCACTCAGTGTACTTTCACAAGATCTATAGATCAAGGGCTTAAAAACATTAAGGTGAGCTCTTTTGCAGGGAAAAGATGCATCTTCCTTCCAAGTACAATCAAGAGATGCTTCTGACTACTCGAGAAAGCCAATGTTACTAGACCCGGGATATCCACCACTGTACCTAGCTAAGCGTACAAAACTAGAAGCAAACAAGTTAACAGAACCAAGTTTGAATATCAGTTTTATTTCACTAGTTGGCAGTCATATGCACAAGAATGAACATAATGGTTGTGGGAATGCTAGGAAAAACTTGGCGGGAAAGGAAAGGAATTTCTAAGGCTGCAAAGGATCTTCCAAAGAGGCGAAAGCTTGGTTTATCAGGGTCAGAACATGCACGATGTTTCAAAAGCATGAATACAACTAGAACAGTTTTTACTCAAAACTTTCTTATTTGGAACGAAGGAAACAGAAGTAAGCAATTGATTATTTGTGTTACAAAAAGATAAAAACATATACTACTTTCAAAACTCTTGCAAGTAATTGTGTTCGGAACAGGAACGGCAAGACTGCGTGTTTCATCCAAGGAAAGACTGAACTGTTACCATCAAATACACCAATGAGAGTGCTTATAATGTTGCCTACTACTCATGCTAAAACTCCAAACAATAGCATTCATAACCGAGTTTTCAAATTCGGGTTTTTTTTTTTTGGTCGCTTTAACAAATATTTCTCGCAGAAAATTGCTTCTAAGTTGGCAAAACCCATTGGTATTCAGTACGCTAACTGAAAATTAGTTATAAATATTGTTTCCGTCCTCGACTATGTTCGGGTTATCAAAGTTCGACATCTATTTTTTCTGTTTTGGCATCTACTTTGTTCTTTTAGGAGTTCGCAGTATATAAATCTGCCACTGCCAGTTGAGCTACAAAGGGTAAATTCTACAGAAGCTCCAATTCCCTATTATCTAGCCAGTACATATCCTGCGGTTCTCTGCCCCAGCTGGGCTGAAGCACAGGACAAGATTCGTTTCATATATATTCAATGTGGCAAGCGACCACTAACTACCTCCACTCCACATATAGTTATATGGAGCAGACTAAATAAACAATTAAGAATAAAGGACTCAACCATAGGGAACTGTTCCATGTGGCTAATGGATGGATACTCTAGATAAACACTATGTGAGGATGAGAGCCCACGATCCTCGAAACAAAACAGCGACTGGACAAAAAGTCATTAAGGCTACCATTTCAAAACTAACAAAAACAAAATTGGGAGAGCACAAAGGCATCCACATCGTCATCCCACACGTAAGTATCCCCTCATTCCTCTCACCCATGCGTCCCCTATGTCACGGCATCCATCATGTCATTTTAGCGTGCCTCCTACTCCCGCGACTTTTATCGACCCCCGAAAGTTCGAGGAAGTTTCCCCCCCCTCGGTATTATTGAAAGGCCGAGTCAAAAGTAGTAGTATTTTGCACCCGTTGGGAATACTAGTATGTGTCTCATAACGGATCAGTACGGAGTCTGTTTCCATCGGATAGTGACACGTTACCATCAGGGGGCAACCAGGGTTGGTCCAATCTTACTTGGCAACATCGCTTCGTAAAGTTTAGCCACAGCATAGTTCCTGAACCAACGAAAAATAGAAAGCCCTGACATGGCTCGAGCTCAGTGGTGAGTTACCTCTTTATATTCCATTCGCCTTAGCGGACGAGATCCGGACACGAAGGCCGAAGCGGGTCAAGGAAAGTAATCAAATCGTGTTACTGTTAGTAGCACTATAACTCAATATATACTATTGCATCTCTGAAAATGCCGACCGATGAGGAAAGTGCAATCTCAGCTGAACGACGAATTAATAACTCAATATTTCCACTTATGGAAGTTCAGTTACTGCCAGCCTTTTGTTTAAACTGAGAAAGATATGTAAGCAGATGAAGAAAACAAGATACTGCACTGATGACTCAGTTTCTCAGTGGGATTAGTAACGGCAAGCTTAAACTCGTATCAAAAGGCAGCACCGATTTAGTTAGGGTTTTTCAGTTTCTTAGGACCGCAGAAATTGCTTATTATGGATATTTTATTGCGTTTTCTACTTTCCTCCATAGCCACCAGAGGTAGAATAATTATACTGTGTTTGTCAGCCGACTAAGCCGAGGATAAAGAGGAAAAATAAAAACAGACATTATAGATAATGTGGCATTAGACTCTAGATACCGTATTCCCATCTGTTTCAGCGACCAAACAGGCCGCAGAATAAAACAGAAATGCCGAGCCACACGTTGATTACCATAACTTGGATTTGAATATAGATAGCAAAGCACATTTTCATGAGATAGGAAGAACTATAAGCTGAATGACCTGTATTTTGAGCTTCTTCTTCTCGTCCTCGAAGCGGTTTTCGAGATTCGCGACATTACGGAACCTCCGGCGTCGATTCTTCACTATAGTGACAGCCGATCTCCATCTCCTCAGAGCCTCTTCCGAGGGGTTCTTGGCTTCCAAATCGAAGACGTCGTTCAGGAGATTCTCCATTTCTTTCTACGAATCTCTCAAAAGAAACTTCTCGCGGAGAGCGAGGGAGTGCTCGGAGACGACGGCTAATAGGTTCAGGCTGAAGGAATGGGGTCTTATCTTTTATAACAAACCATTGAGTCTTCGTCAGGGGGGCAATTGGTGGGGTAACACGCAAATTGGTGGGTTACACGTCACAGCAAAAAAATTGTTAGTAATTATTTAATAAAAAGTATTGAAGTTAAGTAGTAATTGTTTAATAAAAAATATTGAAGTTAAGTAAAAAGATATAAAGATAAAATTTATTATAATTTTTTTTAAATAATTTTAAATATTAATTTTATAAATTTTATTAAATATATATTTTTTTTTTTATGCAGTATTAAAATTTGAAACATGTGATAATAGTCTTAACTTTTCACATGGTTGTATGTATCTCTATTTTAATATTATTAAGGTATCATTTGTTTCTTTAATATTTTAGAATATGAAAATTTTTAACAAAATAAATACATTCTAAAATTTTTAATTTTTACACATATACACTTCACCTTTCACAGACTTCAATAAATTTTAATAAAGTAAAAATTCTCAAAATTTTAAGAATATTTATCAAAATTTTCGCAAACAAACACCCCTAAATTTTTTTTTTTGTCCGAATGTAAAAATTAAAATAAAACATTCCCGCCAAAAACAAAATTACGTAAATTCCAACTCCTCCCTCCCAGGCTCCCTGCATCAAGACAACGGCATTTACTCCCGAGAAGATAACCAACAGGATAGTGAGTGCACGGCACTAACACGCGTCATCCTCCCAAAAGTGTGGTGAGCGTGAAACCAGAGTTTTTGCTTCATGCTCACGAAAAAAAATTTGAACTTTTTTTCACAAATAGTTCTTTATAAATTAGGACACTTTTTACCGTTCTAATAATTTTTTCACAAATTCTATCCAATTATCTCTTTGTAATTTTTATTAAAAAACATTTTGAAAAGTAGCAGTCAGTGTAAACCATCAACTCAGAGTCAAGTTTTCATCAAAACTTTCTCCTCGTACGTCGCAGATTCAAAAAGTTCGGCACTTTTTTATGTTTTCTTGCCGCGCTGCTGGTACAATAACAGGTCTCGGCTGCTGCGTTATCTTGTAATTTTAGGATTTGGATTTTTTTTTTTTAAATATACAATATCATTTAAAGAAAAATATATACAAAATATAGAATTTATTATATGAACTATAACACTTTAAATTATATATTACTTAGCCAGTGATAGAATGAGGCCGGGGCGAATAGGTACACTCGCATCTATTCATTCTGCAAGACAAAATTTAAATTTTTTTAAAAAAGAATTATTACTTTTTATTTTTTAAAGTTCTACCCCTTCGCCCACCCAAAACATTTTGTGATCTTCAATATATTCTAAATACATTAAACGTTTGTTTTTAGCGATAAGCCCATCATTTCATGAACATAGTTACATGATCGAGGCATATTGCTTTGTTTTTTCAGGATCATAGAATGTTTTTAACCAATATCATCTATTAACAAAATTAAATTAGCACAAGTTTTTAATAAATTTAACTCGAACAAAAGATATATATTAAAATTACATCAACCAAGTTGAGTAACAGAAGAAGATTACATATCACAGCAATTGAATCACAACTTACAAGAAGTTGAAATGGCATGTTTTTTTTTCTTCTTCTTTTCCTCTTTGCAAGTGAGGGCAAGTTTAAGCAAACCAAAGCATTAGAGATCTGCAATGACTAAATATTTTCATAAATCCAATGCACAATTAATGTAGGTGTTAACCCTTATTCTCCCTTTGTGAATGAATCGTTGAAATTGTTCGCAGTTCCAAAATACAATTATATTCTGAACTTTACCTATATATATATATATTAAAGATCAACTTCACACCTACATTCATAATGTGAGAAATAGTGGTGCTTTTATGAGTTTCAAGATATTAGAGATCTTGCTGTAAAGATGGTTAAACCAAAAAATAATACTTTTTTTTCATTGGTTTTATCTCCTTATCGAGTTAGCATTGATCTTACTAGTTGCAACTGCAACACTTGAGAGAACGTTTTCTGTAATGAATCTTATCAAAACTAACTTGCATAATAAGACGAGAGATGAGTAGATAAATGATAATATTATAATATATACATTAAGAGGGAAATTTCTGAAACTATTGAAAACAAAGTTATTTTAGAAAGTTTTTAAAAGATGCATACCCGTAGAATCTAATTATTACCTCTCAGTTTCAAAAAAAGTACGATATGTGTATTTCAAATATTTTTAATATTTTAGTCCTTATTTTTTAATATTTTAAATTTAAAACACTTTTTACTATGTAGGAAAAAAAATTTATTATTTTACCTTAAAAATTTACCCTTTTCAAATTGGTCCCGGTTCCACCGCTCTTTATTTTATATTGGAGCAACATTAAATAATATCTAATATTTTTAAATTATATTATGTATTTTGAATAATAAATTAAAAAAATCCTAATTCTATTTTGGGCTATCGCATTTCTATCTACAGCTCTGTCCCTGCACCATCCTTTCTGTCTTTTGGTCTCTCTTTTTGTGTATCTATTGGGAATGCCACCGAATCTCTTATATTTATTTTATGCAATCCAAAAGGGCAAAAGGAAAAGAAGAACTTTCCTAAGCCATTCAATTTTTCTTTATTCCTTGTTTTTTGAGTCAGAGTTCAAACAAATTAAACAATAGTGGTACAAGCTATTACTACTTTGTAGGAGATGTGGAGCACTGACACTTGCGTGCCAACAAGTAAAAGGAGAGTGGAGTCTAGTCCTTCATCGTATCGCCGGTGGGAGCCACCATCATGGATCTCCTTTGAAAGTTGGCCCCAAATCTTATCTTATCTCTTATTGTGATTTGAGGGTTGCAGGTGCTTTATTTTGACTCACTTGACGTGACGAATTAATTATGTAACCTATATTTGTTGCGTAAAAATGCTTGCGTAATTTATATATATATATATATATATATATATATATCAGATTTAAATTACAAAGAACAGTATCATAAACTATATGTGAAGACAATAAACTTTATTTTTAAACCGGAAAATAGAAAAAAAAAAATGGGATAGAAAAATATTGAATACCTGGTCTCGGTCACATTAATTTAAAAGATTTTATATATACACTGATTTATCTACTTGAGATTTTGTATAAATGAGTGAATTCGGAATAAGGAATTCAGCATTTTTTATTACGGATTATATATTTTTTTACCCTAAAATATTTTATTGAAGCTACCATAAGTAAAGAATAGCCGGATCAACTTCGGGGTGTTTGTTTAATGAAACTTGGGCAAATTAAACGGATCATCACTATTAATTATGAAAAAATTAGTCCCACAGGGTCTTTGTTTGTTCGGCATTATTTTTGTATGTTTTGCGTAGGTAGTGTAGTGGACAGACTAGCCGGAATCTCGTTGAAGCGTGCATCAAGTGGAGAGCAATCTTTTATATACAATTATTGCCGGCAGGATGCGGATTTAAAAAACCAGGACAAAATCTGTGGGAGGCGACAGTATTTAATTTTTTTTGATAAGCAGGCGACAGTATTTAATTGAAATGACTAAGTGCACCTTTGTCACGTGAATCTATCATTTATTTTTAAAAAAATTAAATTTATAAGTAAAGATAAATTTTAATACTTAAATTATATTCTTTAATACCGACTACCATTTTATGGGTCTCATTGTTGCTGAAGATATTTAGTTGCAAGAATTTGCTTGGTTGCAAAAATTTTAAATTTTTAAAATTTTTATCTCAATAAAAATAATTTTTTTAAATTTTATTTTTTATTAAATTATTATTATTTTACTCTAAATAAATATAAAAAATTTATTTACAATATTTTCTTTCTTTATTTTTTCACCACCTCTGACAATTTAAAATTTTTAGAATCAAACGTCTCTAAAAACCGTTTATCCTAGCTATTCAAAAGCATACCAACTTTATCGGTGGCGTGCTTGAATTGTTGCCCACTACTGATATTGGGGTATTATTTAATCCTTTGAAATTAATACTATTAGTCACAACTAAATAAATAGGATTAAAGTTCAGAGCTTCGCATGCGTTGGACTGGCTTAATGCTTCTGACGGGGGACCTATATATAATTCTAGGTACGTCTAATAAGTACGATCTTAGACTTTGTAGATAAGATAAGGCCTCGCATTGCTGAAGTACTAGTACGAATAAAGGCTTATTAGGTACCTAAACTTATTATTTTGTAATCAAGCATTTTTTAAGCCCCGTTTTCGCCTGAGGAACCAAGGACAAAGTAAAGATAATTAATTTTAGGGAACTAACTATACTTTGTCTTGACGCGCCCTTTCCACCTATGATGGAGGGATAGGAGTCGAGATAATTAATTATTTAGAAGCCAAACTATACCCCTAAGCAGGGACCAAGCTATAAATTAAATTTTGGGAGGGCCAATGTTGTAAGTATGTACTTTGATGGGGCTAAAATTGAAAAAAGTAAAAAAAAAAAAAAAAGAAAAAAAAGAAGAAGAAGCTAAAAAGGCGGCTTTTTTTAATGATTTGTTGACTAGTGCCGTCCATGCTTCAAAACCTTCCACTTATCGTACAAATTTATAAATCTTCGATGGAAAAGATAGGATTGCCGGCGAGATCATAGACTTACGGTTACACTCGACGGTCCATGTTGAAAGTTAAATCGGGCCTTTGCGTGCATACATTTTTATGTATATGTATATTTTTTTTTTCCCAAAATCCTCTGGAGATTGGGGAGTAATTTATTACGTTTCAACAATCTTTAGAATGTCCTTGCACGGTTGCACCTATCATTTCAATTGAAAATAACTTGATACTTGAAAAATTAGATTCCGGTGACAGACGCTTCATGTAATTAAAAAATAAATAAATTCATGTTATGCGCCCCTTTTACTACTTTAGATTTTATAATTTAGAATTTAGAATCAGAAAATACAAGGTTTTCCATTTTCTTTACTTTTTAAAAGAATTCGAATTCTCACCATAAAGTCCAAGTCCACCACCCTTCACTGTCAGTGGCGGAGCCAGGAATGTAATTGAAGGAGGCAAACTCTTAAAGAAAAATGATAAAAAAAAAATTTACTTTGTAATGCAAAAAAAAATGTCTTAAGAATTAAAATATCAAAAATTAAGAACTAAAAATATTAAAAATATTGAAATACACGTACCATACTATTGATTGATACTAAAAAGTGGTAATTGGATCCTACGGGACTGCATATTCTAAAAATGTTGTAAAATAGCTTTGTTCTCAATAATTTTAAAATTTGTCATCTTGATGTATACCACCATACAATTATTCATAAATGAAACATTTTCAATGTTTTACAAATGAACACATAAATGAAACATTTTCAACATTTTCACAAGCATTTTCAGTGGATCAAGGGGGGGGGGGGCAGGCCTAGTAAAAAGATAATAATAATAAAATAATTAGGTGTTAAAAAAAAAAAAATTAGGGAGCCAACCGAGGCAGTTGCCCCTATTTGCCCCCCTTTGGCTTCGCCTGTGTCCACTGTCCCTTCTCTTATCCTGCTCTGCTTGTCCTATCTCCCCCATCCAGACAGATCACTATTAGATCTCCCCACAATATTTATTGCCAAAAATCTTAACAGACGGTACCATAAAATGGCCTCCTCCCCGAGCCCATCTCACCCTAGCCACTTCAGTCACCGAAGCTCTTAAGGGGGCATTTGTTTATTGAAATTTTAGAAAATATTCTCAAAATTTTGAGAATCTTTGAATGTTGAAATTTATTGAGATTTATAAAAAATGTGAAATATATGTGTAAAAATGTGAAGTTTATTGAAATTTATAAAATATGTTTGGTATGTTAACAATTTTAAATTCTCAAAAAATTGAGCAATCAAACGCTCCAAATTTCCTGAGCGGTATACAGGGGTGTTTGTTTACCAAAATTTTAAGAAATATTCTCGAAATTTTAAAAATTTTTACTTTATTAAAATTTATTAGAATTGATAAAAAATGAAGTATGTATATATAAAAATTAAAATTTTTTAAATATATTTATTTTGTTAAAAATTTTTATGGCTCAAAATATTACATAAACAAACGGTACGACTTTAAGTTGAATTTCAGGCACTAGCGATCCTCATACGTCACGGTGGCGTTTGTTTACTCGAAATTTCGAGCAAAACAAACGCAATTTGCTATCCCAACATTTTGAGCCGTACTAATTTAGACATTTTTGTCCTTGAAACAACCTCCAACATTACCAAATATACCCCCATCAACATAGGGTCACTTAAAACTTTCGGAGGGCGAATTTGGAAATCAGGAAACACGTGGTCCCCATCGTGCCAGAAAAACAGAAGCACCTGGCAGACCTCTGACCAGCACCTGACAGGCCTCTGCAAAGAAGAAAAAAACAGAAGAAGAAGTGAGACAGCACTTGCGCTTCTGGTTGGCGCGTTGAAGACAAAACAAGCATAGTCGGCGAAAAAAAACCCAAAAAAAAAAAAACTCAATGGACGCGTACTTCAACAGAAGAATTCTCGCATAGTCAGGATTTTTTTGCAAAAAATTCTACAACCAAACATCATTTTTAACACCACATAAAAATAACTTACCGCACAATTTAACTTTATCTAATAACACTTCAAATTTTTCGTAACTTTTTACAAACTCCTGTATATCTCATACTTCACGAAAATATTCTTTACAATTTAACGCCACCGAACTTTCACTCCACCTCATCCATCTATTCTCTATTCAAAACGCATCATGTTGATGGTACGGTTGAACGACGGAAGGCACGCTTGGTCGCGAAAGGGTTCCATCAACAGGCTGGGTTGGATTACACAGAAGCATCAAAAAGCCATCCATTCTGTTAGTCCTCTCCTTGGCAACTCAGGCTGGTTGTCCTCTCCGTCAGCTAGATGTGCATAGTGAATTTCTTCACGGTGACTTATCCGAATGAGTTATCATGGCTCAACTGGTAGTATTTATTCACCTTGACTTTCCTCACTGTGTTTGTCAGCTCAAGAAAGCTATCTATTGCCTCAAGCAGGCTCCATGAGCTTGGTTCTCCAAACTCAGCTCCCGCCTCCTTAAATTGGGATTTACTTCCTCACGGTCAGATTCGTCTTTGTTCACTTATATTCGTCCAAATCTCAAGCTTTATTTTCTGGTATATGAGGACGATATAGTCCTCACTGGTTCAGTCTCTGTAGCGGTTCAACAATTGATAAACACCTTGAGTGCTGATTTTCCTGTTAAGGATCTCGGAAGACAATATTATTTTCTTGGAGTTGAGGTTTATCATCTCCCGACTGAACTTCTACTCTCACAGAAAAAATATATTCTTGATTTCTTTAAGAAGACGAATATGTCGACTGCTAAACCTGTTCAAACCCCCATGCCCACTTCCGCTCCTCTCAATGCTCTGGATGGTGTTGCCTTTGAAGATTCTACATTATATAGAAGTGTAATTAGCAGTCTTCAATACTTGGCTTTCATAAGACCCGATCTCTCTTTTGCTGTAAATCGTGTTTGCCAACACATGCATCTCCCTAGAGTTCCTCATTGGCAAGTTGTGAAGAGGATATTACGCTATCTCCATCATATAGTTGATTTCCTTGCTGCCTATTTCGATGCTGATCGGGCCGGATGCCCAGATGATCGTGGTTCCACTGGCGGTCTCTGTGTTTTTTTTAGTCCAAACCTCATTTCTTGGAGCTCTCAGAAGGAGACCACTATTGCTCGCTCAAGCATCGAAGCAGAGTATAAGGCAGTTGCCAATGCTACGTGTGAACTGCTCTGGATTCAGTCCCTCCCTCGTGACTTGGGTATTTTTATCTCTTTCCCTCCGATTCTCTAGTGCGACAACCTTGGTGCCACGTATCTCACATCAAACCTGTTCCAGCACACTCGCACCAAACATGTTGTCGTAGATTACCACTTTGTGCGTGTCAGAGTCTCCTCCAAGTCTCTTGTGGTTTCTTTTCTCTCCAGTAAAGACCAACTCGCAGATATCTTTACGAAACCACTCTCTGTCACTCGGTTTTCACAACTTCGCGCAAATCTCGCTGTTCGTTCCTAGCAGCTTGGCTCGAGGGGGGATGTTGAAGCTCACACTGTCTTGTCACAAAGGAGGCCATGCCACCGCAGATACATATGCCATCTCAAGTTCACACCTTATCTGCCACAACAGATATTTGAGAATAGTCTTGTAACAAACTTCTATACACGTGTTAGCATTACCCTGAATATAGGATAGAGATTCTTTTGTTTGTTAGACGCACTCCGTATAAATATATCTGACATTGGTACAAAGCAATACTGCCAATACAATGGAGGAAATTATTCTTTATTCTTGCATGTTCGTTTACTCGGAGACGATGGCTAATACTTTCAAGCTGAGGGAATGGGGTGGGAGAGTTATCTTCTATAACAATACATTATCAATACGATGAACTCTTCTTTCTTTCTTTCTGGGTTTGGGGCTCTAGTCTGCTCAGAAGGGGGCAATTATGTTCTGCGGATGACAGTGCTCCACTCGCCAATTGGTGGGTAACTCGTCACAAAAGAAGACCCGCATTATGGATTCATAATTAACTAGCTCAGAAGGGGGCAATTATGTAAGGGGAACGATCTGCGGATGCGCCCAGTGCTCCACTCGCCAATTGGTGGGTAACTCGTCACAAAAATAAGACCTGCATTATGGATTCATAATTAACAAAAAATTAGCTTGGAAAAGCTTAAATGTTGGATTATTTAAGAGTAACAATGGTACCAACTTTTCACGCTGTGTTAAAAATTTGAAACATGTGATAATGGTCCCAAACTTGATTGTATGTACCTCTTTTTCAATGCCATTAGTTTTTTTTTTTTTTTTTTTGTTTTCAAAAAAATTTAAATTCCAACCCTCCCTCCCTGCATCAAGGCAACCGCAGTTACTCGCGAGAAGATAACCAACAATATGCAAGTGAGTGCTCGGCACTAATACACGCATCATCCAGCCTACGAGGAGTGTGCGAGTTCGAAGCCAGAGTATTAGCTTCATGCTCACAAAAATTTTGAACTTTTTTTTCACAAATAGTTCTTTATAAATTAGGACACTTTTTACCGTTCTAGATAACTTTTTCACAAATTCTATCTAATTATCTCTTTGTAATTTTTTAGCAGTTAGTGGAAACTATCAACTCAGAGCCTTTTCACCTTTCAAGTTTTCATCAAAACTTTGCCGTTGTAGTTTGCACGTCTCAAATTCAAAAAGTTAGGCACTTTTTTTATGTTTTCTTTTCTTGCCACGTTGCTGCTGCAATAACAGGTCTTGGCTGCTGCGTTATCTTGACATTTTGGGATTTGGATTTTTTAAAATTATAGGATTAATTATAAAAACAGTTCATGTGATATAAAATTTTTACAAAAAGATAATATGATAAATGTTTATACAAATATATCCATATGGTCTGTGTATAGTAATAAAATGGTTATTTCGTTTCAATTTCGTCATCTCCCTTAATATCCGATGATGAGCTTTAGATTAATAACATATAACTCGTTGGTTAGAAATTTAATTCAGCTCAGCATTGGACATTAAATGAGATGACAAAACTTAGACGAAATGACTATTTTGTTACTATACATTGATTACAAGGACGAATTCTTACAAACGTTTACCACAATGACTTTTTTGTTAAAACATTATATCACATGGATTCTTTATATAATTCAGCATAAATTATATGGTATAATTTGAAAAAGATAAACATAAAATACAGATTTTATTATAATACTTATAATACTTGAAATTATACATCACTTGGATTATTATTATAATACTTATAATAATTCTTGAAATTATACATCCACTTAGAGAGCCCACTACTTTATTTCTATATTACTGTAATTACGCAATCAAATGATTATCATTTTGTCTGACTTTTCTCATTTAAATTTGTCTCTTCTTTGTCTCTTGTCCATAACGTGAGAGCAGCCAGTACTCAACTATATTTGGCCAATCTATACACTCTATCAAACTGTGATTGACGCAATCAACTTCTGTTATGATTTTGTCTCCAATTGCTCTTTGTTTAACTTCTGACTTTTCTCATTTAAATTTGTCTATTCTTTGTTTCTTGTCCATCTGTACCAGTCTCATTATTGGTCTCTCTTTTTTAATATCTGTTGGGAATGCTGCCGAATCTTTTTTTTATTTTATACAATTTCAAAAGGGCAAAAGTAAAAGAATAACTTTCATGAGCCATCCAAATCTTCTTTATTACCTTTTTCCTTTTTTTTTAAAGACTGGGAAAAAGTGATTTGACATGAGGAGAAAAGGTGTTTCATCAGTAGAATTTTTTCCTTGTTTTTTTGTGGCAGAGTTCAAACAATACGGGTGCAAGCCAGTCCTATTTTGTAGGACACGAGGAGCGCCAACACCCGCGTGCCAGCAACTAAGAGGCTAGTCCTACATCGTAACGCGCTGGCCCGTGGGAGCCACCGTCGTGTCTTTTGAAAATAAAATTTGAAAAAAATACACTTTCTACTCATAAATTATCGAAATATCTTTTAATTTTTCTCATTTAAATTTGTCTATTCTTTATTTCTTGTCCATCTGTACCAGTCTCATTATTGGTCTCTCTTTTTTAATATCTGTTGGGAATGCTGCCGAATCTTTTTTTTATTTTATACAATTTCAAAAGGGCAAAAGTAAAAGAATAACTTTCATGAGCCATCCAAATCTTCTTTATTACCTTTTTCCTTTTTTTTTAAAGACTGGGAAAAAGTGATTTGACATGAGGAGAAAAGGTGTTTCATCAGTAGAATTTTTTCCTTGTTTTTTTGTGGCAGAGTTCAAACAATACAGGTGCAAGCCAGTCCTATTTTGTAGGACACGAGGAGCACCAACACCCGCGTGCCAGCAACTAAGAGGCTAGTCCTACATCGTAACGCGCTGGCCCGTGGGAGCCACCGTCGTGTCTTTTGAGAATAAAATTTAGAAAAAATACACTTTTCATTCGTAAACTACCGGAGTAGTGACACATTGCACCCAAACTAACATCTTTAAGACATTGCACCCTCAAACTACCAATGTTATACATTTTGCACCCTAAACTATCCACTTTGACACATTATACCCTCCAACTACTAATATTAAACACTTTACACCCTCTATTTGACAATAATACCCTTGAGAAATTAATGAATTGACAATAATATCTAAGGGCATTATCGTCATTTTAGTTTAAAAATTTGATAAAGGGTGCAAAGTGTTAAAAATTGGTAGTTAGAGGGTGCAATGTGTCAAAATTAGTAGTTTAGGGTGCAATGTGTAAAATATATGGTAGTTCATGGGTGAAAAGTGTATTTTTCCCATAAAATTTTAAGAGTGAATAAAAAGACGAAGCCATATAACAAAGTTGTAAACATAAAAAATTATAACGATAATTAAATTTTAAAAATTAAAATTTTAATTTTCTAAACACCGTATTAATCTTATCTCTTATTGTGATGAGGGCTGCAGGTGCTTTTGAAAAATTGTATTAGAATAATGAGAATTTTGCATGTTAGTTAATAGTTTCCGTTCTTCGATTTCAAACTCCAACTTTAACATCCATATATTTTCGATGTTTGATAAAAAAAAGTCAATATGTCATTCTCTTAACGAAATGTCAAGTCACGTTATTTATATGTTGACATGACACAACAGTAAATTACCTCACCTGCTCACATAGGATAAAAGCTCATGCGACCGTAAACTCTAAAAAAAGTCACGCCCTGCCATTGCCAAGCTAAAAAACCTCAAGCTTCTAAGGCTCAGATGGAGAATTAGGGGTGAGCTAGCCAAACTTCAAAAAGAAAAGACAGGGTTCAGGGAAAGAGGACAACAGTTCGGAGTGAGCTAAATTGCGTCACTGTAGGCGTGAAGTATTTTTGGCGAACTCAGGGTTCTAACTTTTAGCACATTTTAAATTGAAGGTGAAGATGAATTTTCGGCATTTGTGAGATTTTAAGTTTCGGATAAGGGTAGAAAATTTTTGTTCGGGTAAGGTGAAGATGGTTTTGGCCTGAGTTTGTTTCATTCGCGTGTGTGATTTTGCCATTTTTTTTTTAAAGAGCTAACGTGGAAAAAAATTCAAATATGTGGCAAATAAAAATGAATGGTGACGTGGTCACCTTTATCTACGTAGGACATTTCTATCCATATATAACTTGAAGGATCAACTACACTATTATAAATTTTCCAGAGACTAACTTAGGATAAAAAATACCCTGAGGACCAATTTTGACATATCCCAGGAACCAAGGGAGTTTCTAAGCCTTATTTTATTGCAGGTCTCTACTTTTATTTCTGTTCTTTTGTTTTCTTTTTTCCAGTAAAAACAACGAGCTTCTTTAAACAAAAAGGGCTTCGGTTCTTCGAAGGAACGAAGTGTTTCTTGGCTGCCATGTTGGCCAAGGGATCAACATGACACCTAATTTAAGATAACAAACAGCAAAAGATCATTCAAAGAAACACAAATCCACAGTACTATCCCTCACAAGAACCTGAATCTCTTCTGCGACCATAAATCTCCTTATCATTTGACAATTACGACAGTTCTTTTGCCCACTAAGGCACCAAACAGCCTTCCTAAGCACAATATAACTGCAGCCTGAGATGCAGATGAAAAGTCGTTTTCCATTATTAGTTCGTCTTTAATGTATGAACATACGATTTCTTCAAAACAGTTTCATGTATGATCATACGATTTCTTCAAAACAGAGGCACCCATTTCTGCAACAACAGGAAGACACAGTATCTTTCTGAATCAAAGGACAACTTGTGTGAATTTCCATTGAAAAGCAAGAGCGAGCCTTTACAAAGGACAAACCCTGGAAGACACAAATCTACAAGGGAACAACCAACCGTCTACCGGGAGTAACAGCTCCACTTGTAGGATGATCTCCAGAATTTGATCCTTGTTCTACATGGGCAGGTGATGTGGTTTAATGGAGTGCCACGTCCACATATAAATAACCTGGCTTGAGCTTTTGTTAAGAAGATAGACTAAAGGACTTATTGTCAAAGGTAGTAAATATGAAGGTGTTAAATTTGAAATTTGAAATCGAATGACCCAGTTACAAAAGGGTATAAAACTCGGGACTAAAATACTAAATTCTCTGTAATTAGTTTGACTTTCTTGACATGATGGATTAATTATGTACCTATATTTGCTGCGTAAATGCTTGAATAAAAACTTATATAATAGATTCAAATTACAAAGAACAATATTGATGGTGGGGAAATTTCCTCTATAACAAAAGCACATAAGTTAAGGCTCAAAAATAGTTGAGTAAAGGTTAGCTCATTCGGTATAATAGGTGTATCACAGTCATTGGAGGTTCATAAAAAAAACTGACATCCTTGTTTTTATTGGGTAAAGAAACTGACGTAAGCAATTATGATTATTCTCTGTTTACTAAACGAACTGAAGGTGGAAAAGAAAGGTAACGGGCCGTCGGTTCGAATCATCATGGGGAGACCAACTCTAACAGCGGCGGCCTTCATTAAAATATGGACGAGACAAAAAACGTAGAAGAGATAATATGGCCTAGGAAGGCATAAGTCTAAAGCCCAAATGGAACCCCAAGCCCGGACTATGATCAAGGAGTATAAGAAGAGGAGGACAAGAGAAAAAAGGTATACCACTCTCTCTCTCAAAAAAAGATTATAAAGAGATTAGACGATGAGGACTGAAAACAACATCGGAGAAATCCCCTTTCAGGAAGGACTCTGAGTTCAAGTGTGTTACTTTGACTACAGAAGGAAGAAAGAAGAGTTCGGACCTTTCAACCCATCCCAAATATTAGACTTTGAGTTTAGCTCCCTTGGACTTTTGGTCCAATGGATCTTTGTGATAGGCTGGTTAAAGATGGCTACATTAAGTATCATAAACTACATTTTATTCATGAAATGGGTTGGATTGGTATTAGTTATGTGAAGATAATGAACTTTATTTTTCCACCGGAAAATAGAAAAATAATAATAATGGGATAGAAAAATACTGCATACTGGGTCTGGGCCACATAATTTAAAAGATTTATATATACACACTGATTTGTCTACTGGAGATTTTGCGGAAATGAGTGAACTCACGAGGAATTCAACATTTTTTATTACGGATTATATATATTTTTTACCCTAAAATATTTTATTGAAGCTGCTATGTGTAAATAATAGCCGGATCAATTTTCAGGGTGTTTGTTTAATGAAACTTGGGCAAATTAATCCCAAGGGATTGGCATGGGTGGTCAAGACCTGAGGTGTAGGAATATGCTCTTCCTGAGGTCTCAAGTTTAAATCCCCTTATGTGCAAAAGTTTTTTTGGGACCACTCTTATAGTAAAGTTAGACTTATTTGATATGTGTGACTTGAAAGGACTGCGAAAATTAGGCCTAATTGCACTTTCTATCTACTCTCAGTAATTTCTTTTTGTCTAGTTTTATTTTTTTGAAAAATTAGGGTTTTTATAATTTCTTGTGGAGTGTTATATGTTTATCTTTCTTATTTGTACATAGTATAATTTGTACAATAAAATTGAAAAAGATATTAATTAGGTAAAAAAAATTCAGGCCCAACTACCAAATTGTCGTGTACGGCATTATTTTTGTATGATTCGTGAAGGTAGCGTGGTGGAGAGACTAGCCAGAATCTCGTTGAAGCATGGCATCAAGTGGGGTAGAGGGCAATATTTTATACACAATTATCGCCGGCTGCATGCGGATTTTAAAAACCAGGACAAAGCGTCTTCAAAAATCTGTGGGAGGCCACGATATTTAATTGAAATTACGAGCTTAGGTAGTGGATCTTAATTTAGATATGAGGTGAATCTATTATTTATTTATAACAAAATTATTAATAAATATAAATAAATTTTATTATTTAAATTATATTCTATAACAAATAACACTATTTTATGGTTTCATAGTTTAAATGAGTAATAAACTGAAGCAGTTGGCCGTTCCAGCTATTCAACAGCGTACCAACTTTATTGGTGGCGTGCTTGAATTGGTGCCCACTAATAATATAGGGGTACTATTAAACCTTTGAAGGACTGTTAGTCACGACTAAATAAATAGGATTAAAGTTCAGAGCTTCGCATGCGTTGGACTAGCTTAATGCTTCTGATGGGGGACCTATATATAATTCTAGGTACGTCTAATAAGTACGATCTTAGACTTTGTAGATAAGATAAGGCCTCGCATTGCTGAAGTACGACTACGAATTAAGGCTTATTAGGTACCTAAACTTATTATTTTTTAATCAAGCATTTTTTAAGCCCCGTTTTCACCTGATGAACCAAGGACAAAGTAAAGATAATTAATTTTAGGGACCTAACTATACTTTGTCCTGACGCCCCCTTTCCACCTTTGATGGAGGGAAAGGAGTTGAGATAATTAATTATTTAGAAGCCAAACTATACTCCTAAGCAGGGACCAAGCTATAAATTAAATTTTGGGAGGGCCAATTTTGTAAGTATTTACTTTGAGGGTCGAAAATTGAAAAAAAATAAAGAAAGGAAGAAGCTAAGAAGGCGGCTTTTTTTAATGATTTGTTGACTAATGCCATCTATACTTCAAAAATATGGCTATGTTTTGTTTAGACTAGTAGACGTCATGCTTGGAATTGATGAAAAAGTAATTGTGAAAAATTTTTGAAAATGTTTTGAAAAACATCCGAACATATACCTTCCACTTATCGTACAAATTTACAAATCCTCGATAGACAAGATAAGATTGTGGGCGAGATGATAGACTTACAATTACACTCGACGGTCCATGTTGAAAGTTAAATCGGGACTTTGCATGCATGCATACATTTTTATATATATGTATATTTTTTTTTTCCCAAAATCCTCTGGAGACTGGGGAGTAATTTATTACGTTTTCAACAATCTTTAGACATGTCCTTGCACGGTTGCACCTATCATTTTCAATTGAAAATAACTTGATACTTGAAAAATTAGATTCCGGTGACAGATGTTTCATGTAATTAAAAATAAAATAAATTCATGTTATGCGCCCCTTTTACTACTTTAGAATTTATACTTTACAATCAGAAAACACAAGGTTTTCCATTTTCTCTACTCTTTAAAAGAATTCAAATTCTCACCATATAGTCCAAGATCATACGCTTTTTTTTTTTTAATCTTTTCTAGGCAAACTTGAAACTTTTATTAAACGAAGAGGGGGCAATTACAATATACAGCTCTTGACAAGTAAGGTCCGATGGGCTGGCTACCAAATATTAGGGCACAGTAATAGAGCTCAAAGGCCCAGACAACAAACCAGGCTCAAAGGCCCGACCAATGACCAGAAACTGCCATCTCGAAGGGAAAAATAATGCTCATCTCCTGTCAGTTATTTCGAGAGGACATCAAACAGGAAAAAGTAGACAACACAAAAGTTCCAGACGGCAACAACAGGGGGCCAGTATTACTCAGAAAGAAAGAAGCGTGTCTGCTTTAAACCTACCATCATTTGTCAGTTGCTTTCTGCCACCAATGATTCGAGTTTTTGTAACCAATTCACGTACTGAACCTGCTCCTTTTTATGTAGGTGGAGCAAGAGGAAGTTGGTTAGGTTTTCTCCAATTCCCTTGGATACTAGGTACTCCTTTAGTGCATCTTGCAATTGGGGGTCCAAACGACTGGCAATAGATACAGGAGAGAGTAGGATGACACAAATGATTACAATTTCAACAATACAGAAAAGAGAAACAAATCAATTAACACGATAAAAACAAGCTTACTAAAACCTAACACGATAAATGAGATGTGAATGAAAGAAGGATCCAGCATTTGAACACAGACTAATTAAGAATAGACTATAAGAAGGATCCAGAATTGCACTGAGATATAGAAAAACGAAACCTGATGTATATTGGTTACTTAACAGAGACATAATAGCAGTCTTACATCATTCACAGTCCAAAGTTTGCGAAACAAGCAAAAAACTGAAGCAAACTATGATACAGCCTCGTTAAGGATAACATGCACTAGGAAACTGGACATACAGGATGACATCCATTTTCCTGCGTGGGATTCCGAAACTTGCCCCTTTAAAGGGTCAACAAGAACTAACAAGCAATGTACTGAAAATCCATGATTAGGCCAAACTATCCTTGAGGACGAAATTGCGTCCTTGAAATGGTGGATAAGGAAATCTGTCATTATCTAGAGACAATGCACGTCTCTTCACTCCCTCCTATAGAAGCAATGCTAGAGGTCAACCCTACGAGTGCAGAGGAATCATAATTCAGATTTCAACTGGAGGCTTCCTCATGGAAACATACATAGAATTCTATCCAAAAGAGTCACATTGACACTACCAATCAACTGACAACCTTTGATTTGAGGGCTCTCTTCAAACGATTAATTGGACACATCAAACCAAATGCATCCGGTGTTGTTTATGTTATCTAATTATACCAAAGATAGCAACTGACACCGTGATGTGGATTTGAAGGATAAACAAAGTACTGCTATTAACAAGCAAGCAAACTCTTATTCCACAAGTTATAAAAAGGTTACACAGATGAGTACAAGACTCTACCTGAATTCCGTGCCTCTGTAGACTGAAGGGCCTAGCTGAGTTGATGATTGGATGTAATATGCATTATGGATATCAAACTCAGACCCATAATCACCTCTGGGAGAAACTCCACAATCAAACTGCAAGATCGATCTCAAGCCAGGCTTTTTCAAACATACTTTCATCACAATTTCCCTTGGAAACATGGAAGACTGTCTTCCGTATGTCACTGGACCCAGCAAAGCCGAAACAGCAACCTCTTCCCCCGACTCGCATTTTTTTCGCAAAACCACATCTTGGGATTGTGATGAGTCATATTCCACACAAAAATCCCGTACAGGACCACTTTGGTTATTCTGTATCCATGTCAACACGCAAACAAGTCAAAAAGAATGAAATCCTGATCACAAGGCTATACACAAGCAAAGGCTAGGCAGGCAAGTGGTGTAGCTTTCCAAACATTTTTAAATTGCCACGGGAGTAATTGGTTGCAATTCAAATCCCATCTGTTTCTACCAGCTTTCATATGTAGAGACCCTGTTTCCCAAAGACAGGAACACTAAAATAGGATGGTCAAGCGTTCCCAAACTAATAAGCACAAGGTTTTGAGTTAAACATGGCATAGATAATCACTTTTCATAAGAACAAACTATCAACTGTGTGAAGCTACACTCCCTTAACTGCCATGAGTCTAATCACACTCTGAATTGATAAGCTAGATTCATTAACCACTTTTTGCTTTTGAGTATTTGCACCCAGAAACAGGTGCACAAATACGTTCAGGGAGGGTCCCCCAAACATATTAGAAAAATCTTTAATTCCCTAAAGAGCCCCAGAGGGGAGCAAGTATATATCTCTCACGTTCACATAACGAAGAGGTTGGAAGTTTCAAGGAATCAAAAATTCTCTTATACGGCACGAATAAAGAACAACACAACCGCCGCATTCGATCTTTAAGATGTTTTAAATCTTTAAGCTACTCGACATTGTATAGCTTACTTAATCAATGTAATTGTTGCTTCTAATAAAAAACATCTCATGACCATTAAAAAATGAAATTTCAGCCATGGGAGAGATCGCAGGGCTCTGATACCAAATTGTAACAACTCTCACATTCACGCAAAACGCTTAGCACTTCAGATACGTCCTACAGACCTTTCCCACCTCTAAATGCTCATTGTTTCTCTTTATACTGTATCCAACGCAATAAAATTAAATGGACGAGCGATTAGTAGCGCGAGTCATTAACTTCGATTGCGTCCAACTCAAAAAAAATAAACAATGGAATATCTCACATGGAGGCTCGAGACAGAGAACCTGAAAGCGATCAGAGGAGTGCTCGTGCGCGATCTCAGACTGCAAGACCTTGAACAAGTCCAAATCTTGAAGAGCTTTGCGACCCTTCCGCAAGATAGGAGTTACCCTCGACATTCCCCACGTTCTGAAGGCTTCGCAATCTTTCGCACTGGCTGGGCGGTTTAAAGTGCAGACTAGTCCCCAAATTATAGTTACCCCATTTTACTTCCTTTTATCTTTCTTCGTTTTTATGTTAAATTTTTTTTGTTTATTCTTATTATTTCTGCTCATAAATTGGAAAATGGGATACTCCACAGCAAGAAAAAAGTTGGACCACATAAGACATTTTATCTCTTTTTCCCCCAAATTAGACAATTTCAAACGTACTCCAAAAAAAAAAAAAATCTGCATAAAAAAAACAGATATTGTCTATAAAGCTAGTCATGATTCATGTCTGTGCTATCGTATATATTTATTATTTTTATTAAAAAAGCTACTTAAAATTGTGAATAAGAGGTCTATAATTTTTCTAAAATCGATGACTCAATTTGATATTTAATATCCAATTTGTTTAGATATTATCAGTACATAAATTAATTGAATTTCTCAGGACAATGTTGTAAAGGTGACCGTTTTTGTTGAAGGCTCGTTTTAGCCCTAAATTCTAATACATCAACTTTTTTTTTTTTTAGATTTTGGGTACCGGAGTTTGTATATGACTATTTATAAATACTAACTAATATAACCGTCTCTTTGCAAGTTACAAGCACAGTCCGGACCGTAAGAAGAGTTCGGATCCGAACCCGTTCCAACCGATATGAGTAGGGTGGATCACTGGATCTATCAACTTTTCTTTTTTGGTAGTGGGTCCAGCAATATTACCGGAACACCTTTTCAAATTTTAGGGCTTTATAAAGCAGCTCCCAGCTAAAACCCCTTTCCCTCTCACTGAGGAGTTAGTAGCAATACAGCATTACTGTTTACTGGCAATGGCGAACGAGCAAGGCATGAGTGGCTGGACCGACTGCTCCACTCTTCCACGAAGCTTCTAGAACAAGCTGCTCCTTCCGCTCAGTTCCCTCCTCTTCAGGTTCCACCCTTTCTTCTCTCTTTTCCATTTTTACATTTGGTTCGCGAGAAACCGTTGGGAAATCAAAAGAAGAAAAGGTAATTTATAGAAGTACTAGATTTTCGTTGCCTGGGGATTGAGGTTTAGCCTGATGTGGAGAATGAAAATTTGTTCTGAACCGAAAATTGGCGAGACTCGAGAGTCCTCTGATCATTCGTTTTTTAAGAGCGCCGTTTGCTGTTTCCGAAAGCATAGGGAAGCATACGAAAAGAGAAAAATTAGAGTGGTGGAATTCATTATCCGAGGCTTGAAGGTTTGGTTGCTGTGAAGAGATATGAAGGGGAATATATGACAACGTCTCCATGCTAACTAGATCGAAAGTATCTATATTTTCAGGGTACATAGTAGATGAAATAAACATGGCTTTTGGTGTGTATGGAGCAAACATAATTTTGTTTTTCTTGTCTCTGAATTAATCATTTACAAATATTTCAGAGAAACTTGGATCAGTTGGAAGCATTATCTAAGAAGCTCAAAGCTAAGACGCTGCGAACTGAGGCTCCTTCTCAGTCTGTTGCTGCCACAAGGTACCTCAATGATTCCTGTTGTGGATTGTCGTTGGGTTTTCAAATATATTACTAACTTTAATCCATAATTAGGCTGCCGAGAAAAGATAAGAATGATATGTTCTCATTTATTTTCCCTCTCTTTGTTGCATTTACAGGCTACTTGCACGTGAGGGCATAAATGCAGAGCAACTCGCAAGGGATCTGAAGTCATTTGAATTAAAGGTAAAATATTGTTGCACTTAGAGGTTACTCCTGTTTTTCCTTTCATGTTTAATGCCTTCTCTAAATGCTTTTGTTGTAATCTTTTGAGCGATTTTTGTCTTTTGATTATTAGGATACACATTTGCTAATTATTCTGTTTTTATTGTTTCTATTTCATTTTTTTGTGAAGACAACTTTTGAGGATGTTTTCCCTGCTGAAGCAACGAGTGTCGAAGAGTATTTGCAGCAGGTAGTTTTCTGTTTTTGAGATTATTTACCACTAGTATGACTTAGAGTTTTTGCTTTGAGAATTATGCCAATTATCATGTCCTTACTATATATTTGGACAACAATTTGACATGTTGATTTGCTTCAAAACAACCTGGCGTGGCTTGAAATCTATAGTTGGTTGGGTATCACTGCTTCGAAAGTTAAGAGTTTTGTTAATACTCAAGCTGATTTGTGTACATTCGTGTGCATCCTACTTTGGTGAAAACAAGAGTAAAAAATGGGGATTGGCCTGGTTCTATCAGTCAATGACCTTTCGGATAGCCACTAATTTGATTTTTAATGTCCAAGCTTCCTCACAATTACTGCTAATTTTAAAGAGTCAATACTCATCAGCAATCTTGCTTGACTTTTTCTGTCACATAAAGAGGGATATGTATACTCTATTTTGTTGTTACCCATTCATGCATTTTCTCCTAATATTTACTTTGAGAAGAGTTCAAAGACAAATCTAACCTTAAAGTTCTAATTACTTACGGTTCTAGGCTTAGAATTATCTACCACTTGATTACTGAAAGCAAGGAACATAACTACCATCTCAAACATGCTGTTTTGTTTTCCTGTCGTAATTCTGTTTTATGAACTTTCACTTATTATTTTTGTCAGTTTTCATATTGGTGTTTGGTTGTCTTACTCAATAAAAATCTTCCTAGGTTCATGAGATGGCAATGGTCTCAGCCATTCAGGAAGCTCAAAAGGATAATCTCAGAAGTTTTAATGATTACATGATGAAAGTTTTGCAGGTGAGTGTGATCCATTGTATTTATGGATATCTCTCTGACTTCCTTTTGTCTCTTTCAAAACTTTCAGATATGTTTAATTATATTGGGTCATGTTCTTATTACCCCCCCCCCCGGGCGCGACCCATACATATGCAGATATTCCTTGGAGCTGCATTTTAGCTTCAAGTCTTCCATTCTTTTGGGCAGTTTGCTTATGCCAAATCTTTGGTATATTGTTTTTGCCAAGGATTATATTGTAGAACCATCTAGACTGGGTTGTTCCATAGTGGAGTGTCCATTCTGAATCTCCAGCAATAAATCTTGCTCCTTTGAGATAATTGAGGCGATTTTTATTTGCCTTTTGGTTTTGTAACCCTATTGTGACTTGCTTAAATTGCTTTGAAGACTGAATCCTGTGCATAATTTAATCTTACGACAGGAGGATTGGCAAAAGGAAAAGCGCGATTTTCTTCAGAGTTTAAGCCGAATTTCAGCATTACCCCGGACCAACATGACTGATACCAGTTCTGGGGTTACTCGTCTGGGTCAAACATTGTCCATTGCATCCAGCCCTCAGGTTTCACCTGGTCCTAGCATGGATCTCATACCTCTAGGCAGCAAGCCTATTTTTGAGAAGAAAGCATTGGTCTATGGGGAAGTTGTGAAGAATCTAAATAATGCAAGGGAGCGCGGGTTACAATTCAAGGTAGGGATGGTTATTGCCTCAGAGAGACAACTAAGCTTGAGGGCCTGATCAGAACTTTTTTGTTTGTTTAATAGTGAGTTAAGTATCAGTATGAGTGGTAAAGATGCAATTTTACATGATATGTTGCCAGCTTGACACTTACTAGGAGTCCAGCTTGCATCTTATTTTTATTCAATTTGTGCTATGAAAGAGTTTTGTCCATTCTTTTATTTCAATGTACTTTAGATCACTGTGTCCTTTTTAAGTCAAAATAGCTTTTGTTAATGCATGTGTTAGTCTTTTACTTTAGGTCTTAGCTTCTTTTAATTTAAGTTAGCTTTTGTTGTTTGTATGTTGATTTTTCTTAATATTCGTACATTTTCTTTTTTTTTCCCCCTCTACTAGAGCGCCACAGCTTTTAAGGGTGCTTACGAAAGTTTGGGCCTCGAGGGATCTAGTGGAAAATCTGTAACCATGCAGAAGATATGGCACCTCATTCAGGTATGACCCATAACGTTGTGCTTAGCTTGTCTGATATGCTCTGGTCTGTAATACAACTATTTGCTTGTAATATTCAATGTTTTGACAGATGATGATGGGTGAGGATTCAAGCATGCAACGAAATGTTTCAAAAAAGATGTCATTAGTCATCGGTGCAAGGCGCCACCTGGAATGGGGGCATGAGAAATATGTCATGGATACAATTCAAAGTCATCCTGCACAGGTAATAATCTTTTCTAGTATCTTAGGTCTTCAATTCTGGTATTAACATTTGGACTCTGAATTTTGCAAATGCTCACGAGTGTTGTTATGCATCTCTTACTTTTGTCTGATTATTGTTTCTGCCTCCGTTGTATGAACTCTTAATCTATTGTTGTGTGTTCATACAAACTTTGGTTTTTGTTTGTGATTGCAAATTTTCTTTTTCGAAAGATTTCATCTGTAAGCATCACGTTCTTTAGCTATCTATGGAAACATGGAGTAAATCAGTTGGAAAGAAGTGTTTCAAACTCATACTTGACATTTGTTGTTTAAACAATGTTTTGGGACATCTTTTGTCTAATGTAGGCTGCTCTGGGTGGGGCTGTTGGAAATTTGCAAAGAATTCGCGCCTTTCTTCGGGTTTGTGATAGTCTTTTCATTCGAATTTTCAGGAGTTTCATGTTGTGACACATTATCTTATCCTTGCGGAAATTATGTTGCTCTAATCTTGACTTCTTTTTTGTGCAGATCCGATTAAGGGATTATGGAGTTCTGGATTTTGATGCAGGTGATGCTCGTAGACAACCTCCTGTTGATACCACGTGGCAGCAGGTCTTAGATACTTCAATCTGCATCTGTACATTTCGTTAATCAACCTACTTGTTTCCAATTATGATATGAAAGAAAGTTGCTACCCCTACAACACACAGACACATGCACACACACACACAGACAACAATTAAGTCTACCTTGCTTTGAAGGAGGGCTAACTGACTCAGATACAGGTTGCATTTGTGTCTGTGAATCATTTTCTGCTCCTTATTTTCTTTTCTTTCTGTCAGCATATACTATTAGGGCCTTGTGCTCCCCATTCTAAACAAGTCTGTTTTATACTAAATCATACTCTCATGTGTGACAGATCTATTTTTGCTTGAGGACTGGATTTTATGAGGAAGCAAGAAACGTTGCTCTGTCATCCCGTGCTTCACACCAATTTGGTTCCCTGGTATAGATTACTGTCAACAATCAGACTTTATTTAAGGATGAAGTGCCCTTTAGCCATGTGGTTTTATGGAGTTCTAAAGATAATCTGGGGCTTCCAGTTCAGGTCACATTTGATTGTTTCGAAAGGACTACTTCCATCCCCGTTTTGTTGAAGAAATCACAGAACTTAGTCATACGACATGCAAGTGACCTAAGGACTATCGATAGAACTCCGTTAAACACAGAGGCTATAGGTGTATTTTATCCTATATTTTGTTCTGACTGTAGTCATTCTTCCTTTTTGACAGCTTACAGAGTGGATCAATACTGGAGGGATAGTGTCATCGGAGACTGCAGCTGCTGCATCTGAAGAATGTGAAAAAATGTTGAGAATGGGTGATCGGGTGGGCCGAGCTGCATACGACAAGAAGAAGTTGTTGCTCCATGCTCTTATATCTGGTTCTCGCAGGCACATTGACCGGCTGCTTAGAGATCTGCCAACTCTGTTCAATACTATAGAAGATTTCTTATGGTTCAAACTTTCTGCTGTGCGGGACTGTCCAAGTGGAGCCTCATCCATTGTTCTGAATGAGGGATGGGTACCATACAGTTTGGATGATTTGCAGGCTTATCTGAACAAATTTGAGCCGTCATACTATACAAAAAATGGGAAGGACCCTTTGGTATACCCTTATGTTTTGCTTTTAAGCATCCAGTTGCTGCCAGCTGTCTTATACTTGTCTAAGGAAATGGGAGATGAAGCATTTAACATCGATGCTACCCACATTTCAATTGTATTAGCAGACCATGGGGTCCTTTCTGAAGGTGCCAGTGCTGGGAAAAAATTGGGAGTGATGGATGCTTATGCTGAGGCATCTAGCATCATTAGGCAGTATGGATCTGCGTACTTACGTCTGGGTGATCTGTCGGTGGCATTAGAATATTATGCACAAGCTGCTGCTGCAGTGGGCGGTGGGCAGTTGTCATGGAGTGGAAGAGGTAATGTAGATCAGCAAAGACAGAGAAACTTGATGTTGAGGCAGCTCCTTACTGAGCTGCTGTTACGGGATGGTGGGATTGTTCTGTTACTTGGCTCAAGGGGTACTGGAGAAGAAGGTGAATTAGGAAGGTTTTTGTCTGATGCGAAAGCTAGGGATCAATTTCTGCTTGAAGCTGCTCATCAATGTCAGGAAGCTGGGCTTTATGACAAAGTAATCTTCATGTCTTGCTATATTCAATTTCTTTGCTTGTGGAGCTTTATATCGAGAAATTGCAACTTGTTTATACCCCAATTCTCTTCACCTGTAGTTATTCCCTGTAGCCTGTAGCACCTTCCTTTTGAATCAATTCACTTTCTCATTCAATATTGTTTATGAGCTACGAAAGATTAAATCAACCTTTTTGTCTTGTGTTCTACTCCTTAGTCCTTCTGGTGGGCCATAGTTTGTTTAATATGCAAATGGTGCTAGTGCCTTTTAGTTGGAATGACTTCATGGCCTAACTATTCTTCAGACTCCTAGGCGGACAACGATTTCCTGTTAGGATGAAGTGTTGGTTATTTGTTGACATTTTCCTCTAGGTTAAAAATCTTTTAATGGTTTTCCTCATTTATGTAGAGTTGCCATCTGCTATCCTTGACTCATATCTTTACTTTTTTCTTTCCCCCTCAATTGAACTTATTTATGGTAGTGAATCGTGTTTCTACCATCCTTAGCTGTTAATTCTTTGTATCACTGGTGATGCTTCAACTTCTTTGTTTCCTCCTTCACTGTGTTTTAACCTTACATTATCCCTTCAATTGATAAAAATTTCAGTCTATCGAAATTGAGAAGAGGATTGGGGCATTTTCAATGGCACTAGATACTATCAACAAGTGCCTTTCTGATGCCGTATGTGCCTTCTCACATGGGAGATTAGATGGTGATAGCCGGACTGCTGGCCTTGTTCATTCTGGCAATGAGATACTGGAGACATACAAATATTATCCTGAAGTCAGGTTATTACAATACTCAGCATTTCCACATGTTCTTCTCTTGGAGATTGATGCAAGTCCTGGACATTGTGTTCTTGAATTATTGTCACCTAAGTTCTATGGTAGACTGTACTAAGGCCATGTTTGCAAACCAAAATTTTAAATAAATTTTGGGAATGTTGTAAAAATTGAGGTGGATTAAAATTTTTTATTAGATTTTGAGAGAAAGTAGTGAACAAGTAAAATTTTATGGGAATTACTGAAAAAGTGAAGAAAGATGATTTGAGTGAATTGTTTATGTTTATTGTAATGGAAAGAGATGTTTAATGGGGGGAGAGAGATTATTTTGAAGTTATTTTATTTGACCAAAATTTTGAGTTAGTTATGTTTGCAATCCAAAATTTTGGAATGGAGAGAAATTTTGGTTTGCAAAACATGCCCTTAAGGTTCTGAAGCAAGATGAACTTTCTGAAACCTTGCTAATGACGCTTTTTTTTTTTTTTTTCTTTTTTTCACATGCTTAATACTTTTCAGTTAATCTATGAAATTTTTGTGGCCAATTATGTCTGAAGTTATTGTGGGGCATTTCTGTGGTTTTCTTTTTCTATTCTTTCTTCTTGTGCAATCATTAGTTTGATTTCTGTTTTTGGCTTGTTCAAAAAGCCAAAATTGTGGTAGTAAATTCCAAAAACCTAAAGTAAAAGCATTCATAGTCTTTATATGGCAACTGCCGTTGCCAATGACTTCTGTTATCTTTTAGTGTAAGGGATTGCTTTTCTAAAAAACTCTCTAGTCTACTTAAATTTCCCCAACTGAAAGATCACTTGAATTTGCTGTGCAGCTCTCAAGAGAGAGAGCATGTTTTGGAGCAACAGACTGTGTTAAGACAACTTGAGGCGATATTATCTATCCACAAGTTAGCAAGATTGGGCCATCATCTAGATGCTTTGAGGGAGGTTGCCAAACTTCCTTTTCTGCCACTCGATCCTCGAGCACCTGACACTACTGTTGATGTGTTCCAGAATTTATCTCCTCATGTACAAGCTTGTGTTCCAGACCTTCTGAAGGTTGCTCTCACTTGCCTAGACAATTTGACAGATTCTGATGGATCGCTTCGTGCCTTGAGGGCTAAGGTATGTCGGAATACATGTTGAAATAAGTGAAAAAAAAATTTCTTCTATCTTTCCTTTATTCTTGGGTGCTTCTCTGCGATTATTGTTTTGCTCATATCCATTGTGCTTTAGATGACACTTTGTTTACTAATATACTTCCTGACCTAAATTCAAGGGCACTCATTTCATCATGCTTGCATACTGATTTATCTTAGAATTCCATTATACTTCCAAGTTGAGTTAAAGGTGGTCAGTTAATGTATCTGACTCGGACAATATATTGTTCGTTTTTCTGGATATTTCCTCATTTAATGTTTGAGAGCTGTGTAGTTTGTGGTTAGCTTGGTTCTGGTTTATTTAGTATTGAAATTTGGAAGGTTGTTAATATTATTGACGTACCCAAAACAAGCTCTATCTGAGAGAAAGAGAGGGGCCCTTCTCGGAGAACGTAGCAACTTGGTTTGGATTGTAGTGTATGTGTCTGGGTTTGGATTGTGCTCTTATTATATTAATGATGGTTGAATCTTTCTGTTGTTGCAGATTGGAAGCTTTATTGCCAACAATTTGAAAAGGAATTGGCCTCACGATTTGTATGAAAAGGTGGCCCGGAGCTTGTAAGGCAAAATAAAGCATAGTTGATTTTGATGTCCCTTATCCAGCCTAGCAAACCTGCCTGGATAGTGGGTTGAGGTATCAAAATATGTAGTTTCTCTGTAAAAAAAAGTTGATCAAGATAGGAGATCTTGCCATGACGACCAATGCGGCGTGAGATGTCTGTAGGAAAAAAAAAAAATACATGCGTTGGTTATGAAACTTGTGTATTATCTGTTCATTTTGATCTTCTTTATACGGATATGCATTTGTAAGAGAGTGAAAATGAGACAGCAGAAAATAGTGCATTGTTACTGACCGTGCCCTTTGCAGGCCAGAGGGACTTCCATTGGTCTCACGAGTGATCCTGAATATTGTTGCTACTTGGCACTTACAGTTACTGGAATGAGTTCAGGGGTGCCAGCCATGGTGCTTAGGAGTGAAAATCGGCCACACTTGATTTCCTTAAAGTTTGTTTTTTTTTTTTTTTTTTTTTTATGCCTAAGCTTTGATATCGAGAAAAAAGCCACGTGTTATTAGTGGGGAATTTCTATAAAATATGTGAAGATTGGTGTAAAGTAAAAGGCTATATTATGTTTAAATTTTGCGTTACTTTTCTGATTTTATTTCCGAAACTATTGATCGAATAGGAAAATTGAGTCACATACAATTAATTGACGCGTTTAATGTTTTTAGTGGGGAAGCTTTTTATTATTATTATTATTGGGCGTTTTTAGTGGGGAAGTCACCTCCAGTTTGATACACCTATTTTTTTCAGTTATACCGCCCAAGTTATGGGGCCTCCTCGTGATCTTTGGGTTCGGCTCCCATCCTGTGTGGCTAAGTCATGTTTGTTGGCAAAAATTCTTTAAAATTTTGTAGAAAATTTAATAATGGTGTGAATATTTAACTAGATTGAAGTTTTGTTAATTTTTGTAAAAAGTTGGACTGAAGTTTTGATTGTAAATTAATTTTTATTGAAGTTCTATCAAAAGGTGTAGAAATATGATTTGATGAAGTTTTTAAATAAGAAAGTATTGAAATTTTATGAAAAATATATATTAAATTTTGTGTAAAATTTTTTGTTTAAATTTGTGTGAAAAGTTATTAATTCGTTGAATTTTTATAAATTTTGGACATTCCTATTGCGAATTTTAATGCTTGGGATGGCCGAACATCACTCCGTTTTCCATCGTTTTTATCACGGATGGGAGGCACGTGTAAAAGAGGTTCTCCAATTAATGCCACAAGGTTGTCTAAACCTGAAACCCAATTTTAACGACGTTACCGCCGGTGATCGTTCAACTCCTCTAGACCGAAAGTGACAGAGAGCATTGTTGTGTGGATAGAAAGGAAAAACATAGTCGAATAGAAGCAATTTAAGCAAAAAGCTCTGAGGAATGCTGGCGACAAAGGCTGGAAGAAAACAAGAAGCGAACGGAGGAGCTCAATCTGGGCAAGCTCAGCACAGCTTTCAAGGGCTCGAGTCCTTCGCCTTCTCCGGTGAGTTTGATAACTCTTCTCTTTCTCTTCCTCCCTCTGTATTTGGGTTTTGAAGTTTGATTTCATTTGTGGAATTTTTTCCATTCGTAAAGGTAGGTGATGCAACCTAGGCAGTTATATTTATCATAAATTGCAAACCAGGCGACTCCTGCTAATTTACGCAACGCGTGAGTTTGATAGCACAAGGAGAGAGCGTTGAGGACGAACCATTTTAAAGCACGAACGGATTCGGGCTGCTTTGTCGGTTTTCCCTCTCTTAGCCTGCAACCTAGGGCTGTCTTTCGATGGGGAATCTGATACCGTTGGCTCAAAACCGGTCACATTCCACTAGGTAAAGCTCTCGGCCTCTCTTCTCTCTCTGTTTAGGCGTGTGCGCGGAATGTTTTGGTCCTCTCTGTGTTTGATAGTTTTTCGTGTAGAGATGGCTGGACAATCAAGAGCCAACGTTTCTTACATGTTGTGCGAATCACTTTTCTTGAATTTTGATGGTTCTTTGAGTTGCTAAACCTTCCTCTGTTTGTGTTCCTGATGAAAGAATGGCCTAAATTTTCAAGTATCACCTTGGATGGGTTAATTGGCCCAAATTTTGGTTGACAGCTAGTGTATAAGCTTGATCAGGTTTCTCTAGTTAGTTTTCGTAGCAGAGAGTGTGTTTCTGTGCCATATTTCAGGTAATACAATAGGTTCAATACTAATCATGGAATTTGTTCCTTTTGTATTATTTTGGTTTTCCAGACGGACACAAACGGACTCTGTGGATTGGGAAAGTTATTCGGGGGGAGCAAGCGACACGGAGGCCTCTTTCCAAGATGCAGCTTATGATGATGATGATGAGGAGCATTATTTAACATCTTGGTTTACATCCAAGTTGCAGTTTAGGTACAGAGCTTTTGAGAAGCGACTCATTCTGATGTTATTAAAAGGGGGAGAATTTGGTTTTTGTCTCGCTTTGCTTTGTTTGTATGGTAACCTTAGTTAGGGCTACTCTTTTCAGGAAAGAGAAATCCAAGGCCCATTGGATTGATGAAATCGGAATGGCTGAGGTTGTAGAAACCAAGGGAAAAATGTTGAGGACAATGGGGATAGTTCGGTGCGGCAAGATTTATTTCTCAATTGAGGAAACATTGTAGGTGAAAAATGATTTTTTTTTTTTTTTAGTTTAACATCTTACATATGTGTTTGCCAAGTAATTAAGGAATCAGCTAATTGTTTGTTTTGTTGTTAATTTCCATCCCAGTACATATAGAAGTAGAGCTTAGTAGATCTTTTTGTATCTATTCCTTATTCTCTTGCATTGTCACTAATTTGTCTTGGTATCCTTATTTGATGGATGCATAATTTTGCACGTTTTTTCCCCAGCTGAAAATTGTGTAGTGTAAAGGAGAGTTAATGCTCTTGTTGTCTCTCACAAAATGCCTTCTGAAAAAATTTCGAGAAAAATGTGTGAAATTATATAATGTGTGGCTTTGGTGGGAGATAATGAATTGCCCTGTATAAAAGTTGAAGAAGAATTGGGAAAAAGGTGGGGAAAATACTTCAAACAATATTTTTGAGTAAGTTCAGTCCTATCCTGTGAGTTACTGGTACTTTAAGCGACACTTGCAAAGTGTAAGTAGATGTTCTAAGTGAAAGGCAGTATTGGTGGAGTAACTGTCCTTATTGTTTGAATTACGTCATTTTCATTCTCTGTTGAGATGGAATCATTTGTGAAGGGTAAATTCTTAATTTTGGTAGGTTTTTGGTGGAAATAGGGGCATTGCTTCTCATGGATGACAATTATGCAAGTCTTTCATTAAAAGATATTCATGCTAAGGCTAGTGGAGACTCTTGGGAGCACTTTGAAGTTTATCGGCACCTGAAATTTCTTGGTTACATCATTGGGCGGCATGGTATTGCTTGGTCTATGAAGGGTGTTAAGAGTAGCTGTGAATCTGTTTCTATTCAAGGCTCTCCAGAAATCAGTGAAGTGGTGGTGGACGCGGAATTGAAAGAGGAGAAGTCCATCATTCAAGTGTTTAATGATATGCATATCACTGAAGCATGGCCAGTTTTTGATGTCTATCTCCCAAACAGCAATTTTAGAAAGTCTTCTCCTGGCGATCCAAGCTTTGTGGTCTGCTTAACCAGGTAATCATATTGGTAAATCATTAGAGTTTGACTAACCTCTTCTCTTTTGGCGGTTGATTGCTAATTGTTATTTATCATATAGTCATGGACTTGTGCTTTTATTAAACCTTTCGATGAGATAAAGCACTTCCTTTCTCCAATTATGTTTAGTAGAAAACATACTGCAACAGCCAACATATGTGGCTCTGGGTTTCAAGATACGATATCTTGAGGAATTTACCTGAAAATGAACTCGTGCTTTTCTTACATTCTTAATATGTGAATCAAGATTTGACTGTATGCTTCCTGTGGAGTATATAAGAAATGCGTTCATGGTATATTTCATACAGTTTTGGATTCAGACATAAGCCTTTCTGATCAGGCAGCACCTGATGTGATGAGGCTTTTCTACAATGCCCGTCTTGTGGACATTGGCATCCTGAGAAGGAAAGCCTCTCTTTGTCATCTTTGAAAAGTGTAGCAACTTGATCCACAATATTGGAATCGTTGCTTGAAGAAGATTAATTGATATATCATCTCTCAGGAATCCATCAATAGTAGGTCTTTCCAGTTTCTTTGTAAGAGATCTATTGTTTATTATTCAATCTGCAAACATGGTAAAAAAGCTTTTAAATCTCTTATGACTTGCTTCCTATTGTAGGGGTGATCCACCGTCCATAGCAGATGTTGAAGTCCTTGAGAGGCAATGCAGTGGCATTCCTTTGCTATTTTGTCATGTAGAGTATGGACGGGTCAGTTTCTTTTCCTTCAAAAAGGTGGAGCTTCCTATCCTACCTTGATGGTGCGCAGCAGCTGATGCAGTTCTAGACTTCGGATTAAATGCTGCATTGTAAAGATGGCAAGAGCTTTAGTCAAATCACACAATCCCAGTGGATGGAACATCATACTAGTAACGGGTATTTTCTGTCATGTGCCTTGATCTCTATTTGCAGTTCTAAATGAGAAAACATCATGGGAGTTTTAGATCTTTATTTCTTGTTTTTAAGGAAAGACGGCGACACGTCTGAATTATATTAGAAAAACCTCACTTGTGGCCTAACAATATTGTGGTAACAATCAAACTTAGTCGGCTACAAGTGGAACATTTAAAACCAAGCTAAAAAATCATCGAAAACCTAAAATAAACCGAGAAAATCTCTAGATCTCTTTAAACCACCACGGAAAGTTTGGTTGATACTTGCGTGTAACTCACACCTATGCACAGGCGTTTGGTAACACGGTCTGCGGAAAGTGACGGGAGTTTAGCTTGGGAAATCTGGGTGTCGTATGAATTATAGCGCTAGAAATCAGCCAAGTAGAGGTAGTGGACAATCGGCCATTTTACTACCATTATAAGTGGGTTAAGACACATCAGTCTAGACTAGCCCGAGCTTCTCTTGCCTTTTGATTTTTACTCAGTTTTGGGCATCCAAATCAATTTTCTTTCTAAACGCAATAACGTCCTAGTTGCATCGACTGTCATGAATATAATATATATACACAGACTGAGTGACGAAGTCGCGATTCTACATTAGAGCGCCAGTTACACATAAAATTTGGGGAGCCAAAATAATATAAGAAAAAAAAAATTCATTAAACAGTTTTTCTGCTCGGGGAAAAAAAAAATCTCATTGAATTTGGGGGGCTGATAGAGCTGTACGTTCAAAACCACCGGTGGAAACGTCCCCAATGGGGCGGTGCCCCTTTTCGCTAGGAGATGGTGATCCAAGCAGTGGCGGTGGAACCGCCATGCCGGAGCAGTTCCGCTGCCACCACTTAAAAAAAGACAGAGGCCCAGAGGCTTGGGGGGGTTGGTTCGAATCGGGAGTCCCTTGAGCCATTGTTTAAGCAAAAACGTAAAAGCGTTGCATTTTGCTTTTGAAAAGCAAAGCCCAAAACTCAAAACGAATGGGGAAAATACACTTTTCACCCACAAACTACCGGAGTAGTGACACATTGCACTCAAACTACCATCTTTAAGACATTGCACCCTCAAACTACCAATGTTATACACTTTACACCCTAAACTACCATTTTGACACATTACACCTCCAACTACTAATATTAAATATTTTGCACCCTCCATTTGACAATAATACCCTTGAGAAATTAATGAATTGACAACAATATCTAAGGGCATTATCGTCATTTTAGTTTGAAAATTTGATAAAGGGTGCAAAGTGTTAAAAATTGGTAGTTAGAGGGTGCAATGTGTCAAAATTAGTAGTTTAGGGTGCAAAGTGTAAAATATATGGCAATTCGTGGGTGAAAAGTATATTTTCCCCAAAACGAATTCCTATTTCTCTTGGTTTTTGCCCCAAAACGGAAACAAATAGTTTTTCACTTTTCAAAAAGAGAAATGTTTAGTGTTCTTCTTGGGTTCTTCCCATGTTCTTCTTGGGAAGAATCCAACGGTTCAGGATCTCTGAATGTGTAGGGCCCACTTCTAAAATGAATCCTAAGCCGTTGGATTCTTTTCAGAAAAACCTGGGAAGAACCCAAGAAGAACCAAGCATTTCTCTTTAAAAAAAAAATGAAAACGGTTGGTTTTGGTTTTGGTTTTGCCTCCAAAGAAAAACGTCTTGTCTTGCCCCCTCCCCAATCTGAGACTCTCTTTCTCTCTCTACAGAAGGTAGGCGGTAACTGACTATCGCCAGCCTAGGGAACAATTTTTCGCTATTGACGGGGTGGGGGGTGGTGGCCAAAATTGACTCACCGCCCAAGATAGTAGTGGGGACAGATGGGGCCAAATTGCCCCCGATTCCACTGTAACCCCTCTATAGCTTGGTCCCCGTGTGTGCATAAATACACGTCCAAAACTACACGTATATCCTTATCTTACGGAAAAGGATGGCCGCAGTGTTTGTAAATCAAAATTTTACAATGACTAAAATTTTGGTTTATGGGAGTTAGTAAAAAAAGTAAAGAGAGATATGGTTTAAATTAAAATTTTATATTTATTGTTATGAAAATAGATGATTTAATAAGAAGAGTGACTATTTTATAGCTATTTTATTAGACTGATTTTGGAATGACCGATGCAAGCACCATTTTATGCATTATATATAAAAGCATGCAAAATTTCTTTAAACAAGAGATGCAAATGATTCCTTGGCTAATTCAGGCATAGATCAAACAAAACATACGTTTTAATACATATAAGAGCCTGTCTCTTTTAATGTGGTAAATGTCTCTATTTCAGGCGATATAAAGGCCCTGTTGTTATTTCGCAACATTCAAGCTGCTATCCACAAGCTTCGGATTATTATTTGTTTTGTTTTCACTATGTCTTGATCTCCAAGAATCTCTACCTTGTGATATGAGCAACAAAAGAATCCAACTCCATGCGTGAAACTCCACCTTTATCCATGGAACCCCTGACTGCACCTCCCAAATCCACTGCCCTATTCCTTATCTCATCCCCTTCTTTCGATGCCATCAACATTTTCACTGCATTTTCTATAGTGGTTGACATCACTATCTGATCCCTGCGCGACCAGTCCTTTACGATGATACCAACTTTGAGTACTTTTGTTATCAACACGGCGTTCGTTGGCTGGTCTGAGGCCATTGGCCACGCTGCTATTGGCACCCCCATGGTGATGCTCTCCATGGAAGAGTTCCATCCACAGTGACTCATGAAACCACCAGTCGATGGGTGGCTTAAGATTTCCAACTGAGGAGCCCAATCTCTCACCACCATTCCCCTATCTTCAACTCTCTCTTCAAACCCTTTGGGAATCTCAGGTTTTTTGACTTCGCCATTGAAGACATCCCCTATATCAGCATCTCTCAATACCCAGATGAACTTTTGCTCACTTCGTTCTAACCCATTTGCTAGCTCCTTTATTTGCTCATCTTCCATGGCAGTTGTCGTCCCAAAAGACACGTATATAACAGAGTTTGGCGCCTGCTTGTCCAGCCACTCCAAGCACTTGTGACGTCCAGTTGAACTCTTCTCCTCGGGCATCCTCACCGGATTGAATGGCCCGATAGCCCATTGCTTTTTGTCTCGTTCCATCTTTTCTATGAGATCCATAAAGGTACCCTCTATGATCCTGCATGTGTCGTAGAGTCTCCCAGAGCAGCGCTTTTGGAACTGGCGTTGTGAAGCGATGAAGTCCCAGAACTCAGCCGTGAAGCAACCTTCAAGAGATGGATTAATGTCTTTTGGGATCTTGGCGTTTTCTTCTGAAGGATTTCCTAGCCTGTTTCTCCAATAGAACAGGAAACATCCAAAAGCCGATATAGCATGGAAAGCGTACGACTCAGCGTTAGGGATACTTACGACGTCCTGCACCACATATGCCATCAAGGAATCATTGATGACAATAACTCTTCTTGCGTTGGACGAAAGTTCACGCAGAAGCGTTGCCACGGGATCCCGTAGATGCAAGGAAGCATTGAACAATGGTTGGAGGTGTGAAGGGAACTTGTTTGGTGCATTTGGGTTGGGGTGAGGGGAGAGAAAAGACGGAATTGTTAAGTCATGAAACTGGATATTATTTGAAACAGAATTCGGATGATCCCAACCATGGAAGCGAAGCATGGCTTGGCGGTTGTGGATGGCGGTGCTGACATAGTGGACTGGGACATTGTAGGCAGAAATAAGATGAGAGAGGTGAAGAAGCTGGTTGAGATGGCCTTGTGCTGGAAAGGGCACCATCACCACCACCACATCGGTTTGGTGTAGGCCATTTATGCCACGGCCGCTTTGACGGTGTTGGTGGTTAGCCATTGATGAAATCTGCAGGCCGTTCAAAAAGATTTATGGTTACAGTGCTTGTTGAGTCTTCTATGAGGTTCGGGCGCAGCACTTTCTGGTTGTGATCATCAAAGGGTTTTTATAAGCAAAATGCATTGGGATCTGTTGCAATTTGCAGTTAACTTTTAGCTTTAAGGGTTATTGACCAACAATTACAGTGTCACATGCATCGAATATCCTTGGTGGCAAGAGAAAGGCACAACGGTATTTCGTAGGGCGTTTTCATTTTCCCCTAATTTTCCACCCTTCGGATTTCCACCTATAGCATATTAATTAGCATATGCCACATGTAGCCAGTGGACACCCTGTCCAGAAAGTGAATTAATTAATTAGCAAACAATCAAACAGCTAGCGAATTATGTCATGGAAATATTTGAAGACGTGCTCATTATATATAAGGTGATGAGTCTGAACCAAAATCCCATGAATCATGGCAATAAAGATGGAAATTCAATTGGCAAATGCAATATATGGCAAAGAAAATACGTGGGTGGACAATTAAGGGGAAATCAAGTACATCCGTAATAGTAAGCATATGGGATAATATTCTTTCCAATATCAATGACAATAAAATAGAAATTAATTCAAATAAATTGGATTAAAGTGTAACATTATCTGAGAATATGCGCAATATTGTATCTTCAGTAATTAATTAATTAGTTTCCTATGAATTATAAATTAAGCTTAGAGAAAAATAAAATTTATTTAATGAAACTCTCTTATGAGTAATATTATTTGGGCTAAAAAGGCTGTGGGTTTATATATGGAGCTTTTGCCACATTGCTTTGGGTTATAACTCCTTAGTTAATTAAATGGCACATGATGATGACTAGAACACGTCAAAGAAAGTGCTATAATATTAGCGAGAGTGAGGGATGAAGACGTGATTTTATATATATGTTGATCGAGTCATTAATTGATAGAATACATATAAAGTGATGATCTGTCAATTATCCATGGAAATTAATTACTGGGATTATTCTAGTATAGGTAGATCTTTTGTTCAATAAATTACCAAATAAAAGATAATTTTTCATGTTAAACAAACTATATTTTATGCTATCTTCGTACGCATGCATTAACCTCATTTTTCATCTATTTGGCGTTCGAATAAATATATAAGTGAGAGATCTGTCATGATAAGTCCTACATCTATGTAATATAATGTCATCCACCTTGATCAGAAAGGGAACCGACACGATGAATTAGAGAAAGAGCTTGAAAGATACAATCATATTGCCAATGCTCTCAATTTTCCTCTTGAAAAAAGAATATTGGACAATAATTACCATAATCATTGAAGAAATCCTTACGCAAGCTTTGTAGTATATTTCCCCCTCAAAGAGCTTTCTCATGTACACAATATGGAAGTACAGTGGAGCGGATCCACCATAACTCAATTAATTTGTTTCGAGCTGTGTTTTATCAATTAATATGCACTTACATCAACATGCATCCTTAAAATAAAAAAAAATATAGAAAAACTAGTTCGACCGACTAGATATTTGGACAATTAAGTTCACCACTTTTTTTATCACTTGCTCTTTTTCTTATATATCCAGTTGAGATAAAAAGATAGAATATATGAAGACGACGTGCATGCATGGAGTACTTCGGAGTGCCACTCCATAATTCCCCTTTGTCGGGCATCAAAAGCTCTTCTACTTTGTCTATTTCTTGGAGCATTGTTGTAACACGCACGACGTCGTACGCACGAGGAATTTCCCTTGCCACATTAACTTTGTCCACCTCCTGGTCTCTGAAGACTGAAGATGAATTGCGAGAAGCAGATTCCCAAAAGCATTCTACTTTTGACGTGGATAATATCATTACTATATATGATCCAAGAGTACTCTAAGAGTTGCGCATGCAGTACATTAGTTATTGTCTTCTAGCAGTTGTTTCTGTTCTAAAAGATCGCGGTCGGAACATACATTAAATTCATCTCCTGCCTCCTGGTACGACAGTACTAAAATTTCTGCGACAAACCAAGACACTTCTGACTGATATTTATCATCTTTGTCCATTGCAACTAGGGACAGTAACCTTTGAGCACTATTCCTCATTGTCCCTTGATCAATTTTGTCAGCTTGTCCCTTTGACTCCGTAAACAGGATCAAACTCATCTTCATGCATTGTACCTCTACTTCTGTACTATAAATAAATGCAGCACAATTCTTTGCCACTCATCACAGCTAATTAAGCTTTGGATTCAAAGCTTATAAAAACAGATCAACTGGGTAGTCTCGAGCCACGTACGTTCTCTCAAACTACCAAAAATTTATATTTGAAGGAGATTCCTAATTTATGATCAGTGGCCGTACTCTCCATCTCTCCCCTTTCATCATCAAGATTCAAAACTCCACCAAAATGCAAAATATCACCATCTAGTCTCATCAAACAGGCTTCTTCCTAAATGGATCAGCGCCTTATATCTTTCTGATAGAGATACGGTGTAGTACTTCATGTTTTGGCCCTCTCTCTGTTTGATAGTTTTTCGTATAGAGATGTCTGGACAATCAATAGCCAAAGTTTCTTACATGTTGTGCGAATCACTTTTCCTTAAATAGGTTCTTTGAGTTGCTAAACCTTCCTCTGCGTGTGTCCCTGATCAATGAGTGGGCCTAATTAATTTTCATGTATCACCTTGGATGGGTTAATTGACCCAAATTTTTGTTGACAGCTAGTGTATAAGCTTGATCAGGTTTCTCTAGTTAGTTTTCGTAACATAGAGTATTTCTATGCCATATTTCAGGTAATAAAATAGGTTGATCAATACTAATCGTGGAATTTGTTTCTTTTGTATTATTTTGGTTTTCCAGACAGACCCAAACGGACTCTTTGGATTGGGAAAGTTATTCAGGAGGAGCGAGCGACATTGATGCCTCTTTCCAAGATACAACTTATAATGATGATGATGATGATGATGAGGAGGAGCATCATTTAACATCTTGGTTTACGTCTAAGTTGCAGTTTATGTAACACTTGAGATTTCTATTTTAAAAATATTTGATTTTGTTCTTTTTTTCATTTGTAATTAAATTTGTAGTTTATTTAGTTTTTTGAGAATATTTTTATAAATTTATTTTTTTATTTGAAAAATTTCAAGAGAAAAAGTTTAAGTCAATTTAAAATTAAATTTTTTATCTTTATACAATTATACTGGTTTTATGATTTTTTTTACAAAAAGGTTGATTTATTATTTTAGATTTTCATCTTTTTCAATAATGGGTTTTATTTTTTTATCTTTCAACAATTTAGAAAGGGTGTCCAATACTCTTGCCTAATTATTTTTTTATTTTCAGATATTGATTTCGATGATTAAATCAATGAGAGTTTTGAATAAAACCTAGAAAATCATGTTTGATTCTAAAAGAGTTTTTAATTTTATTGAGAGATTTATTGAAATTTTTAAATAAATTTTATTAATTTTTTTTAGATATGTTTTTAAACAAAATCTTATTTTTAATGGTAATCATTTTTTTTTTTACGATAGTTTAGGTACAAGTTTGCCTGATCATTCGAACTTTGCATATGGTAATTAGTAGGGTTTTCAGGAAAGAGAGGCCCTTGAGGCTTTAAAATGTTGAGGACAATTAGAAAGATTTATTTCTCGTTTTGCCAGCATTTCCATTACGAGTGCACTTTTTGTACTTAAGAGGGATGCATAATTTTCTACATTGTTTTAGCTAAGGCTATATAATTGGCTGCTGCTTTGAAAAAGCTTAGCGGAAACGTTTTATTGAAAGAAATCAGTATATTAAGGAATGAAAAATAAGAGTTTCAGGGGTTTAACAAATAGGTTACACTGTATTGAATAAGGAGAATAAAATAACTTAATAAATTAAGTAGGTGGATTTATAAAAAAAAAATTTATTTTAAAAACAATTTGGTAAAGAGATGGAAGTTAAGGGTAGCTTGTGGTTTAAGGAAGAAACAAGATAAGGGGAAATCTCAAAGATATAAATACAAAATTTTTCCACTAGTGCATTTTACAAAGAACAAAATCCTTCACGAGGATACAACAGTAAGATAAAGTAAGTACAAAAGTGGAAGCTGTCTATAGCTTTCCATCCTATAGCACCCGACTGGAACAACATGTACACTAACCAAACCAAACAGCGACTATAACTAATATCTAGTCAATCTTCGACTCAGTGTCGGAGGTTAGGTCAATAATTTTATTTTCTCCGATGCCCTTTACCGGCGGCGCTGGTGGAGGAGGGACGTCATACAAAAGAGCCGGGTCAAAATCAACTAGCTCAAAAGCCTCAACTAAGGGAACTGGATTTGTCGGAGGCTCCTTGAGGTACCATTGGGGCTCGTACCCCACGTAAACCTCGAACATATCAGTGACAAACGTCCAGATTGTCATCACTAGAATGTATGGGTCAACATCTAAAAGCTCCTTGCTCATAAAGGTCAACATCTGTTACGTCCGGAGCCCACAGCCATAGCGGTACATACAAAAAATTAAACAAATAAAGGGGTGAGTTCTACTGACTCAGTAAGAGGGGAAAAAAAAGGGACATGTTATGAACACTTATAGTAGCATGTCAACAATAAAAATTAAGCATTGATAAAAATAAACAGGATAATCATGTATGATCGATGTAATGCAGGAATGATGCATCTGTATCCCGGTTATTTCACTTTCTTTCTTTTTCTTTCTTTTCTTTTCTTTCTTTTCTTTTCTTTTCTTTTCTTGTCTGTAGTGGTGTCCTTTCTGTCTTTCTGTTTAACCCCCAGAGTCTGGGTTGTGCGTCCCTCTTCTCCTTTAGGACTGTCCCGTGCCCCGGTACTAGGACCCTGTTAAGCGTATATTGTTTCACGCCAGGGATACCAACCACTCCTTTTAGTGATGGCTTGCACTATCCCACTATTGTGATCGGTATCATCACCCTGTCATAGGACCACCTCTGGGTATGGTTTCATTTCTGTCATTCTGTTATTAGATTCTCCACACCCATGACATGATGATGCAACATATATCATATGCTTAATTGAAAATCAAGTAATCAAAGACGATCAATGGAGTTCATAAGGCATATAAAAAAAAGCACAATAATTTCACATTAACCTTTCTTAATCCTCAAGTGGCCGGGTCTATTCTTCATTAAAAAGGCCTAATTTTTCCATTCATATGATGCGCATGTACTATAATTAGTCAATCTAACATCTAAGTCATCATGGCTGAAACGATATAAACACCACATGCTGTAATAGGCAAGTCCAACAACTTATACCGTTTGATTGTTTTTATTGTATTTTAGTTCTAAACCCACTAAGGACCAAGAATCTCAAGGATTTTAGGGCCCTCCCGAGCATACAAAAATCTTCCCGGGCATATAACAAAAATATTTCCTGCATATAAAGAAAAGGTTTCCCAGGCATATAACAAAAATCTTCCCGGATATATAACAAAAATCTTCTCGGGCATATAAAGAAAGTCTTCCAGTGCATATAAAAAAAATCTTTCCGGGCATATAAAGAAAAGTCTTCCCAGGCATATAACAAAATCTTCCTGGGCATATAAAGAAAATATCATTATTTCGAGCCCCTTAATCTCAAAGCCAAATTTGGCCCCAGGTGGTCCCCAAAGTCTTTTGGCTCTTTCTCTTTATAACTCCTTTGCATGTTTTTGTTTGGTTTTGTTCTCAACACGCGTTCTAACAATATGAGAGTAACGGTTTGTTTTTCTTTTTCCATCTCATGACAACAGTCACACGTACATATGGGAGAAATCCACCTTAGGCCACCTGATGGGAAGAAAAGTGCAGGCCGAAATACCTCACTTTTTCCCAACTTTCTCGTAATCTCCTCCCTTTTTCTTTGGTCTCTTTTTTCTCTTCTCCTCTGGTCAGTCTCTTTGGTCACTAGGTGTTTCACGTCACTTTCCCTCCCTTACTCTATTAGTCAAAAGAAGTTTCTCTCCTAATGTCGTTATCAGTTTTAACCGAGTATATATCTCTTAAGCAGAACTAATTAATGGTGAAGTCCCCTTGGCCAGTCTACACACCCTAAACTAGAGGTCTAGACAATCATTGTAAATCAGGTCGTACCCATTCATAATCAGCCACCTAATCTCCCCATATCTCACGTATCTATTGACAAGCAGTGCATTAAATTATGCACCAATGACAAAGCTCCATCTAAGTGATTAGATAAAATATGGTAAGAGTACATTTAATGCACATCACACGGTTAAGACACGTGGAAAAAAAATAACATGAAAAGTAAACCCAGGCCTACAGGGCTCAGTCATCCCTGGACTAAAACAAATAAACCCCTAGGCAGTTAGCTCTCAGATGCCCCTGGCGTGTAGCACTTAGATGCCCCGAGCATTTAGCTCTCCATACCTCATTTAACCCGGAAAGTTTCCCCGAGCACTCAATACACCATTACCTCGGGCTCCATTCTCAATTACTCCGGGACTTTTCCCCCGGTAGTTATCCCAAGACATCCCCGGGCCATATAGCCGGGTAGCTCCCTTGCCAGGCCTGTTCCCAGGCATCCCGACAATACAAGGCACCGTACACCCGGGAGCCAGGTCTCAGAACTCTCGAGAACTACTCGGTGCTCAGTTCAGCTCACCTGAGAGTTGCTGTTCTCGACCATCCCGGGAATTCAATGCCCCGTTACCTTAGGAAGTCAACTCCCAGTTACCCCGGTCCAGTCACCTCGGGAATTTAACTCCCAATTGGCCCGGGATCTTTCTAGGATTTTTTCCAGGCACTCCCGGCCTGTCTTGGCAGACCCTATATCCTGCCTGCCCAATTACCCCTGTACATGTAAGTGCAAAGAAGAAAAATATCACATGAACACATCTTATAACTTATATCATTTACATAAACACGATATGATATTAAACAGGTGGAATAAACAAGGGAGGGGGTGTTACAGTTTGGTTGATCCCCAAACTAGGTAGCAACTGCATAACCCTGTCACAGGAGTAAACGTGAGCCACAGTTATTGTTAAAGAGATTTTCTTATATAGATAAAACTGATTTTCTATAGTATTATGTTATATAGATAAAACTGTTTTATTTAAATTGTCAAAAAAATAGCTTTCAACAATTTAGAAAGATTTTAAATATTTTGTCTTTTACTATTACAGTGTGGCTTATGGGATACACACTAGCATAATGATCTTGCTTATTGAGTTGTGAAACTCACCCGCAATTATTTTTTTTATTTTCAGATATTGATCAGGAGCGTGTCGATAGCCAGGATTAAATGGCACGTGGGCGGGTAGCTGAGAGATTATTAGAATAAATGTTTGACTCTAGTTTGAGTCTAATCATGTTTATATTTATCTTTGCATTCTAAAAGAGTTTTTAAGTTTTATTAAGAGAGATTTATTGAAATTTTTAAATAAATTTTATTCCATATTTTTTTTAGATATGTTTTTAAATCAAAAGTCTTATTGTTTAATGATAGTAATTCACCTTCTAGCCTTTGAGGTTTTGGGTACGACAGTTTAGGTACAGAGCCTTTGAGAAGCGCCTGATCATTCTGATGTTATGAAAAAGGGGAGAATTTGGTTTTTGTTTCGCTTTGCTTTGTTTATATGGTAACCTTAGTAGGGCTACTCTTTTCAGGAAAGAGAAATCCAAGGCCCATTGGATTGATGAAATTGGAATGGCTGAGGTCTAGAAACTAAGGGTAAAATGTTGAGGACAATGGGGATAGTTCGGTGCGGAAAGATTTATTTCTCAATTGAGGAAATGTTGTGTTTTGCCAAGTAAATAAGGAATAAGCTAATTGTTTGTTTTGTTGTTAATTTCCATCCCAGTACATATGGAGTAGAGCTTAGTAGATCTTTTTGTATCTTTTCCTTATTCTCTTGGTATCCTTCGTTGAGGGATGCATAATTTTCTGCACATTGTTTTCCCAGCTGAAAATTGTGTAGTGTAAAGGAGAGTTAATGCTCTTGTTGTCTCTCACAAAATGCCTTCTAAAACAAATTTCGAGAAAAATGTGTGAAATTATATAATGTGGCTTTGGTGGGAGATAATGAATTTCCCTATACAAAAGTTGAAGGAAGAATAGGGAAAAAGGCAGGGAAAATACTTTGAACAATATTTTTAAGTAAGTTCAATCCTATCCTGTGAGTTACTGGTACTTAAGCAATACTTGCAAAGTAATAAGTAGATGTTCTAAGTGAAAGACAATATTGGTGGAGTAACTATCCTTATTGTTTGAATTGCGTCATTTTCATTCTCTAGTGTCGAGATGGAATCATTTGTGAAGAGTAAATTCTTAATTTTGGTAGGTTTTTGGTGGAAATAGGGGCATTGCTTCTCATGGATGAAATTATGCGAGTCTTTCATTGAAAGATATACATGCTAAGGCTAGTGGAGACTCATTGCGAGCTCTTTGAAGTTTATCGGCATCTGAAATTTCTTGGTTTTATCATTAGGCGACATGGTATTGCTTGGTCTATGAAGGGTGTTAAGAGTAGCTGTGTATCTGTTTCTATTCAAGGCTCTCTTGAAATCAGTGAAGTGGCGGACGCGGAATTGAAAGAGGAGAAGTCCATCATTCAAGTGTTTAATGATATGCATATCACTGAAGCAAGGCTAGTTTTTTATGTCTATCTCCCAAACAGCAATGTTAGAAAGTCTTCTCCTGGCGATCTATTGAATCAAGGAGAAAGATTGAGAATGGGAGAGAAAGAGAGAGAGAGAGAGAGCCAAGCCTTTGTGAGAAACTCATGTATTGATAAAAACTTGCGAAAGAAATAAAACTATACAACAACTTTACTAAAAATAACTTTACAGCTAAGCTTAACAAAATAATAAACTAACTAAAAGCTGACGTGTAAACATAAACTGTAAAACTCCCCCTCAAGATGAATGTATATTAAGTACATTCATCTTGGAAAGCAATTTCTTAAATTGCTTTTGCCCAAGAGCTTTAGTCACAGCAAATCTGCTATTTGATCAGGAGATTGCACCTTCATAGTCTTCAAGATCCCTTCCTTCAGCTTTTCTCTAACCACATGACAATCTATCTCTATATGTTTAGTCCTTTCATGGTAAACTGGATTTTTAGCTATATACAATGCTGCTTGACTGTCACAGTACATTAATGCAGCTTTAGAATGATTAACTGTAAGTCTTGCAACAGATATCAAATCCATACAATCTCACATGTACATGAAGCCATGGCTCTATACTCAGCTTCTGCAAAGGATCTTTAGACTGTTGTTTGTTTCTTAGATTTCCAAGAAACTAGTGAACTACCAAAGAAAATACACATCCTTGTTATTGACTTTCTAGTATCTGAACAACTTGCCCAATCTGAGTCACAAAACCCCTTAATTTGCAGCTCAGATAAGGAAGAAAAAAATATGCCTTGTGCTGGTGAGGACTTAATGTATCTCAAAACTCGGTATGCAGCATCTAAATGACACTGTGCAGGGCTGGTAAAAAATTGACTTAACTGTTGTACACTAAAACTGATGTCCGGCCGTGTGGTAGTCAAATACAACAATCTCCCAACAAGTCTTCTATACATTGAGGGGTTTGCTAGTAGGTTTTCTTTTGTACTACGCAATCTCAAATTAGGTTCCATAGGAAACTTGACAGCTTTACAACCAAGCAACCTAGCATCTTCTAATATTTTCAAAGCATATTTTCTTTGGCAAACATGAATTCCATTTGAATTTCTGGCAATCTCAAGACCCAAAAAATATTTGAGTTTTCCCAAATCTTTGATCTTAAATTCAACATTCAATACTCTTTAACTTGTTGACAACCAGCAAGTCATTACTAGCCACTACTATGTCATCTATATATACCAACAAAGCAATAAAGCTGCTGCCAGACTTCTTTGTAAACAAGGAATAATCTGACTTTGCTTGCACAAATTTCTGACTAATCAATGCTTGAGTCAACTTATGATTCCATTGTCTAGATGCTTGTTTAAGACCATACAATGACTTCTTTAAATGACATACTTGAGACTCCTCCTTTCTAACAAATTCGGGTGGCAATTGCTTATAGACATCTTTGGTTAAATCACCGTGAAGAAAGACATTATTGACATCCAATTGATGCAAATGCCATTGATTGGTAGCAGTAACAATTATACCTCTCAACTGACCCATCTGAATGATATTTCACTTTATAAACCCACTTACAGCCTACAGCTTGCTTACCAGGTGGCAAATTAGTGATAGTCCAAGTACCATTATCTTTAAGGGCTTGAATTTCAACAGCTATAGCTTGACACCAAGCTGGATTTTTGACAGCTTCATAATAAGATGTGGGTTCAGGATGATGAATGAGATTGACCGAGAAAACTCTATGAGCTGGTGAAAGGTTTGTGTAAGAGTAAACAGACGATAAAGGGTAGAAACAATGAGAAGCAAGAAGCAAGATGAGGAAGCTGACAATGATAATCAACAAGATAAGATGGCACGTGATGAGATCGAGAGGAACGATGAGGAGGTAAAGAAGAAGGAACAAGAGGAGGTGAAGAAGAAGAAATGCGTAAAGGTGGTGGAGAGGAAAAAGAAAGAAAAATCTCATCAGAAACAACATGGGGCAAAAGGGGAGAAGAAGAAAGAGATGAAGGAAGTGTGATAGAGGAAAAAGGAAAAATATGTTCATGAAACACAACATCACGAGAAAGGAAAAATGTGTGAGTAGTAAGATCATAAAGTTTGTATCCTATTAGCCCAAGGTTGTTTTGCAAACAATCCATAATTGATTTTGATGATAAAAAAATTCTAAGTGCTTTGAAGACTTTTAGATTTTATCTTGTCAATCCACTATTCTAAATATATTTCAAAAGATTGAGGTTATTTCTTTAAATATTTTTAAGTGTACTTGAACACCATTACACAAGTTGATAAGATCAATTTTTCATATTGTAGGTGTTTAAAGAAGTGTTGGAATGGATTGGACACTTTTAAGATGCTGATTTTTCTCTCCAACAGTTATAAGTGTCGACACATTGAAGACAAGTGTCGATACATTGCACTTACTCCAAAATGCAAAATTCTTGGTGTTGACAATATTTTTAGACTAAGTGTTCAATGTGTCGACACATTGAAGACAAGTGTCGACACATTGCACTAACACCGATAGCATGTTTCAGGCCAAGTTTAATGTGTCAGCACATACCATCAATGTGTCGACACATAGTGCGAATTTGCAGAAATCCTGGAACGACGCCAGATCATCCAAAATGGTTAAAAAAGACTTTGGAACCCCTCCAACGGTACAATAAAGCTACTTGATGACCGTTGAAGACCTAGGGGCTATAAGAAGAATGAGATAGAGAGAGAAAGAAGGGATTTGCATTATCATTCAAAATCTATCCTTCCAAAGAGAGAGAAAGCTAGATCCAAAGAAATCACTTGTTGATTCGTTCAAGAAAAAAGCTTTCATTGTTGAATCTTCTCCTCTTGCTCTTCATTGACGACCTAGCCTCCAAAAAGAGAGAGATTTCTTGAAGAAGAGACAACACACTTGCTATTACTCTTGCCCTAACTTCTAGAGAGAGAAAGTGCCTTAAAGAAGAGAGAAGAACTCACTAACCAAAAAGGCTTGTGCTCACACCTTCCAAACTTTAGCTTTCATTCAAGAATCTTGTCTTCTTGCACTCTATTGAGCTTTTCACTTGCTGATTTGGCTTAGAGAGCCATTCCACACGTTGTGAGCTTTCCACTTACATATTCGGCTTAGTGAGCCATTCTTCATTATACCCATCTATTGTAAAACATTTGAGTGTTGGGAAAACACTTGGTCCTACTTGTGAGAGTAGAAGAAATCCCTTGGGTTTTGGGATTTGTGAGAGAGTTGAAGCGTGAGCTCGAAAAACGCTTTGTAAAGGTTCCTTAGCACCCGGGAAGCTAAGGTGTATTTGCTATTTGGAGAATAGTGAAGGAAGCCCAAGGAAGTCAATAGCCTTGGGGGTGGACGTAGGCAAGTGTTGGCCGAACCACCTAAAATTGCGGTGTTGTCTCTCTAACTCTATCTCTCTTATTTTTTGTTCCATATTCATATTTGTGGTGCTTTATGCTTTATCATTATTGCTTATATTTTGCTTAGCATTATACACATTCAGATATGTATTTTTTATTGTTAAAAAGGGGTATTTTTCAGATCTGGTTTTTATCGAAAAAGGACTAAGTTTTTGATAAACCCAATTCACCTCCCCTCTTGGGTTGTTATTTAGACTTTCATATCCTTTGGTGCCAAAAGGATACCCAAGAAAAAAAAATTTACAAGCACGAGATCAAATTTACTTCTATCCCGAGAAAGAGTAGAAGCATAACAAAGACAACCAAACACACGTAAATGAGAGTCGGAGGGAACCTTAGAGAAAAACATGTCATAAGGAGATTTATTGTCTAATAAAGAAGTGCGGGTTCTATTGATCAAATACGTGGTTGTTAACACACAATCATCCCAAAACTTTAAAGGTAAGGATGTTTGAAAATGCAAAGCTCTTGCAACATTGAGAATGTGCTGATGTTTTCTCTTTACCCTACTATTTTGTTAAGGACATTCAACACAAGAGGTTTGTGAACTATACCATTGATGGAATAGAATTGATGAAGAAGAAATTCAGTCCCATTATCTAACCGAAGGATTTTAATAGAAGTATCAAACTGAGTTTTGACCATTTGTGAGAAATGTGGAAGTATGGTGGCTGTTTCTGACTTATGTTTCATCAAATATACCTAAGTACATCTTGTGTAATCATCAACAATAGTGAGAAAATAATGATAGCCACCAATAGAAGCAGTAGAATAAGGACCCCAAACATCACAATGAATGAGATCAAAAGCATGAAGAGAGATAGATTCACTATTAACAAAAGGAAGTTGTCTTTGCTTAGCAAGAGGATAAACTTGACAATGAATAGAAAGATTACAATGGACATCAGAATCAGATGTCTTTATTGCAGAAATTCTAGATTAGATGGGTAGCCAAGTCCATAATGCCATAAATCAAAAGTACAAGGCATGACCGAATTACAGAGAAGAAGAAACACTTGTTCAGTGGTTGAGATTGGTTCTTGCTGCATATAGTAAAGCCCATTGGACTGCTTAGATAGACTAATCATCATCCATGAAGTAAGGTCCTGGAAGAAAAGATGAGAAGCGGTTGCAATTAGACAAAATGAGTTGTGAAGTAAAAGTTTATTGACAAATAAAAGATTGAATTTAAAAGAAGGAACATATAGAACATCAATGAGAATAATATGAGAATTTATTCGAATTGAGCCTATATGCGTGACAGGAACAGAATTACCATTAGGCAAAGTAACAAAGGATTTAGACACAGATTTATATGAAGAAAAACAAGAAAAGGAACTGACCATATATTCAGTGGTACCAGAATCGACAATGCAAGTGTAAGAATTAGAAACAGACGTAAACGAAAAACAAGAATTACTTTGAAGAGCAGAAGATGTAATAGCATTAGATGAAGATTGTATAAGGGCATATGTTGTAATTTGTGGAGATGATGAAGCTACAGAAGTGGATGTCAATCCAGACTTAGCAATGAGGGCTAAGAGCTGTTGAAATTGGTCCTGAGTTACTGGTACATGAGGACTATTACCACTGACAGACTAATTAAGCAATTGACCATCAGAAGAAACATTGTTAGCAATATTAGGCTTCGACTTAGTGAACTTGAAACCCTCAGGAAAACCATGCTTGCGAAAGCAATTTTCTTTAATATGCCCTTCAATGCCACCGTAGTTACAGAAAACACCTTTCAAAAAACCAGATTTCTTTCCAGACTTAAAATTTCGTGAACCAGAAGTTTAAGAGGAACCAAAATTTCTACTAAGCAAAGCTGTAGACTCTGCAGAAGGAATCATAGCAAAGGACAGTGCATAAGACTTTTTCTCAGCTTGATGAACCATAGAAAACACCTTGTTCATGGCAGGAAGTGGATCCATGAGCAAAATATGATCCTTTACATGAGACAAACTTGGATCAAGACCATTCAGAAATTTTACTACATAATCTTCATGAAGGTAAGATGCCACAGTCTTCAATGCATTGCAACCACAAGCAGGGGTACATGTACAAGCTGGAATTGGTCGAAAACTAGCTAATTCTTCCCATAGAATTTTCAGCTTAGTAAAATAGGTTGGCACATCATCAGATTCTTGTACCAGTAAACCTATCTCATGTTGCAATTCAGAAATCCTATTTCGGTTACCTTGGCTAAAACGCTCTTCCAATTCAGTCCAAAAATCCTTAGCAGATGAAATATACATCACACTATATGCAATATCAGGAGAAAGACACTGAACTATCCAGGATTGAAGCATACTGTTACAAGCAAGCCAAGAATCATACGAATCTTCGGTAGAACTAGGTTCTTTTATAGCTCCATTAACAAACCCTAACTTTTTCTTAGCTTGAAGTGCCATAACCATAGCACATCACCAAGTATTGTAATTTCTATGAGTAAGAGGTTGATTTACAAGGATTTGACCTGGATTATCAGAAGCAGCCAAGTGGAAAGGATGATCAGACACTTGTGGCAAGGTTGATTTAGCATCAGATTTTGCTGCCTCCGTCATGTTGAAAACACAGAAAGGAGTAAAAAGAGAGAATGAATGTTGAATCAGATTGAAGCTTGAGATTGACGATGGAAATACACTTCTCTGATACCATTATGAATCAAGGAGAAAGATATTCAGAAGGCTAGTGGAGAGGGAGCACTTTGAAGTTTATCGGTGAAATTTCTTGGTATTGATGGTACTTGCGAATGTTAAGAGTAGCTGTGAACTGTTTCTATTCAACTCTAAAAAGTAACTTTACGCTGAAAGAGGAGAACAAAATAATGAATGCATAACTAAAAGTTGACGTGTAAACCGTAAAATGATCCAAGCTTTGTGGTCTGCTTAACTAGATAATCGTGTTGGAAAATCATCAGAGTTTGACTAGCCTTCTCTTTTTGCGATTGATTGCTAATTGTTATTTATCATATAGTCATAGACTTGTGCTTTTATTAAACCTTTTCATGAGATAAAGCACTTCCTTTCTCCAATTATGTTTAGTAGAAAACATACTGCAACAGCCAGCATATGTGGCTCTGGGTTTCAAGATACGATATCTTGAGGAATTTACCTGGAAATGAACTCATGCTTTTCTTCCATTTTTAATATTGAATCAAGATTTGACTGTTTGCTTCCTGTGGAGTATATGAGAAATGCGTCCATGGTATATTTCATACAGTTTTGGATTCAGACATAAGCCTTTGTGATCAGGTAGCACCTGATGTGATAAGACAGGCTTTTCTACAATGCTGTCTTATGGACGTTGGCATCCTGAGAAGGAAGCCTCTCTCTGACATTTTTGAAACGTGTAGCAAATTGATCCATAATATTGGAATCGTTGCTTGAAGAAGATTAATTGATATATCATCTCTCAGGAATCCATCAATAGTAGGTCTTTCCAGTTTCTTTGTAACATATCTATAATTTATTATTCAATCTGCAAACATGGTCAAAAAGCTTTTAAATCTCTTATGACTTGCTTCCTATTGTAGGGGTGATCCACCGTCCATAGCATATGTTGAAGTCCTTGAGAGGCAATGCAGTGGCATTCCTTTGCTAGCTGTTTTGTCATGTAGAGTATTGAAGGGTCAGTTTCTTTTCCTTCAAAATGGTGGAGCTTCCTACTTTACCTCGACTTTGCATAAGCAGCTGATGCAGATCTAGACTTCGAGATTAAATTAGTTACTGATTTTGAGACAAATTTGCAAACTCTTAGCTTTTGGTATTGGATGTTTCCTTAACTCTGGGACCGCTGTTGGAGGACATGGTTTGTGCTTTGCGAGACTTCTTTGCCCAACCACAGTGACTGCGCTTTGTGCTGGATTCCAAGGAGGAGAAATCGACTTGTGCACTCCATTGCTGATCAGTGGGCTGCTTCTTTTAGTTTGTTTGGTTCCGTTAACCCTGCTTGTATTCTCGCACATGTTTTAGGGAAACGGATTCCATCCTAAGGAGAGATTTCCAAAGGTGTTCTAAGGGATAGATTGCGTTTCATCTAAAAAATCTAACGGTCTTAATTAACCCACGTCATTTAATGAATAATATGACTTGCACAAGTGTACTTAGATTAGTCTCAACTCATTAAATGATGTAAGTTAATTAAGACTGTTAGATTTTTTAGATGAAACGCAATCCATCCCTTAGGACACCTTTGGAAATCCCTCCTTAGGATGAAATCATTACCCCATGTTTTAGTGAGAGGTTGGGACTCTTACTGCTTTCCTTTTTAATTATTTGCTTCGGAAAAAAAAAAAAGGTTAGCAAGAGCTTTAGTCAAATCAAACATTCCCAGCGGATTGAACATCACACCAATAACGGGTATTTCCCGTCATGTGCCTTGATCTCTATTAGCAGTTCTAAATGAGAAAACATCGTGTAGGTTCTAGATCTGTTTAAGCCACTATGGAAAGCTTGGTCGATACTTGTGTGTAATACCCTTGTTCGGGATTAAGATTCTCTATAATTTTTTGTTCGAATTGCATGATACAATTTGGAGTGAGATAGATACAATAAGTATACCCTATACTATTTAATATTGCTTATGTAAAATTATGGGCACCATGTGCTTTACAATGAAGTCTACTTGCCGTATTTATCTCTCTCCAAATGCAATTCGGACAGAAAATTGCAGAGACTTCTGATCCTCTCAAAAGCTGTTAGGACTGAAGCTTCTAGCCATGTTTCTTTTGGTAAAAGCCTCGACTCTTTGAGATTACATCACCATGTTGGTTCTTTTCCTGAAAACAAGAATGGTCACGCACACCTATGCATTTGGTGCAGGAACCAAAATTTTTTAGTGTCCAGAACTTAGGCCTCTTCCATAACCAATGTATTCATGACTGTGGACCACTAGGGGTGGCGAGGACCCAGGGCTTGCTCCCAACGAAGGTTCAAATCACAGTAACTCTATTATGCTCTGATGGTTCTCGCGCTATATGGAATTTCCAAATTTAAATAGTGGTGGGCTTCGGCCTGGTTTTATGATGATCTATTTTCTGAAGATTTTTTTTTCCGGAGAAAAAAAAATATTCACGACTGTGGAGCTAATTGCTCCAAATCAAACAATCCCAGTGGACTGAACAGTCACGCCGCAAGATGACGAACAAAACAAATACTTGTTTATAAATTATAATTTCCAAACATTATTATGGTGCAAAAGGTCGATTCAAATTTAAGTTCAGAAGCTCATGTGCAGACGCTCATGTTCAGATGCTCTGCTCTTCTGGTAAGAGTCATAAAGATGCTGCTCCAAGATATGAATGTCCCCGCCGCTTCACTACCTACTCTTCAATCTCTATTGCCCATAAAAAGCTTGGAATCTATGCCATTGGGAATTTAATTTTTCTCGGCCACAAGCAGACAACATGTCACCAGTTGCCAGTTGGGTTTATCTATTTCTTTTGGTTTTTGTTTGTAAACCACACATGGCATCTGCGCACAATTATAGTAAAGGATACCACCAACTGTGATGCCAGTTCTCAGGATATATATATTCTATATATAAATGAGGAGTAGGTTAGGTTGGGGATGTGCATTGGGCAGCCGCATCAAGCATAGCTCCAGGTGAAGAAACGGCCGTAATAGTCTTCGGAAAGTGACGGGAGACTGGAGTTATAGAGCAGGGAAATCTAGGAGTTGTATGAATTATAGAGCTAGAAAATCAACCAAGTAGAGGTAGTGAACAATAAGCCATTTTAGTGGGGTATGACAATTGATTTCGCTTCACAAAACTACAACGAAAACGGTTGGTTTTGGTTTTGGATTTACCTCCAAAAGCGAAAAAAAAAACATCCTTTCTTCTTCCTCCTCCCTAATCTACAACTCTCTCTACGGAAGGAAAGCAATAATTGCCTATCATCACCTTAAAATTGCCTTCGAATGATTTTCGCTCTTGACGGGGCGGTGAATAAAATTGACTCACTGCCCAAAATGGTAACGGTGACGGTTGGGAGCCAAACCGCTCACGATTCCACAGCTACCCACCCCTAGCTAGGAGGTCATTGCCCATCTAGCTCGGTCCCGAGTGCATAAATACACATCCAAAACTACACGGATATCTTTGTCTTACAGATTGAGATAAGCATGGACTATTTTTGTGCGGTGTAATTTTTTTTATACATCATACATAAAAAGCGTAAAACATTTCTTTAAAAAAGAGAAGGAAATGATTCCTTGGCTAATTCAGACACAGATGAAACAAAATATACATTTAATACATATGAGAGCCTTTTTTTTATGTGATAAATGTCTAACGAGATCTAAACGTCCTGTTGTTACTTTACACTATCGAGAAAAAATCAATTCGCAGTTCTAAAATATTTTATTACGCCCCATGTTTTCCCTTGACAATATTCAAGCTGCTATCCACAGTCTTCGGATCACAATTTCTTTAGTTTTCACTTTGTCCCTATCTCCAAGAATCTCTACCTAGTGATATGAGCAACAAAAGAATCCAACTCCATGCGTGAAACTCCACCTTTATCCATGGAACTCCTGACAGCACCTCCCAAATCCACTGCCCTTTTCCTTATCACATCCCCTTCTTTCGATGCCATCAACATTTTCACTGCATTTTCTACAGTGGTTGACATCACTATCTGATCCCGGCGCGACCAGTCCTTTACGATGATACCAACTTTGAGTAGTTTTGTTATCAACACAGCGTTCATTGGCTGTTCTGAGGCCATTGGCCACGCTGCTATTGGCACCCCCATGGTGATGCTCTCCATGGAAGAGTTCCATCCACAGTGACTCATGAATCCACCAGTCGATGGGTGGCTTAGGATTTCCAACTGAGGAGCCCAATCTCTCACCACCATTCCCCTATCTTCAACTCTCTCTTCAAACCCTTTGGGAATCTCAGGTTTTCTTGACTTCCCCATTGAAGACATCCCCTATATCAGCATCTCTCAACACCCAGATGAACTTTTGCTCACTTCGTTCTAACCCATTTGCTAGCTCCTTTATTTGCTCACCTTCTATGGCAGTTGTCGTCCCAAAAGACACGTATATAACAGAGTTCGGTGTCTGCTTGTCCAGCCACTCCAAGCACTTGTGACGTCCAGTTGAACTCTTTTTCTCGGGTATCCTCACCGGATTGAACGGCCCGATAGCCCATTGCTTTTTGTCTCCTTCCATCTTTTCTATGAGATCCATAAAGGTACCCTCTATGATCCTGCATGTGTCGTAGAGTCTCCCAGAGCAGCACTTTTGGTACTCGCATCGTGAAGCAATGTAGTCCAAGAACTCAGCCGTGAAGCAACTGTCAAGAGATGGAATGTCTTTTGGGATCTTGGCGTTTGCTTCCGAATGTTTTCCTAGCTTGTTTCCCCAGTAGTACAGCAAACAACCAAAAGCTGATATACTGTGGAAAGTGTACGACTCAGCGTTAGGGATACTGACAAAGTCCTGGACCACATATGCCATCATGGAATCATTGATGACAATAACTCTTCTTGCGTTGGACGAAAGTTCACGCAGAAGCGTTGCCACGGGATCCCGAAGATGCATGGAAGCATTGAACAATGGTTGGAGATGTGAAGGGAACTTGTTTGGTGCATTTGGGTTGGGGGGTGGGGAGAGAAAAGACGGAATTGTTAAGTCATGAAACTGGATTTTGTTTGAAACCGAATTCGGATGATCCCAACCATGGAAGCGTAGCATGGCTTGGCGGTTGTGGATGGCGGTGCTGACATAGTGGACTGGGACATTGTAGGCAGAAATAATATGAGAGAGGTGAAGAAGTTGGTTGAGATGGCCTTGTGCTGGAAAGGGCACCATCACCACCACCACATCGGTTTGGTGTAGGCCATTTATGCCACGGCCGCTTTGACGGTGTTGGTAGTTAGCCATTGATGAAATCTGCAGGCCGTTCAAAAAGATTTATGGTTACAGTACTTGTTGAGTCTTCTATGAGGTTCGGGCGCAGCACTTTCTGGTTGTGATCATCAAACGGTTTTTATAAGCAAAATGCATTGGGATCTGTTGCAATTTGCAGTTAACTTTTAGCTTTAAGGGTTATTGACCAACAATTACAGTGTCACATGCATCGAATATCCTTGGTGGCGTGAGAAAGGTACAACGGTATTTCGTAGGGCGTTTTCATTTTCCCCTAAGGGTCCGATTGTTTCGCTGTATTCTTCTTTTTGTAAAGAATTTTACTTATTTTCCAATGTTTGGATACTCCATAAAACTGCGGTCAATAGAAACGAGATTTGGTCAACATAAAATATAACCTTACTTTATATAAAGTGACTTCTTTTTAAAAAGTCATAAATCTTCTTTCCCAACCTCACTCGACCGTTCTCCTCCTTCTCTCTAGCTGAAGGCTGCTCTCTTTTGGCTCTCTCTCTCTCTCTCTCTCTCCTCTTTGTGAATATCAAAATCAGTTATTCAGCTTCGACATTTCTCTTTCTCTCTCCCATTCTCCTCTTAGTGGGATATCGAAATCAGTTCTTCAGCGACATTTTAAAGTCTTGAATCTAAACATTGAGCACAAATTCAAGAAATTTCTGTCTAGATTTATTGTGGTTATGTCATAATCGAGTAAATCCTTTCTGTTAGATGTGATTTTGGTTTCTTTGTGGCTTCAATTATTCTGGACTTTTCAGTCTTTAAATCATGTCTTTGTTGGAGTTGTAGTGAATATACTGTATGATAAAGATGCTGGCAGATCTAAAGGCTTTGGGTTTGTGGATTTTTCAAAAGAAGATGATGCCCGATGTGCGAAAGAAGCCATGGATGGAAAGGTGAGCTGCTGCTTGGCGTTCTCATGAACTTGAATTTCATCTTCCAAAGCATCTTCTTTATGAGTGCTTGATAACTCTTGTTGATTTCTGTGGTTTTGTTATAGGCATTGTTAGGCCGACCGCTGAGGATAAGCTTCACTCTTGAAAAGGTTCGTGGAGGACCTATGGTAGTCCCTCACCTTTCAAATATTTGAGATGTCACCAGGCGCAATACTTGAACTTCCTTGTAAGTTTTAAGGTTGTTTAGCTGTAAACTATTATGGTGGTTGTGATTGTCTACCTCTCTCTCTTCTCTGATTGTTCCCCATGGTTTATTCTTATAGTATAAATCCCTTGTCAGCCTAATTGGCAAAACCCCCTCATTCCCCTTCCCCACCCTCGCCCCCTCCCTAGCATAATGAGGGTTGTAGATGTGAATTTCGTTGGGCTCAGTGTTTCTTCAGGTTTTATGTTGGTGCCTCTCTATTTTTTCCTGGCATAGAGCAACTTAGTGCTAAGTTAAATAGTATTATGGTCTCAATTGGTTTTCAATCTCATGTTGCTCCAGTTTTTTAGTTATCTATAAACACATGCTAATGGCAGCATACACAAAGCACACCAACACGCAATTCATTGACCTTCTTCAAGGTTTATGTTTATATGCCTTTTTCTATTTTGGAGCTGTCATGTGTGTGCACATGCTAGAAATTGATTTTCAATGTACAATTTTCTTTGCTCTGTCGCGTACATATGACCGTTTTCTTCTTGGTTCTTGCTTTTGCTATTTTTTGTATTCACATAATCTGAATTTGGAGATTGATTGACACAGGGGATTGATAAATGGATGATACATTTTCAGCCTCCATAGGTTCTAGGCTTTTGAGATCGTACCAATATATGTCTGTATATCTTCTAGATTCATGTTTTTTCATCCTGGAGAGTGCCCCATAAGAAATTATTGTCTTCCCAAGGAGGAGAGAAAATTTTGCTTTTAAGCTAAGGGAGAGCATTGAGCTCTCCAATACTGCATGTTTTTCAATATCTTGGGAGGAAGAAATTTTCATGCAGTTGATGCTTGGATTTGTGTGGCCTATTTGATCTGTGTAAACCATCATATATATCCAATCCCTGGTTCTTTATGCTCTTTATGTAGAAGTTTGGATCACTATAATAATACTCAATAATAGTGCTACTAGAGTCGCCCGTATGAAAGATCTCAACCTCCTATCTTCTCTTACCATTTTTGCCTAAAAAATGTCTCTGCAATTCCTTATTGTCGCTCACTGTTCTTGAGGAGCTCCCTAACTTATTTTAGTGTAACGAGGGAGCACGATTAATAGATTCCAACCCTCTTATCTCTAAGGGGAAAAAAAATCCTCCCTATAAATTGAATTCCCTAATAGGTAAAGGTGTGACTAACCAGAGCTTATGTAAAGGATTCCAACCCTTCAATCTTTGGAGAGAATAAAATCCCTCTCTATAGGGTCCATAGACTCATCTAGACTTCCTCCTAGATTTTTCTTACATATAAAATCCCAAGTAACAATCCATTTTGAAAATTTTCTAGAATTGAAAGCAGAAAATTTTGCAATTTACTTCAAATTTTAGTTCCATGTCATTTGATTGATTTTTTTATTTTATTTCTAATTAATATTAAGAATTAAATTTATGAATCATATGAGATTACGGAAAATACAACCTGAGCCAAACATTGAAAAATATTTTTTGAAAAATATATTTAAGGTAACAACCAAACAACGAAAATTATAATACTTTACTGAAACTTAATGCATTGAAATTTGCTTTACAAAAAAGAGTGTTTTACAACGAAACAAACGGACCCTAATTTTCCACCCTTCGGATTTCCACCTATAGCATATTAATTAGCATATGCCACATGTAGCCAGTGGACACTCTGTTCAGAAAGTGAATTAATTAATTAGCAAACAATCAAACAGGCAGCGAATTAGGTCATGGAGACATGTGAAGACGTGCTTATTATAAGGTGATGAGTCTGAACCAAAATCCCATTAATCATGGCAATAAAGATGGAAATTCAATTGGCAAATGCAATATATGGCAAAGAAAATACGTGGGTGGACAATTAAGGGGAAATCAACATCCGTAATAGTAAGCATATGGAATAATATTCTTTCCAATATCAATGACAATAAAATAGAAATTAATTCAAATAAATTGGATTAAAGTGTAACATTATCTGAGAATATTGCGCAAATATTGTATCTTCAGTAACTAATTAATTAGTTTCCTATGAATTAATAAATTAAGCTTAGAGAAAAATAAAATTTATTTAATGAGACTCTCATATGAGTACGTAATATTATTTGGGCTAAAAAGGCTGTGGGTTTATATATGGGGCTTTTGCCACATGGCTTTGGGTTATCACTCCTTAGTTAATTAAATGGCACATGATGATGACTAGAACAGGTCAAAGAAAGTGCTATTATATTAGCGAGAGTGATGGATGAAGACGTGATATATATATATATGTTGATCAAGTCATTAATTGATAGAATACATATAAAGTGATGATCTGTCAATTATCCATGGAAATTAATTACTGCGATTTTTCTAGTATAGGTAGATCTTTTGTTCAATAAATTACCAAATAAAAGATAATATTTTTCATGTTAAACAAACAAAATTTTATGTTATCTTCGTACGCATGCATTAACCTCAATTTTTCATCTATTTGGCGTTCGAATAGATAAGTGAGAGATCTGTCACGATAAAGATGTACTCCTACATATCTATGTAATATATATAATGTCATCCCACCTTTAGAAAGGGTACCCATCACAAGAAGAGAAAGATCTCAGCTTGAAAGATACAATGCCAAACTGATTCTCTGTCTCGTTCAACGAAAGTACTGATCATATATATATGACGCGAGAGATCTTTTTAACAATATCATAGAAGTACTGATCTTTTTAACTCCAAGAGATATGCATGGCTGCATTAGTTTGGCCAAGTAATTAAGGAATCCGATAATTGTTTGTTTTGTTGTTAATTTCCATCCCATACATTTATAAGAAGTAGAGCTTAGTAGATATTTGTGTATCTATTCCTTATTCTCTCGCATTGTCACTAATTTGTCTTGGTATCCTTATTTAAGGAATGCATCATTTTCTGCACATTTTTTTCCCAGCTGAAAATTGTGTAGTGTAAAGGGGAGTTAATGCTCTTGTTATCTCGAGAAAAATGTGTGAAATGATATAATGTGGCTTTGGTGGGAGATAATGAATTGCCGGCCTGTACAAAAGCTGAAGGAAGAATAGGGAAAATACTTCAAACAATATTTTTGAGTAATTTCAATCCTATCCTGTGAGTTACTGGAACAATAACTAGAATATATACCATTTAATGTTGTTCGTGTAAAATTTTGGACAGCGTGTGTCCTATAATTAGATCTACCTATTATGTTTATCTCTCTCATAATATAATTCACGCGAAAAATTATAGAAGATCTTAAACCTCTCGAAAGCTATTGGAATTGAAGCTGCAAGCCGTGTATTTCTTTTGGTAAAAGCTCGTAACAAAAGCGTCAAGATAACATCCAAAATCACCCTTTTGGATTCTTAAGTAGGGGGGCAAGGAGGATCACGTAGGAATGACAACCACTACATAAGCCACTAGTGGCTGACAGAAAGCAAACAACAACTTGTATGGGTTGGGCGGAGCTCGAAGAAACGAGACCCTATTAGAGAAAGCCATTGCACGCTAGCCTAGCTAGCTAGCGTTTTTCAGCTGGCTATTATGTTAGTTGTAGTGCGTCTTTCCTCCTTCTCTCACTTTATAAAGATTTAACAATATTTTATTTTGATGACCTGGTGACTTCCTTTCTCACCATGAGTTAAGAAGTTATTTGGATGAGGGAAAAGTGATCCGAATCATTAGGAAAATTAATGAGTTACGGGCCATATATTGTGTAATCTGACTTTAAAACCTTTTTCGGTGAAAAGCAAATGCAAACTAGCGAGGTAAGCGCATTCCCGGCTCTCTTCAACCAATTGGAAGAGGCATCCCCAGAATGGCCTTAAATCATGACGGTAGAGTGCTCAATGTGAGTCAAAGAGAGTGGCACAGTCACTACAAGTTGTTAGCTGTCCCCAGTGCGTGTTGGCTTCCCTAAATAGAATTCATCCCAATCTCTCTAAGGGAAGTGTTTGAGTGGTGGAAGCTGAAAGATAAACTTCGAATAGTACGATCTCTATCGTAGTAAAACAACAAGGGTAACTCAGACCCATGCACAGGTATTTGGTAACATGGTTTGCGTTTTTTCGTGCATGAGCCAAAAATTTTCGAGTGTCCAGATCTTGGGCCTCTTCCATAACAAGTGTATTCATGACCTGCGGAGCAAATTGCTCCAAATCAAACAATCCCAGTGGATTGAACAGTCACGCCGCGTGATGACGAACAAAACAAATACTCGTTTATAAAATTCCAAATATTATTTATGGTGCAAAAGGTCGATTCAAATTGAAGTTCAAAAGCTCATGTGCGGACGCTAGCTCTCATGTTTAGATATGCAAGGGTGAGTACCGGAACGGATGGAATCGGAATGGCCATTCCAATTCCGATACCCACAGAATCAACATTTTAATTCCGGTTTCATTCCAGAATTTTTTGGAATGGAACCGGAATTTTCGAAAATAGAAACGGAATCCGGAAATTCCGGTTCCATTAGAGGGAGAGTGAGAGTGAGAGAGATTAGCAAAATCAGACGCTTCCATAACATTCTACACACAATTCCCACAATCGTCACTGCCCAAATCACCCTTGCATTGCCCTAGGATATACACTGATTCATAGCTAGCTCCCTGTGTAAAACAAGCCCCCACCACCAGCACCATCGGTCTTAACCCCCCTCCCACTCTCCACTATATCAAAAGCGGTGTCCCTCTTTTGCTCAAACTCAGTTTCAATCGCTTTAATTGATCCACATGCCTTGATCTGCAATATACAACATCATGTAACAAATCTACTTCACAATGATCAACTCTCTCCATTTCGTTCATTCTCTCGGCCAGGCAACAATACTCAAAAAATCATCGGTCTTACCTTGAAGTAGAATTAGCGTTTGATTCCATCACGCAGATATGCTAAGAAGCTTTGAAAGATCTGTGCAGCCCTTCACAGAGAGAGAGAGAGAGAGAGATTTCGGGAGGTAGCGGCAAGGAGGATGGGGGGCTGGGATGGCGACGGTGGGCGGTGGGGGGGAGATTTCGGAAGCAGAGGTGCCGGTTTTGCTTGCCAATTTTTTGGCTTTTTTGTTTTTTTGCTAAATTTTTGTTTGATGTTCAAATGGAGCTACGACTCTTTTAGAAAAAAAAAAAAAAAAAAAAAAAAAAAAGAATGGAGTTATGACTCCATTCATCCACGCGTGAATGAAAAGTTACATAGCATTTGTCAGTCTACAATTTTAGCATCATTACATTCTCACTCTCTTTCTTTACTTTTTCTCTAACTTTTTTTTCACTTTTTTATCAACTTTTTCACTTACTTTTTCATTCTCTCTCCTCACTTTTTCACAACTACTAAAATTTTACTTACCCAAACACCATGTTAAACTCCTTCGTTCACGCTTGACTCTTCATTCACGTGTGACCTGGGTCGTTTGACCCAGGTTATCTCCTTTTGTCTTTTATGGCTCAAAATCTGCATTATTTGTTTTAAAAGAATTCCGAACAGGAAATTCTGATTTCGGTTCCAAAAATTTTTAAAAATAGGTTTCCATTTTTGTATCAGAATAGGCGGATTCTAGTACTGAAATAGGCCAGAATCGGTGTCGAAATATCGGTACTAGAACTGAAATTTCCGATTTCTACATAATAAAATGCTCACCTAAGATGTACTCTGCTTTTCTGTAAGAGTAATAAAATACAATAGACGAAATCCAGATGTTGCTCCAAGATTCCTTTTTATTTAGCTTTTCTGAAAAAGATATGAATGTCCGGATTCAGATCGCCTGCAATTCCGGTGACCGAATTATAGTGTAATTCTAAAAAAAGAGTGTGAGAGAGTGATGGGTCCCGATCGAAATCCACACCTGTTCAGACAAAAAAATACTGCTCAGACAAATATGAATCCCAATCGGAACTCACCACTCTCTTTCACAATTACACTGCAATTCGGTCACCTAAATTGCAGAGTATCGTTGTCCTGAATGTCCCCGCCGCTTCCGTGCCCACTCTTCAATCTCTATTGCCCATTAAAAGCTTAGAATCTTAGGGATTCGGAATTTAATTTTTCTTGGCCACAAGCAGACAAAATGTCACCAGTTGGGTGAAATCGATTTCTTTTGGTTTTTGTTTGGAAGCGACGCATGGCATCCGCCCACAATTATAGTAAAGGATACCACCATCTGCTGATGCCGGTTCTCGGGATATTCTATCAATAAGGGGTAGGTGATACCGAAGAGAATTCTATCCACTTTGCTATAGCTCTGGCTGCGACCTATCAGCAGGTTAGGTTCAGAAGGTGCGTTGGGCATCAAGCATAGCTCTAGGTAATAGTCTGCGGAAAGTGAGGGGAATTATAGAACAGGGAAATCTAGAAGTCGAAAACTGCACGGATATCTCTCATTGCCCCCGCTAGCTCGGTCCCGTGTGTGCATAAATACACATCCAAAATTACACGTATATCTATATCTTACAGATAAGCATGGACTATTTTCGTGGGGTGTAATTTTTTTTTATACATCATACATAAAAAGCGCGCAACATTTCTTTAAATAAGAAAAGGAAATGATTCCTCAACTAATTCAGGCACATGTCAAACAAAATATACATTTTAATACATATAAGAGCCTTTTTTTTCATGTGGTAAATGTCTAAGGAGATCTAAAGGCCCTGTTGTTACTTTACAATATGGGGAAAAATGATCATAGCACACTCTATATTTTTGAACAAAAATTAATTAACCCCCCTTTCAAGTTTTAAAATATTTTATTATGCCTAATTTTTTTTTTTCAAAATAATCAATTATTGCCTTTCGTTTGATTTGGTCATTAAATCATACGAAAAGTGATGGAATTGACCAAAATGCCCCTTTCGAGATAAAATTTTAAAATAAATAAATAAAAATTCAAGAATAAATTAAAACATAAATAAATTACTGAAATATAATTTCAATATTTTTATTTTAAAAACATTATTTTTTATTTATATATCTTCTTTTATTATGTTAATGAATTTTTTTAATATTTTCTAGCAACTGATAATCAAAAGCAAGCAGAATAAAACATATTGAAAATTGAAGGAGGTTTATTGATTTTTGCCCATAGATATATATACACGTTCCCTACAATATTCAAGCTGCTATCCACAGCCTTCGGACCACAATTTCTTTAGTTTTTCACTTTGTCTTGATCTCCAAGAATCTCTACCTAGCGATATGAGCAATGAAAGACTCCAACTCCATGCGTGAAACTCCACCTTTATCCATGGAACCCCTGACAGCACCTCCCAAATCCATTGCCCTTTTCCTTATCACATCCCCTTCTTTCGATGCCATCAACATTTTCACTGCATTTTCTACAGTGGTTGACATCACTATCTGATCCCGGCGCGACCAGTCCTTTACGATGATACCAACTTTGAGCAATTTTGTTAACAACACAGCGTTCCTTGGCTGGTCTGAGGCCATTGGCCACGCTGCTATTGGTACCCCCATGGTGATGCTCTCCATGCAAGAGTTCCATCCACAGTGACTCATGAACCACCAGTCGATGGGTGGCTTAAGATTTCCAACTGAGGAGCCCAATCTCTCACCACCATTCCCCTATCTTCAACTCTCTCTTCAAACCCTTTGGGAATCTCAGGTTTTCTGACTTCCCCATTGAAGACATCCCCTATATCAGCATCTCTCAACACCCAGATGAACTTTTGCTCACTTCGTTCTAACCCAATTGCTAGCTCCTTTATTTGCTCACCTTCTATGGCAGTTGTCGTCCCAAAAGACACGTATATAACAGAGTTCGGTGTCTGCTTGTCCAGCCACTCCAAGCACTTGTGACGTCCAGTTGAACTCTTTTTCTCGGGTATCCTCACCGGATTGAACGGCCCGATAGCCCATTGCTTTTTGTCTCCTTCCATCTTTTCTATGAGATCCATAAAGGTACCCTCTATGATCCTGCATGTGTCGTAGAGTCTCCCAGAGCAGCACTTTTGGTACTCGCATTGTGAAGCAATGTAGTCCCAAGAACTCAGCCGTGAAGCAACTTCAAGAGATGGAATGTCTTTTGGGATCTTGGCGTTTCTTCTGAAGGATTTCCTAGCCTGTTTCTCCAATAGAACAGGAAACAACCAAAAGCCGATATAGCATGGAAAGCGTACGACTCAGCGTTAGGGATACTGACGAAGTCCTGGACCACATATGCCATCATGGAATCATTGATGACAATAACTCTTCTTGCGTTGGACGAAAGTTCACGCAGAAGCGTTGCCACGGGCTCCCGAAGGTGCAAGGAAGCATTGAACAATGGTTGGAGATGTGAAGGGAACTTGTTTGGTGCATTTGGGTTGGGGTGAGGGGAGAGAAAAGACGGAATTGCTAAGTCATGAAACTGGATGTTTGAAACCAAACTCGGATCCCAACCGTGGAAGCGAAGCATGGCTTGGCGGTTGTGGATGGCGGTGCTGACATAGTGGACTGGGACATTGTAGGCATAGATAAGACGAGAGAGGTGAAGAAGCTGGTTGAGATGGCCTTGTGCTGGAAAGGGCACCATCACCACCACCACATCGGTTTGGTGTAGGCCATTTATGCCACGGCCGCTTTGACGGTGTTGGTGGTTAGCCATTGATGAAATCTGCAGGCCGTTCAAAAAGATTTATGGTTACAGTTTGTTGAGTCTTCTATGAGGTTCGGGCGCAGCCGTACTGGTTATGTTCATCCATCAAGGGATCAAAATTTTCTAATGAAGGGTTTTTATAATGCAAAATTGCATTGGGATCTGTTGCAATTTGCAGTTAACTTTAGCTTTAAAGGTTACAATTGATGTCGAACAATTATAGTGTCACGTGGATCCTTGGTGGCAAGAGAAAGGCACAACGGATTATTTGGTAGGGCGTTTTGATTTCCCCCTAATTTTCTACCCTCCGGATTTCCACGTATAGCAAATGCCTAATGTAGTGGACACCATGTTCAGAAAGTGAATTAATATTGAGCAACCAGTCAAACAGAGAATTAGGTCATGGAGATCTGTGAAGACGTGCTTATAAGGTAATGAGTCTGAAACAAATCCCATGAATCATGGCAATAAAGATGGAAATTCAATTGGCAAATGCAATATATGGCAAAGAAAATACGTGGGTGGACAATTAACGGGAAATCAACATCGGTAATAGCAATTAGCAAGCATGGGATCTTTCCAATATCAAAGACTATAAAATAGAAATTCAAATAAATTGGATTAATTTGTAACATTATCTGAGAATATGCATTTTATCATCATGAGTAATTAATTAGCTAGTTTCCTTTGAATTAATTAAGCATAGAGAAAAAATAAAAGTTATTTGAGAATCTCTTAAATCAGTACGTAATATTCTTTGGGCTAAAGAGGCTGTGGGTCTATGGCGCAGGAGCTTTTGCCACATTGCTTATGACTCCTTACTTAAAAAGGCACACTAGAACACGTACCTCAAAGAAAGTGCTATTATATTAGAGCGATGGATGAAGTCGTGATTATGTATGTATGTATATATATATATGGAAATTATCCAGATTATGTTGATCAAGTCATTGATAGAATATATATAAAGTCATGTTCTGTCAATGATCTGTGGAAATTACATGGATTATTCTAGTATAGGTAGATCTCGAGGATCTTTTGTTCAATAAATTAAATAAAAGATATTTTTCATGTTAAATAAACAATATTATAAGCTATCTCCTTACGCATTAACCTCAATTTTTCATCTATTAGGCGTTCGAATGGATAAGTAAGAGATCTGCACGCGGACGATAAAGATGTCCGACGGCTATGTAATATAATGTTATCCACCTTGAGATCAAAGGGTACCGACAAGAAGAGAAAGAGCTTGAAAGATACATGATGCCAAAACTCATGGTCATTCTCTGTCTCGTTCAACGTCGAAAGTGATATGACGCGAGAGATATATATATATATATGTAACATCATAGAAGAAAGGAATGTATACAGCAGTAGTACTGCTATGGCTGTCTTGATCACCACTGGTTTTTGAGATCAGTATCATATCCGGCCCATATTTACTTTGGAAAATTCCCATGCACAAACCAAAAAGTATTGTATATGCAGTAGGCTGCGTTCTAAAGTTTTGGAGTGTGAATTAATGCTGCCAAAGTATCATATGCATGCTTCACGGAGAGTGAAATTCTATTCCAAAGGAAGAGTCAAAGATAACTCGAATATCTCCACCATGTGGGGGGATAGGGACTGTTTTCTGCCATGATTGAGAGATATGGTCACGGCCTTCTCCATGGCTGGACCAAAACGCACATGATCTCCAGTGAACCACTTGCTGGCTTGCTGCTCTCTTTCCTGCTACGTACAGAAGCACTAAAATTAGAAACGAAGAAGATCGTTGCCAATACGCTCTCAACTTTCCTCTTGAAAATGAATATTGGACAGTTACCATAATCATCGAAGGAAATATCCTTGCTGCAGCAATCTACCTTGAAAATTTCCCATAACGTACGCAAGCTTTTGTAGCGTACATGATACCGCTTCTCGGAACAAGGGTATTCCAAAGGAAGAGTCAAAGACAACTCGAATATCTCCACCATGTGGGGGGATAGGGACTGTTTTCTGCCATGATTGAGAGATATGGTCACGGCCTTCTCCATGGCTGGACCAAAACGCACATGATCTCCAGTGAACCACTTGCTGGCTTGCTGCTCTCTTTCCTGCTACGTACAGAAGCACTAAAATTAGAAACGAAGAAGATCGTTGCCAATACGCTCTCAACTTTCCTCTTGAAAATGAATATTGGACAGTTACCATAATCATCGAAGGAAATATCCTTGCTGCAGCAATCTACCTTGAAAATTTCCCATAACGTACGCAAGCTTTTGTAGCGTACATGATACCGCTTCTCGGAACAAGGGTATTCCCCTCAAATTAGAGCTTTCTCATGGACACATGGAAGTACAGTACTGCAGCGGATCTACCATAACTCCTTAATTAGTTAATTTGTACCGAGTCTTTTATCAATTAATGCACTTACATGCATCCTTAAAATGAAAAATAAGAAAACTTCAACTGGATATTTGGATAAGTTCCCCACTTTTTTACCACTTGCAATTAGTCTCCTTTTCTTTTCCAGTTGAGATAAAAAGATAGAATGGAGACAACGTGCATCAAAAGCTTTTGTCGGGCATCAAAAGCTCTCCTAGCTAGTTAGCTTGTCTATTTCTTGGAGCATTGTTGTAACACGACGTCGACGTGGAATTTCCCTTGCCACATTAACTTGTTGCCCACCTCATTGTCTCTGAAGATGAATTGCGTGAAGCAGCAGATTCCAAAAGCATTCTACTTTTTGTCGTGGATGATATTATTAATTAATTACTGTGATCCTAGACTCCAAGAGACGTAACGAGATATGGATGCATGAGTTGTTGTCTTCTAGCAGTTGTTTCTGTTCTAAATGATTGCTCGGAACATTCATGATCTCCTGGTACAAGAGTACTATTCCAGCATGACGGAGCTGATGGGGCTGATGCTTCTTCTCACGATGGATATTCTTGTGGTCCTGCTAGCTCGGCTGTTACGTAGTTTATCTTTCTGTTACGTTATATTCTTTTATTCTTTTTGTACATGTTAGTTAGAGGGCAATTCTGCCTTTTCTCATTCTGTTAGCATTGATTCCTTCTTCATATATATACATATATATTGTACACTGTACTCTTCGTCTTTTTCAAGTTGAATATACAGAAATATTCCCACAGTCTTCTATCTCCTCTTTTACCGTACTCTTCTCTTCCGATTACCAAGCTTTACATGGTATCGGAGCTATGGCAAATGATGAAGATGAAGCTGTAAACACCTTACGAACCAACAACCCACTCACAAACATGACCGACCTAAACAACCCCTACCGATTAGAGGTTTCTGATAATCCAGGAACGATACTGGTTACAGAACAACTTACCACAAAAAACTATCTCACGAGGGCACGCTCCATGTTGAGAGCATTGAGGGCTAAGAACAAGTTAGGTTTCGTTGATGGAACCATTCCCAAACCGAGTACAGATAAAGTCACTTCTGAGCAACTGGGAGAGATGCAATGACATGGTTGTTTCATGGCTGCAGAATTCAATTTCCTTGCCTCTACATTCGAGTGTTGTCTTTGTTGGTGAAGCAAAAGACATTTGGTCTGAGTTGCAAGAACATTTTGCGCAAGCAAATGGCCCTAGAATTTATGAACTCAAACGGGCTCTGAATAGTTTGACTCAAGGGGAAGACGCGGTCAGCACTTACTATGGGAAACTAAAGGCCTTATGGGATGAAATAGTAGTGTATGAACCTATACCGACGTCTACTTGTGGTAATTTGAGAACTCTGACCAAAAGATACCAGCGGGATTGTGTTATTCATTTTTGAATGGGGTTACAGGACACCTATTCCCACATGAGAGATTAGGTGATGCTTATGGAGCCTTTACAGCCGGTTAATAAGGTGTTCTCTTATGTCGAGCAGCAAGAACGGCAAAGGAGTGTCCTGGCTGGTACAGTTGGCTCAGATGCTATTGCTTTAGTCAACAAAAAGACAAGTGGTTCTTTCAGTTTTTTCAAGGCTAGTCCTAAACCCGGAGGCAGCTTTGCAAAAAGAAAAGTCGTATTGCAGCCATTGCAAAGCGACTGTACACGCCTTTGAAAATTGTTTCAAGGCCGGTAATGCTGCACCACCCAAATGCATCCATTGTAATATGATGGGTCATACTATGGACCGCTGTTACAAGTTCCATGGATATCCGCCCGGCCATAAATTTTTCGGCAAAGGTAATACTGCAGGAAGTTTTGTGAACCACGTGTCTGGACAGCCCTTGACCGATTCTGAGGAAGAAAGTGACAGTTCCATGGCTTTAACTAAAGGGCAATACAAAGAGATTATGGCATTAATCAAGGCTAAGGGCTCGTCACCTGCTTCTCCCTCTGCAAATACACTTCAGACGATTCCCACACAAATCTCATCCATGTCTGGTATATCTATGTGCCTCTCTGTCACAAATTCATTTTCACACACATCAACTCATATTCCTTGGATCATAGATTCTGGAGCTACGGACCATATGGTCTGCAATCGTTCCTTCTTTTCTCACATTACTTTCACAGCCAGTTATTCAGTTCGTCTACCAAATGGTGAGGTTATTTCGGTCACCCATATTGGCATGGTTCAATTAAATAGTTTCATCTTTATACATAATGTTCTTTGCATTCCATCTTTCACTTTTAACCTTTTATCTGCGAGGAAACTTTCTGAGCAAATATATTACTGTTTAATTTTTCTACCCACTTTGTGTTTTATACAGGACTTTGCATCCTGGAAGACGATTGGGAAGGGTGAGTTATTCATGGGTTGTGCTACCTGCAGACCAAACCTGTCTCACCAGATGCTTTTACCGCCACATTGTCCAAAAACAGCACCATTTCCTCTCACACTATGGCTTTCGCAGCAACAGATTCTTCTCAATTTAACATATGGCACTACCGCCTAGGACATTCCTCCTTCTATCGGTTGAAACTCATTCATAATACTGAAGTTAACTTCTCATTCATCACAGAATTTTCTTTGTCGTATTTGTCCTTTAGCTAAGCAACGAAAACTTCCTTTCCCTGAAAGTACACTCATCTCATCGTCTGTTTTTGAGCTTGTTCATGTTTATTTATGGGGACCTTGCTCTGTCATGGCAGATGATGGCAGCAAATATTTTCTGACTATTGTTGAAGATTTGTTACGATATACTTGGACATACATGCTGAAAAGAAAGTCTGATGCACAGTCTTGTCTCAAATCCTTTGTTGCCTTGGTTGAGACACAATTTACTGTCAAAATAAAAACCATTCGGAGTGACAATGATCCTGAATTTCATTTACCTGAATTTTATGCTGAAAAAGAGATAATCCACCAATGAACTTGTGTTAAGACACCTCAGCAAAATGGTATAATGGAACGCAAACATCAACACCTTCTGCGGGTAGCTAGGTCACTTAGATTCCAATCTGGCCTTCCTTTAAAATATTGGACCGACTGCATTATGACAGCCACTTACCTTATATACCGAATCCCTACACCCTTATTATCCAATCATTCACCTTTTGAAATTTTATTTAAAACCCCACCATCTTACAATCATTTGCGGATTTTCGGGTGTTTGGCTTTTGCATCTACTTTGTCACAAGGAAGAAAGAAGTTTGATGCTAGGAGTAAGGCGTGTATTTTTATTGGATACCCTTTTGGAATCAAAGGGTACAAATTTCTTGACTTAGAGAACCAATCCATTTTCATTTCTAGACACGTAGTTTTCCATGAAACAATATGTCCTTTACTCTCTCCTTCACCATCCCATACACCTCACTCTTTTGTCTATACTAACGCATTACCTCACACCTTTTCTTACATGTCATCCCGTGACTTATCACAACAAGCTTCCACTAGCTCGGCACCTATATCGCCCACCGAGTCCTCTTTTCCCATTACTCCATCCTTGGGTTCACCATATACCACACATATGTCACCTGGGTCCTCTCCTTTACCCACTGGCCCATCAACTGAATCTCAAGCTCCTTTATCAACTGGTTCATCTAGTGAACCACCCTCTCCTCAACCTTTACGCAGGTCCACACGTACACGGTCTGCCCTTCAATTTTTGATGGATTTTCACTGCCAACAGGTCATGACTAATTCCCTTTCTCATTCGGATTCCAAGGCTTGCATAGGTACGTCTTTTCCTCTCTCTCATGTTCTGTCATACAATAAATTGTCTCCTTCTTTCAAGGCCTTCTCTACTTCTATTTCGTCTCATATTGAGCCTACTTTCTACCATGAGGCAGTACGTGATCCTCAGTGGCGTAATGACATGACCTCTGAGCTAGATGCCCTTGAGTTAAATCGAACATAGACTTTTAACTGATCTCCCTCCTGGAAAAGTGCAAGTGGGTTTATAAAATTAAATATGCTTCTGATGGCCGTATTGAACGGTATAAGGCCAGATTAGTGGCAAAAGGGTACACCCAATGTGAAGAGATTGATTATCATGAAATGTTTTCTCCAGTTACTAAGATTGCTACTGTTCAATCTTTACTTGCTATTGCTTCTGCGAAGGGTTGGTATCTCAAGCAATTTGATGTGCATAATACTTTTTTACATGGCTCTTTAGATGAATAAGTGTATATGCAGCGCCCTCTGGGTTACTCTACTGGTTTGCCTCACCAAGTTTGTTGATTACACAAGAGTATCTATGGTCTCAAACAAGCCTCTCGCCAATGGTATTCAAAATTTTCTACTGCACTTCTTGACTATGGTTTTGTCCAGTAAAAGGCGAATTATAACTTATTTACTCTGAGCACTACTGATAATTTCACAGCTCTCCTTGTTACGTTAACGACATTATTATTGCTAGTTCAAATTCAAGTTAAAATCTCTTGGAGATCTAAAATATTTTCTGGGCCTTGAAGTGGCCCGATCTCCTCTTGGTATCCACATTTGTCAGTGTAAATATACGCTGGACATCCTTGTTGAATCTGGATCCGTTGGTTCACGTCCTCTTAAGTTGCCCATGGAGCAGAACTTGTCACTTCGGCATGATGCAGGATCTGTCCTTCGTGAAGGGGCTATTTACCGCCGGTTGGTTGGACGCCTCCTTTATCTCACCTTAACCAGACCGGACATCAGTTTTGCCGTGCCTCAACCTAGTTTTTGTCTTCTCCCATTGATGTTCACCTCCGTGCAGCTCACCATGTCCTGCATTAATTGAAGCAAGCTCCTGGTCAAGGATTGTTCTTCTCTTCCTCCTCTTCTCTTCAACTACGTGCATTTTGTGACAGTGATCGGGCAGCTTGCCCAAATTCCCGCAGGTCAGTCACCGGGTATTGTATCTTCCTCGGTAGCTCTTTAATTTCTTGGAGATCCAAGAAACAGAGTGTTGTATCCCAGTCTTCCGCTAAAGCGGAATATCGTGCTATGGCAGGCACCGGATCTGAATTGCTTTGGCTACGTTACCTTCTCCATGATTTTCACATCTCTCATAAACAACCTGCCGAGCTTCATTGTGATAATCAGGCAGCTCTCCATATTGTTGTAAAGCCAGTTTTTCATGAACGTACTAAGCACATTGAAATTGACTGCTACATTATTCTTGTCCATTGCAACAAACCAAGAAACTTTTGACTGATCTATATCATCTCTGTCCATTGCAACTGGAGACTCGATCACAGTAACGTTTGAGCACCATTCCTCATTATCCCTTCAATCTTGTCAACTTGTCCGTTTGACTCCGTTAACAGGATCAAACTCATCTTCATGAATTATATATGTCTCTACTTCTGTACTATAAAAACAAATCAACTAGTAGTCTCCAGCCATGTTCTCTCAAACTACCAAAAATTATCTTTGAAGGAGATTCCTAATTTTTTATCAGTGACCGTACTCGCCATCTCTCCCCTTTCATCATCAAAACTCCACCACAATGCAAATATCGCATCTAGTCTCATCAAACAGGCTTCTTCCTAAAATATTGGATCAACGCCCATCTAATTCTGATAGAGATCCGGTGGTACCTCATGTTTCCACATCGCCTGAAAAGAAAAGAAAAAAATGACAGAAGCTTTTATGTTCTGTTCAATATTGAATATCTAGTCCACAGTATGTCATATATATTCACAAAGCCTACTGCTACTATTCTCGCTTTCCCTATTTCAGTCAAGGCCAATAACATCATCATAGCGCTCACGCGTCCAGCCTATCATCTCCATCACAATTTATCAGTAGCCAAATCGACGTAGTCTGTGGAATCCAGGAGTTGTGGCCGACAATGATTCTTTTCAGACTTGCTGACAAAACGTCGCCCATCAATTAGTTGCTTATATCTCCTAACGAAAATGTACCTAAAGTAATTATAAGCGGCAGGGAAATGCAGTGGATTGAAGTACGTATAATCATGTTTTCCTTCTCCTAAGACGGTACCACTTTGTCCAGAATGATCCAGAAGTACAGTTTTGTATGGATTAGTTCTCAGAAGTGAGTTAGATTAATTTCAGACAGATATAGTATAACAGATAATATATTTTTCATGGGTAACAACAACAGATGAAAATTTATAATTATATCAATGAATCAATGAAGATTTCATTCTGTAGTGATGAATTGATGCATTGCACCAAGTTCCTGGCATATTTGGTGTTCTTTTCGGTTCATAATGACTATTGTCCTAATTAAAGTAACTGACAAGCCTTTAGGTCAATAGGTTAAAAGGAGATTATGAATTAAAAGATTACATGAAAACTACTCTCCCAGATGTTCATTCTCTTACAACGAGATAATTACGACTGAAAGATCCTAAATTTGAACCCCTCAAATTTAGTAAATTTACCAGATTAGTTGGTTTGCTTTACGACTGAAAGAATCAGCTGGTTTGCTTTCATTATATATATGACGGAAAATTACAACTACGTACTTAATAACAACAAAAGGACATTAATTACGGCATATCTTTTTTATATATCCCTTAGAATTCTTATCTTGATCGATCCAATTGGTTTTCATCGTATACTGGAGTCCCTAATTACTCCGTGAGTTTCTCCGTTCTAATGTCTTATCAGCAACTGGAGTTCATCCATAATATCCTTAACAGGAAGAAATCACAAAGAGCGCGAAGAGAGAGCGTTACGTGCCGTACACAAATTGTAATGGCGAACGTGATCTGATAACTGGAAATGGCAACTAGCTCAAGGAAAGCACTCATGGCCGACAGAAAGTAGATACGGGCCTTCATCATCAACTCCAACTGATCTGACATGATACTATCCTCTCGGAAAAAAAACGTCACTTAAAGGATGACAACTGAGCCTATTTAATTTTAACATTAATTCTGGGATCTTACTAGCCACTACTAGAGAGTTCGAGTAAAAGAGGCATACTTTTTGGGGAGGAAAAACGTGATTTGACAAAGATCCCTACAAGACTCCTCTACCATGCACAATACGTCTAACCTTTGCCCCAGCATGACTTTGTTCTGGTACGTATAGTTGGAAATGGGAAGTGGAACCAGTTGTGCAGGATTATGCTTGTGGATAACCGACCCATGATTGCGTGTAAAGGAAAAAAGTAGCTCCAATGGCATGGAGTCCATAGCAGCAGGCATTTGGCTGCGTGCATCAGATGGAAAAATAAGCAGGTCCTTTACACCACATATATATAACGAGATAGTTTGGGCCAAACATTAAAGGTCATGGAAAGTGATGAGCTTTCTAATGATCATTCACTTAATATTCTAACAATTTGAAGGTTTTAATCATTAAAACTCTTAGCAATATTATCATCTTAATAGGAGCTTTAAGGATGGTTATCCAGTAATGCTGCTCTGTTACGGTTCACAGTCAGATTGGCTTGGAAGACGCAAAGAGCCGGAAGAAAAGAAAAGACACCAGAAGCTGGCAGGCAGAGAGTTCAGACTTCACGTGCGATTGTCTCATGGTGAGATGGTTGAGCTGTTATGGGCCGGATAGTTGAGGGCTGTGTTTGCCCTTTTTATCACTAATTAGGTGTTTTGGAAAGCCTAAGGACCTTTTTGGGTTTTTAGAATTGGGGCCGCATGGTCGCAGATTCGAAAGGCCAATTTTCGTCCCAAAGGCCATTTTTCATAAGTTTGTGGGTCTCGTTTTTTTTAGTCGATTCAGGTAGCGATGTCGAACGTTTAAGAAGCCCAGTTGTAGTCAAAAGCCCATTTTTACCAAGAGATGACTCCTCAATCCTTGGACTTCCCGCCAAATTGCCAATTGTTTATAAGGTTCCTGCTTTTTATGGTTTAGGAACCATCTTTTCAGGCGGACCCATACAAATTGACAACATTACTAACTTTTGACTATTCAAGCAGTGTCACGGAGAAGACCGGTAACTACTGGAAAACGACAACGACAACGACAATAATAATAATAACAATAAAAAGTAACAAAAATAAAGCCCAAATCCCAAACTCGTGCAATTGGAAAGAAAATTGCAAAGAAAGACTATTACGACTGTACATTTTTCCCGGCCTTTTAAAGGCTGAGGCAATAACAGAAGTTCATCGGAACAAGAGGCAAAAATGCGCACTCCCCCGTTTCTATAATTTGCAGTTCAGAAGAATTGCACTTGGCTCTGCGTATTTTGGAATGTTTTTTTGTTTGAATGCAAGGGCAAAGACAAGGAAGGTAAAGGACTTCTCCATTGTTTATATCTAAAAGAGTTCAATAAATCCAAGAACGAATGCCCCAAACCAACTCGAAGTTGCTATAAATATTCCCGTTATTTTTTTACTCTACATTTCAAGGGCTGCAAAGGTTCTTGAGATCCTCTTCCTTGGCATACCAGCTCGGTATTATCTTTGATACATGGGGATAAAGATCCTTATAGGAATTCCTTATTGTCCCTTCTGCAACTCCAGTCGCAAGAGAAATATCTGCATTCACATGGCTTAAATCAGAGCATTTCACATAGTAGAGAACATTTAGCTGCTAGATTAATCAGATGTCCACAAGAGCAACTCTTCAAATCTCTATGAATATATGTGTGAAAAAAGGGCGATGCACCCTTCTAAATAAAGAGCGATTTATTAACCTTTCAGAGGTTTCTTATCATCTGAAAGCTGAGTAATAATGTAAATGACTGCTGCTGCAATTGATATGGGGCTTCTCCTGAAAGTTTGGGAAAAGAATCATTATTATCAGCACAATAGTGAGGAACAAAAAAACAAAAAATACAACATATATCGACTACCGCAATACATGTGTTTAAGACAATCAATCAGCTCAGTTTATTTCCCCTATAAGATGGGCAATAATTGGCACAAAATGGGGTTAGCGCTCCCCACAAGCCAATTCCATCCCCAGGCAAAACTTTAATCATGAAGATATGTTTAGTTGCTGCATAAGAAAAGATGATACGAGTGAAAACCAGAAGTACCTTATATCAAACTCTTCCGACTTGGTAACAGCTTCTTGGGCGGCCTTAACCGCTTGGTTATTCATACCAAGATTAGAACAAAAGCGCCTCTAAAGATTCAGTAATATTGAAGTCAGTCTCTGTCTATTAATTCATGAATTCTCGAAAGAAGTTGTTTATTTCAGAGAAGACATAGCTCACCATAAAGTCCCCAGCATGTATTGTTCCCATCTCCACGGACTGGCCATTCTCCAACCCCAGTTGTTTCACTATATATTCTTTGGCTCGGCCAATTTCCTTCTTTGTGGCTCCGTTGGCAACAGAGCATATTTCTAGTTGAAATCCACAGTTTCAGGGAAGCTCATTCACATGGGGAAAGATAAATCAGGAAGCATCCAGATGTTAAAAGAAACATAAACTGTACCCTTTACAGTGCGTGGCTTGTCTTCTTGTCGACAAGCGATGTACAAGCAAGCAGCCAACAGTGCATCCTGATTTCTTCCTCTGCTAGACTTTTGATCTTCCACCCTCTTATATATCTCATTAGCACGGTCCTTCAAATCAGTTTAAAAAAGAACCATCACAGGAGACAAAAAATTAGAATCACAGGGCTATTGAAAACCAACAAAACAATAGAAGAGGAACAAAAACAATTCCAAAAGCCAAATAACATAAAGAAAATGAGGTCTGAGGATGGAGCTAGAAATTCATTGTAGTTTACACTTTCAAGATGATATTTCAAATTTGTTATGGACAAATCCGTGTCCTCATACATGCAGTAGAGAGAGCATCTTACAATACACACAAAATAAACAAATACGCAAGAGTTCGTATTACACAGACTTGCACTATGATGTTTATCACATTTCCGAAACAAGAGTATTTCATTCATGGTTCAGCCATCATAATAAACATCCTGCATCTACAGATCTGTAGTTGAAAACATCAATTCACTTGAGATCAAAGAGCTAACACTTCTGGAGGTTAGTGGCCATAGGCTACTCTATTTTTCATTATTATTCGACCTTCTCTAATTATTAGATGGAAGGCGGTGCAATAAAAGAGATTGGTGCAGAAAATGATTTTCTAAGACCATTGTTCTCATTGAGGTTGCTTACGCCTTTAGTTTTAAGGGCTTTTCTTTCTTGAAGCTTGAATTTAAAAAATTCAACCAATTCGAGCAAATTTGGAAGCATTTCACAATCTGAGGGGTTAGATCTAAACAAAAGGATTCTTTAACCTAGACTTCAGTGCTCGGATGGATGAGATTGCACTTAACTAAACAAGTTGTAGTCATGTTCAACAGAGAATTTAAGGCTTTCTGTCCTCTACATGTGTAACAAAGGCATTTCTTACAATACCAACAATTTTGCTCATTCACAAATACTTTAAACTGAGTCTTCTTGTAGCGATGTCAGTGCATCCAAGGAGCACGGTCCTTCAAATCAGTTTAAAAAAGAACCATCACAGGAGACAAAAAATTAGAATCACAGGGCTATTGAAAACCAACAAAACAATAGAAGAGGAACAAAAACAATTCCAAAAGCCAAATAACATAAAGAAAATGAGGTCTGAGAATGGAGCTAGAAATTCATTGTAGTTTACACTTTCAAGATGATATTTCAAATTTGTTATGGACAAATCCGTGTCCTCATACATGCAGTAGAGAGAGCATCTTACAATACACACAAAATAAACAAATACGCAAGAGTTCGTATTACACAGACTTGCACTATGATGTTTATCACATTTCCGAAACAAGAGTATTTCATTCATGGTTCAGCCATCATAATAAACATCCTGCATCGACAGATCTGTAGTTGAAAACATCAATTCACTTGAGATCAAAGAGCTAACACTTCGGATATGAGTTAGTGGCCATAGGCTACTCTATTTTCTATTATAACCTTCTCTAATTATTAGATGGAAGGCGGACCATACAATAAAAGAGATTGGTGCAGAAAATGATTTTCTAAGACCATTGTTCTCATTGAGGCATTTGCTTACGCCTTGAGAAAGTTTTAAGGGCTTTTCTTTCTTGAAGCTTTAAAACATCATTAAAAAATTCAGACGATTCGAGCAAATTTGGAAGCATTTCACAATCTGAGGGGTTAGATCTAAACAAAAGGATTCTTTAACCTAGACTTCAGTGCTCGGATGGATGAGATTGCACTTAACTAAACAAGTTGTAGTCATCATCACAATCAGAGAATTTAAGGCTTTCTCAAGTCTACTGTGAAACAAAGGTTCATTTCAGACTCCCAACTATTTTGCTACTTTCATACTTTACTCCCCAAGGAGATTTCAGAGAACAAAATAGCATATGCCATGTGAAAACATGGCTCTTTCAATTTCTAAGTCACTTTAACATAAGTCTTTGCTGATTTTTTCTGATATTATTGATTTTCCAGATTCATAGATTTTGTCAGAACTTGATTGCAAGAATAATCTTTTAGGTGTCTCTGCCATATTTTCTCATCTACTGCAAGTTTTTAGTCACATACATTGACATTGGAGCTTGAAAGCAGCAGAAGATGATCCTGTCTGTTAATAAATCTTTTTCAGCATAAACTAAAATATGCAGCCATTTTGGTACGCATGCAGACATTTTGATATGTGACTGCACTAAAAATTCAGTCACATAGAACAAGATCAAAAAGCACCATGTAAATACCATACCTTAATGGTTGCAACAAGCCCCAACCTGAAAGACAATATCCCCACATTAGCTTCATATCATGGCATGCTTTTTACCAGAAAATATAACTTCAGAGTAGCATTTCAATATCTAAAAGAAGAAGGAAATACTAATACTTATAGGTCCTCAATTTCTCACACACTATTATTGGAAAGCACAATGCAATTCACCTAAAATTGATAAAGATTACCAAAAAGAGAGACCATAGCTAACTAAAGACCGGTAAACTAACAGTGAGCCTGTCTGCTCGTCAAACACTTTGTGTCAGAGGAGAGTCATTGTGCTTGTATTACATCTAATTCAAAGCAGTTTGAATGATTGACCACACTTGGACAACTTCAACTTGCCTGTTCAGTTGAACAGACAAAGCTATAAGTTACCCCAGGAGAGGGAGAGAGAGAGAGAGAGAGATCTAGCTTTGTCAAAAAGCTAAGTTAGCTTTGTGAGCAAAGAACCAGGATTACCCTAGTAGTTGGCCAATCAAGATTGGCACATTTATCTTAGTAGGTTTGCTTTATCAGTCACAGACTCCTTCAGCAAGACAATATCAATCAGCTTGGTTTGATCTATAACCCTATGCACTTTCTTGAAGTCAGTATTACAGTAACCAATATCTGAATCACCAATATGCTAAAATACGGCCACAGAGTCGGAAACGACCACCCAAACTTTAAAGAACCAAAATTAAATTGACTAACAGAACAGAGCACTCAAAAACGACAACCAAAAAATGGGATCTTGAGATTTCTTTATTGCACTCTTTAGAGGTAGTGGTTGTAGTGGATTTAAACTTACTTGTATAATCAATTCTCATCAGGTAGTTACCAACTAGAATACATAGATAACTGTTACAATCGTCTTAAAGGAACAAAACAGTATGAGAACAAAAGAACTGAACATCTCCACATCGATATTCTCTGTTAAAAAACCTTTCATAGGCCCTTAGCCAAGCCGTGTAGTGATATAAGATATAACAGAAGGTAGATTTTCAGTTTCATAGTCTCTCAACTGAGGAACGATTTAAAACCCAGAATTTCTATCTGCAATCTAATGTTTTCTGTAATTTTCAGCTTCCAAATGCCATGAATAGAACGACTGTAAAATGCGCTTTTCCACATTTCCGAAATTTCGAGTCCCAAACCGCAAATCACCCAAGATCCAATCTTTCTATGGCCTTTCCCATACTTCCTCAGCTGCCAAATGGACAGCAAATCCAATTGCTCACACGATCAACAAACAAACACTTCAGCAATAGACTTCGAAGCACAAAACTTTAAGCCGATCCAGATAGATTCTAAATTACAAAAATCCAAAATTCAAGTCCGATTCCCCTCAATTCTGCAATATAATCAGCTTAATCAAAATTTCTCACTGGCCTAAACATATTTCCCACACTTTCTCGACATCCAACCAAGCGCTCATAATCCGAAGGCAAGCAAGAAAGATTACCGATCAGACATAGTAGCGATGGTCTTGAAGGCAAGGATGAGCCCCCGATCCGGGTTGGAGCCGCGGTTCTGCCAGCGGCCCAGGGATGAAGAAAGGAACTCACCGGTGGCCCCGTTGGGCTTGGCTATGACGGTGGATAGGCCCCCGTCGGTCAAGAGTGGGTTGGTGGGGCCGCCGACACGGACCGGGTCATTGTCACCCGATTCGTTAGCGAAAGTTCTCCACTCGGAGGTCTCGTCGATGGAGTGGGACTCCAGCACCAAACCGCACTCAGAGCACACCGTATCCCCCGCCGAGTGGTCGAACACCACCTCCGTCTGCCGCTTGCAGTCTGAACAAAACGCGTCGGACATGTTTCTTCTTTATTTTCCCCCTTTAATTTTTATTTTTTGCTTTTTATCAACACTACGACGTCGGATGAGCTGGATGCAGTCTGCGTCTCGTATGGATTTTCCCTTCCGGTAGTTTTCTGGTGCTTTCTCTTCTCTCCTCCGCGGTGCGAGCCGAAACGAGGAGAAGAAGAAGAAGAAAGGAAAGAAGAAGAAAGGAAATAAAGGAAATAGGAGAGAATAAGCGAAAGGGGGTATTTATAAGCGTAAATCGTTAGGAAACTCACGGGGGTCTCATGGCCTCGCGCTATGCTTAGTTGGAATGGGATCCATTTGGAGACACGGATTGTTTTATCCCAGGTCGGAAGTGTTTCCTGAGAGACGAAAAATTGCCGTAGACAAATCGGATAGGAATGTGCACTAGTCTCGAGAGTGATGGGGAATGGGTTTTGGGCCGGTGGTGGAGTTCTCGGATAAGCGAAATAAAAATAAGAGATATTAATTACGAACTAATGTTGATGTTGGCTGTCTCGTTTAATGTAATTTTGTGCCGAGTCAATGAAAAAAAAAAAATTTTTGACTGATGTTTTTCATTTATACCTATCACGAGATATCTACAAGTTATTTTTTTTGAAAAATGTTCAAGAGGACAAAAAAAGAAAACCATTAAATTTTCTATTCTTAGTATTTAGAAGAAATTACAACTTTTTATAATTTATACCTCAAACTATTTAAGATTGACACGTTGCTCACGCCAAATTATCAATACTATTATATTTTGCACCTCATATTATCGCTTGACCAGTGAAAATATACCGCGTGTCAAATTATTTGTTAATTTTAATATTAAAAATTTTGATCTAAAATATAAAATATAAACATATTAATAGTTTTGAGTATAAATTATAAAATGAGTGACAATTAGAAAATTAAAAATGTAATTTTCCTAGATTATTGACACTATGCAACGTGGCAACATCATGGCCGCTATTATTTTGTCACGCTCACATTTCTAAAGAGCTATTAAACATAGAAACAGATATAATGTCTACCAAGAAACTTCGACCTTTAAGAAAAAGAACAAAATATAAAAAAGAATTCAATGTTGGGCTCGTCTTGGATAGGTCCTTGATGACCAACATTTGTCGACACGGCCGTTCGTAAGCTGACCGATAGCAGCCTTTCCGTTAAAACCCACACGCGAAAAATGCATCATTTTATGCTCTAGATTGGGAAGCCGCCACGGTTGTCAGGTCTTTTACGGAGCGATGGAGAGGCCCAGCAATAGAGCTAGATCGGGCTTGGGCTTTATAAGGCCTTTTTTCTACATTTCTGAATCTTTATAGTTATTAGAAAAACGCTCTTTTAACTCCTAATATGGAAGTTAGGCCCAAGTTTAGTTTTGGGCTTCGGACAAAAACTTATGTGTGTCAACCTGGCACCACGCTGACTCTAGTGAATACCGATTGACTCAGGATACGACGACGTACGATCCATGCACCGCCAAATGCTAAGCGCCAATCAAGGGCTTCCTCTTTTGTGGGCTGTCGACAAAAAGGCAGAAATATGGGGCATCATTTGTGAGAAACTCTGCCACTTAAAGTTAACCCGTGACTGCATCTACAATAACTTCCGTTAACTTCAGCGGACTGGAAGTGTAACCAAGTGGGGTTGTCGTTCATTATTCGTAACGGAGAGGACTTTGGGCTTCGGCTTTGAAGAATTTTTGTGGTCTCTAATTTACAGATGGGTGAATTTCTTTCTAATATATCAGCATCATGTATCACGTTGTCTGTTTCTGCTTTGAAATTTTCACGTGACTCTGTCCCTCGTGGTCCGGGTCCTGCCGCTGGAACATTGGAATGGGATAATATTCCCTGCTAGCAGCCGAACACAACATTTTAACTATTTCTTCTCTCTAACTGTCAAAGTACCGACAGATGGACCACAAACATTGAATTTTCGAGCTTTAACATGAAAATTAAGTTCGAATTTTGATTCCTCCTTCTACAATTCTCGCCACTCTTTTTTTTTTCTTTTTCTTTTTCTCCTTTTCAAGCATTTTCTACTACATTGTTATAGAAAAATCATTTTGCACCCTTAAAAAACTGGCGATGTCAATATTTATTTTAGAAGTTCAAACTATCAAATTATATTTATAACGTATTCTGAAAAAATGATCTGATGATAAAAATTATGTTAAATATGTTACAAATGGATCAAGTGTTACAGTTTTGACAATCGAATCTTATATGAGAAGCATATTGATGAATTTTTTGTAGTTTGAGAATTTAATACAAAGAGTTTGGTGATAGAACTCTTAAAATGATATTAGAGTCACTTAATGAGCCAACAGGGTTGTAGCCCAGTTGGTTCCACCTATGGTTCACTAGTTTTAAGGTCAGAAGTTCGAATGTGAACATAAGTTGAAATCGCTTATGAAAGTAAAGTCTGATCTTGAATTTAGTGAACAATAAATTTAGTGGACAGTCTGATCTTGAATCGCTTGTAAAAGTAAAGTCTGAAACTCCTTGGTGGTCTTACTGGTGCTGTGATGATGGACTCACATACTAAACAGTAGTTATAACTCAAACCGAACATTCTGTTACTACGCTTGTCACCGCCTCCCAAAAAAAAATACAGTAATTGAATGAAGTTTTGACATAAGTTTTAATGCGTAGAATGGATTGATTTGGCTTGTGCTATGAGACAGCTTATTGTTATTTGTGATGTAAGTTACACAAGCAAACATCTGACCATCTCTTTTACCTTTCTCTATGTTTCTCTTCCCTGAGTAAAGGCAACTCCTATGTATTTACGGCTTATCTTTTAAGTGTGGTGCAAGGTGAATGGAACCCCACCCCGGCTTTTCTATCGCAATGTGTTCAGTCTGACTGATACACCTGCCAGAGGGCCGACTCTGATGTCTTACAGTACGTCCGCTTAGTGCTTATAGGACTTGTGGCCTTCCAAGGAAACATCGTGAAAGGGAAGGAAGAGAGAATGGGAAGTTCCTCTGACACTAAGCATGTGGTTAACATGTGCTTCGATCGAATTCCCACCCAATCCATCCCCTACCCTCCCAATGCATGTGCTTAGATATGCATTAAGAACGACAACAAAAGGTGTATTAAAAAAAAAAATGAATGTGGTCAGTTTAGATTCAATAGCCGCCATAGTCGATGTTAGAGTATAACTTATCCAATTAGCTTACTTCCTAAAACTCAGTTTGAGAAAGAGTCATGCTTTTGTCCAACTAAAATTTTAATTTTTAAAATTTTATCATCATTATAATTCTTTTTCTTTCTTTATTTTTTTTTTTAACCAACTTTTTCATTCTCTCTCTTCACTTTTTACTAACTCCTAAAATTTTATTCCTAAATACCATGTAAAATTTTAATATAATTTTATTAAAATTTTATTTTTATCAAACATACTTTTACACACTTCAAAATTTTATTTTTACTTTTATCATTCATTCACCAATTTCAATACCTCTCTTTTTTAACACCAATATAAAAATTTTAATAAAATTTTAGCAAAATTTTGAAATCAAACGATGGTAAATAAAGAGGAATAGTTACTTTCAGGTATGTGGCCTCCACAAACCATGACCCCAAAGTAAAAATAAATTAAAAAAAAAGTAACAAAACTAACCAAAAAAAAAAAAGAGGAATATGTAGTGATATTCTTTAAAATTTTGGGTCCGAATTGGTTTAATATGAATAACATTCATGCTTGTAAACTAAAATTTTATAAAAAAATTTGAGAATGTTATAGAACTTAATTAAGGTGAATTAAAGTGTATTGAATTTCAAGAGAAAGTAAAATTTTTATAGAAATTTGTGAAAAATAAAAGATAAATACGATTTAAATGAACTTTTTATATTTATTATAATGAAAATAGATAATTTGATTAGGAAGAGCGATTATTTTAAAATTATTTTATTTGACTAAATTTTTAATAAATTATATTGGTAACTTAAAATTTTGAAATATAGAGAAATTTTGGTTAAAATTTTAGTTTACAAATATATTTTTAGTGTATGTCTTATTTATTAGTGGCGTTCGGGGTGGAAATATGCACTCCAAAATTTCTACACTCATTAAAAAATTATAAAATAATCTCTCTCTCATTATCAATTTATTCTTTTTTATTATAATATTCATTTAAATTTTCTCTCTCTTCACTTTTTCATCAAATTCCATAAAATATCTTTACTTTTTCCACAGATTTCAAAATTCTCCAAAATTTTTACTGTTGAACACTCCCATTGTATCTATTTGTTTTCAAAATATACCGTATAATTCATACAGATAATCTTAAAAAGAATCTGATCTTAATAGTACATAATAATAATAAATTCGTAAGAGTAAAAAAGTTAGATACACCGAAAAGGGAGGGCAAGAACGCAATGATTTCTAAATGCAGTATTTCGCCGTCAATGCGGGTCACAAAGCCTTGATTAACGCAATGTTTATTGCTTCTTTATATGCGCGCTATTGGCCTCGCGAATCTCGAAATTCCGAGTCCAAAGACCCAAAGCACACGTGATTTGGCAATTTGCTCTTCCTATGCACTCGGAACTACCGGTATGGGTTGTGGGGTGGTATCTCCCACAAGCAAGCTCACGCGTACACTTTTCGTGTCTATATTTATCTTGTTAGACGCCTTCAGGTTAGAGCAATTATTCTTTTAGAGCGAACAGTCTGGAATATAAGTAAACACAACATTGTACACATATACACGTATCTGACTAGAATGTTTGAGTTCTCATCCGACTGCTGACTCAGTATATTTTGTTTTTTGTTTTTAATTCTAATAGTATATATTAATTAAGCCTCCAAACTAAACCCCATCTTGAGTCTAAAAAGGGGGATTATATCTTCTAGTAGAATGCTTGTATTTTAAAAATATGGTTCTCATATGGACGAAATCAACAGTAGAATAGTTTAAAGATGGGCGTAGTTTATTTTTTTTTTTTTCAATGAGAAGAATAAATTCAGTCTGATAAATTCATCGAAATGTAATTTACCTAACAGACTGTTAAAGTCTAAAATGATGTAGCTTTCAAACTATATAGATTAAGTAAGTATAACTTTATCAGGTCCAAAAAATTATTTGTATTTGAAGAATACGAACTTATAATTTTAGAGAGAACATATCCTTAAGCCCTAAATACTGACCAACCAATCCAATCCTTAGACGATCTCATTTTCTTAGACTCTCGCATTCAAACTAAATCCAAATAAAAAGATTATTTTTTAAAAAAAAACAGAAGGGTTCTATTCAAAGGAAGAAAATCTCTGTCGCCTAAATAAATTATATCGTTTTTTTTTTCTATGCTACAATTATATCGTATTTGACTATTGCCGAGAAATACTCTACGTTGGAAGACGGAGACCGGAAAGCAATTAGCACTAGAGTTGAAGTAAAGAACCCAATTTTGATCAATAAATTATTTAATAATAATCCGGTAAATCTCTCCACCACGCCTGCAATTTTAGACTAGGGGCTGTTCAATGCATTTCCACCTCCTCCTCCACCTCTGGTCACGTGCGTGGAAAATTGCTGAGGTCACGCTCTCCCACGCGTCCCGGTTAGGCGTGGGCTAGGCTCCCTTGACAACACAGTGGCATGAGAGGTCCCCGGATGCACCGATGACAGTTCAGTCTATCAGGCTTGAAACCCCAACTTAGACAATTAGTTTATGTGATTGATAACGGTAAGATAGTTTAGCCAAATCTTAAACAATTGCAAATTGGGTTAAAATAGTGTTTAGTCCATCTCATTTTTTGAGTAATTATAGGCCACCAACAGGAGAAGGGGTTTTTTTTATAAAAAAACTCACCCATAATATATATTTTTTAATTTGTTTTAATTTGTTTCTTTCTAGAAAATTATGGATGTTTTATGGGTACTTGATCTGTCAAGTGTTTATGCTCTAAGAAGATCGAGGAAAGAGGCCTGAATTAAGAAGTTTGAGAAGGGTGAATAGGATGCATGTGACTGAGGTGCATCAAAGTCAGACTCCAGCACAGTAATGGGGTTCATTTCTCAAATGCAATTTTTAAACCCATATGCCCAGATTTGGCACATGCCGTATTAATTAACGGCTGTAATGACATTTGTCAGAGGGCTGATGATCAAAGTGCGTCGTGGACAAAAGGCTGGAACTGGCGGTGCCAGTGAAAGGTCCATTAGGCAAAGAGCGCTTCGTATTCTGATTTAGGTGGACAACTGTGTCCACTTCAATATTACGGAGTATTTCCTACTAGCCCCTATCTATTTCCAATAAAGTATTCACGCGGTTTGGAAGGTGAATGAGTTTTTGCTTTGAAATTAATTTTACTTTTTTTAATAGAAAGTTTATATTAATTTACGTATATTTTGATTAATTTTAAAATTTATATAGTTCTCTCATCTTATATAAAATAAAAAATTATTAAATCAAAGTTCTTAAGACGACTCTAAAAATTTGTACCATCTAAGATTTTCAACTTAAAACTTTTAAAAAAAATATATCACTAAAAATTCAAACTTTAACCTAAGCCACTTCTCATGAGATTTACTTTTAAAACTAGTTGAAACTAGAGAATTTAGACATATTAATTTAACATAGTTTTTTTTTTATTTTGGGATATATTTTTAGCCTAAGTAAATAATTTTAATTTTTTAAATAATGAAAAAAAATCTAAGTCTTGTGTAAAACATTTAAACAGTTCTGGCTCGAATTGAGAGAGCAATGATAAATTTAAAACATTCAAACTAATCTCACAATTTACTTTTCGATTAAATCAAGCATCCAAACTTACTTCTCATTTCTACTGATGAATTATGGTCCATGTAGACAAATAATTCTGCGAGGTCAAAATGATTCTCGAGTATATCTTATAATCTGATCAAGAAATTTATGAAAAGTGATCCTGCGAGTCTTCCTCGTATCGAATACGCTACCTGTGATGGCTGAGGTTCAACACGCCTCGTTGGACTGCGTTTCCCACTTGGCAGAAGGCAAATAGCCAACCAGGCCAAAAGTCCACAGGTATTCTTTTAGTGCGTGCTTTTTTACACGCATTTGACTGTAAACAATCGCAAAATCCACACCGCAAAGCATGCCTCCATTCGACAGCTTCAGCTCCCCCAAAACCACCTCTTTTATCCTCTCTCTCTCTCTGTCACCAATAGCAGCGACCCCAGAAGCGACCTCTCACAAGCACAAAACACACAAACAGCATTTGCCATCCTCTCCCATACGTCCGTGTTCTCCTTTTTTTTCTTCGTCTCTCTCTCTTTTCTCTCTCAAACGCGCACACACACACCCGGAAGAAGAAACAGAGAAGCCCCAGCCGGCCAGACACAAAATACTATTAACAACGCTGAGACATTCCCTTATGTACTTTTTCCGCTTCTTTTCTTGGTTTGAGTTCATAAACCTCCACAGCACAGAAATCTCTCCTCTTCGGTTCGCTTCGAAACCCAGTTCTAAAGGAAGGTCACTTGCAGCGGAAAAAGCAAAGAAATATAAGGAAGAAAGACAAGGAAATAGTTGTAAAAATCAAAGTTTTCCATCCGAAATGGTGCACTATCACCGTTATCATAACCTGGGGAGAAAAGTTGAGAAACGTCTTGAAGAAGATGAGGAGTCTCAAGCCCTTCACATGGAGTGTGGAAACTCCGGTTGTTACTTCAAGAGAACCAGGCCCAAGCTTATATCTCTCGTTTTTCTTTCTCTTCTCTCGTGTACCTTTATATTAGCCCCTCACCTCTTCATCTCCGGCTTAACTTTCTCTTTCTTCTGTAAGCTTTTCCCCTCCTGGGTTTTCGCTTATTTCCATTGGGTTTCCTTTGCTTTGTTTCCTCTGTTTTGCTTGATCTTGATGTGTTTTTTTTTGGTCTTGACAGATTCATTTGGAGTAGAGAAAGAAGGCCCTGCCGCTGGTATGGATGCAAATACTTCCCTGTGTTCTTCTGTCTCAAATGGTTAGTACTTTCTCTGTAGGTTCTTCCTTTTTCTATTTTCTTCTTCCTTTATCTTTCTTTTTTCCCTGTAAAAGTTTAATCCAACAGTACCACTGGAAAGGGTAGACCATGAAATAGTCATATCCCTTTTAATCTCCAGTTGGTAGGTAAGAAGGAACCATTTAAGGGTGTTGATTTTGATTTTTGAAAATCATACTTACATGGTGAATCAAATTGGAAGTCGCCACCCCTTCCCTAGCTTCCGCAGTCTGCCAGAGGCCCACAGGGGAGGGTTTTTTTTTTTTTTAATAATTATTTAATATCATGTTTTGATTTGAGTTTGTTCAAGTAGCGAATTATTGAAGGATATTTGAAACTATGCTTCTTTATTGTTACTCTTTTCACTTCCGTGTATGAATTTAAATTATTACTTATTTTTTGGGTAAATCGCAGGAACTATATGTTGTGAAAGAAGCAGTATTCGTTCTGATGTATGTGTCATGAAAGGGGATGTAAGAACACACTCTGCCTCGTCTTCGGTTTTGCTTTACATCTCGGGAGACACAAATGGTTTCCTTGAATATGGTGAAGAAGAGGGAGATGAGGAACTCCAACATGAAAAGCTCAAGCCATATACGCGAAAATGGGAAAAAAGTGTCATGGATGGCATCCAGGAATTAGACCTTATTGCAAAGAAAGTATATTCTGGCATTGACCATGATTGTGATGTCTGGCATGATGTTCCGGCTGTGTTCTTCTCGACGGGAGGATATACAGGTAATTTGTATCACGAATTCAACGATGGCATTCTGCCATTGTATATTACTTCACAGCATTTCAACAAGAAGGTTGTGTTTGTCATTCTCGACTATCATAGCTGGTGGATACTCAAGTACGGGGATGTACTTTCTCAGCTCTCAGATTATCCAGCAATAGATTTTGGGGATAAGAGAACTCATTGCTTCCCACAAGCCATTGTTGGTCTAAGAATCCACGATGAACTCACCATCGATTCATTGTTGATGGAGGAGAATAAGAGCATTGTTGATTTTCGGGATGTTTTAGACCGAGCTTACTGGCCTCGAATTAGGGGTCTGATCCAAGATGAGGAACGAGAGGCGCAAGAGCTGAAACAGAAGGTTTCATTGTCCCCAATATCAAGAATCTCTCCGAAAGTGGAAACGGAAGTGCAAGAGGATCAATTAGAGAAGCCAAAGCTAGTGATTGTATCAAGGAATGGTTCTAGAGCAATAACTAATGAGAATTTATTGGTGAAAATTGCTGAGGAAATTGGGTTTCAAGTCGAAGTTTTGAGGCCTGACCGAAGCACGGAACTGGCAAAGATTTACCGGGCTCTCAATTCAAGCGATGTTATGGTTGGGGTTCATGGGGCAGCCATGACCCATTTTCTTTTCATGAGACCTGGCTCTGTGTTCATACAAGTTATTCCGCTTGGAACTGAATGGGCAGCAGAGACGTACTATGGGGAACCTGCAAGGAAGCTTGGTTTGAAATACATTGGCTATGAAATTGCCCCTAAAGAGAGCTCACTGTATGAGAAATACGACAAAAATGATCCAATTCTTAGAGACCCAAAGAGCGTGAATGACAAGGGATGGCAATACACGAAGAGTATCTATCTTGAAGGCCAAAATGTGAGACTGGATCTCAGAAGGTTTGGGAAGCGGTTGGCCCGTGCTTATGACCACTGCATTTCTAAAATGAACAGCCATGTTCAACTCCGACCACAGTAATTTGGTTTGTTTGTTTTTTTTTTTTTGGTTTTGTTTTGGGCATAGTTTATTCTGGTATCCTTGTTCACCAGTGTTCATTGATGATTTTGACAACTGTAGCTTAGCTAGGATTCTTTGTATAGAATATTCAAAAATGTATAAAAAATAAGCTTCTTTCTGGTAAATATTAGGACGGTTCTTTCTTTTCTTGTACAACCTTCAATAACTTGAATATATTTGAGCCTGGGTTTCCGCAATTTTCGATTTGATAACTTCGCTTTGATCTCTGAACTCTTTTATGTTTCATCAATTTGCGGTGTTGCATGCGATAGTTCATAGGAAATGCATTGCGCTTTACTGGGACGATGGTGGCATTCATTTATCAAATATTTTGGGGTATGAAAATTTTGGCACATCAGCAAATACTTCAAAATCAACATCTTGCATTTCATATTTTTACAAATTTTAATAAATTTCAATATTTAAAAATTTTTTAAAATTTTAAGAATATTCTCTAAAATTACAAACGCAACCTATATTTCTTGCCAAAACTTTTATGGAAGTACTATATCGCAAAATTTTTTTTCAGGTGTATATTTTTATATTTCGCTGATGCCCCCCCGTTCCCCTCTCCTGATCCTCGGTGGATTCCTGAAGGATCGGCGTCAATTTCTTGACAATAAAGGCTGCTTCAATTAAAGAAGCTTTCAAAATAATCTTTATCTGGTTTTTGGTTTAGGGGGCATTCCTTGACAATGAGAAAATGGAGTTGCTTTGGTTTTGCATCCTTGCGTGTTGACGCTTTTGATTCTATATGAAAAAATTGTTAGGTGGAAAATTATGAACGTTTAATAAAAAAACGTTCTATAATCGAAAGACGCCATTGTTTGGTTTAAAAAGGTTATCGAGCAAAATGATACAGGGTGGATATGCTTCACGGGAAAGGGATGCGGATTTTTTCTTGACGATCTTGCTTCCCCAAAGAACTTGGAAAAAACGAACCCTTTATTAATAAGAACTGCAAAGATCCAGGGATTCAGATCTGTTACTTTTACACTAGACGACAGTCAACAAGAAGCAGGGACATTTCGCCGTCAGAACTGAGCTCGAGAACCAACAGACAGTTGACCTGTCTGAAATCCTGTTCCCATTCTACATGGACCGACTGTTAATCGAGTTAGATTACTTCGTCTGACAGCAGCTGTCCGTCTCTTCTAGGCAATTGTTTGAGCGTGTTGTAAAGATCTATTGTTGGGATGTCAGCATGCTTTGAGTGAAAGCACAAGTCTGCAGTCAGGTTCAGACTATCTTCTATAGCCACCGCTTAGTACTCTTCGTTGATGGGTGGACTGGAGGAGGTGTCTGGGCATTCCTATCATCTTTTGCATCTATAGAAGGAGTAAAACATGATTAATCAGATCATATAGAGCAGACAGAAGACTCGGGCAACGTATTTTGTTTTCGGATTTTATAGGGAAACTTGTGTGGTTTACTTACTAGAGTCAATTGGCTTCCCTCCAATAGAAGATCTTCTTGACTTGTCAGATCCTGATCCTGGAATGCCAGTTAGTGATTGCCTCCTGTGTGTCCTACTGTTAGCTGTCATTGGTGTCTTCGCCTCATTAATATTAGCTCCACCTCTAATGGGTGACCGTGGTTCCATCAAATTCTGCTGGTTCCTGCAAATTCCCAAGATGTTGATTTCCACAGGAAAGTCCTCTTTATATACGGCAATAGTCATTATAATATCGTCATACTATAAAGCTAAAACAAGCCAAAATTCCTCACTGGTGGGAAAAAAACTAAGAAAAAAAGAGAGAGGAGAGAAAGTAGTCTCACCTCTTCTCAGAGCCATTAATCAGTTTTCCAATTGTCCGCAGTGATCTCCGTATTTGAGATCCCTTACTATTCATGCTACTAATCAAGTTGGGGGTCTGGGAATCTGTAGAAAGACTCCGCTCACTTTGCATCAACATTGGAATCTCATTTCTGGCAAGTATCGGTGGTTCAGGTGTCTTTGGTAGCTGAAAAGTAGGAATTTGTGTTCTGCCATCAGTTTTAATGACTCGCTTCTGATAGCTAGTGCTAGTAGGACTTCGAGGAGCCTTGGCATGAGAAACCTCCATCATCATGGACCCACCATTGCTGAAATTCCCGCAAGGCTTTGTGAGTGCTTCTGCATCTTGAATATGACCACGCTTCTGCACCGAGACTGCGTCAAATGGTAGACGATTGCTTGCATAATCTGACACTTTTATCTGCAAAATATCCTTCTTAACATATCTTGGACCTTCCAAACTCAGTCTTCTTGAACGAGTAGGTACAGAAGGTGTTTCCTTCCTATCTTCAATATTCACAGGTTTCTCCGCCTTCATGGTGCTACAATTCTCAATGCTTAGTCTTCTAGGACGTACGGGAGTTCTCTCAGTCACTGCCCTTAGTTTCTCATGGGGAGATCTTGGCTCCTTTATTCGGTTTAACTGTACACTTTGTGCTTCCTTGTTTGCTAATGCCTTCTTAAGGCTCTCAATCTGCAACATTTAAGAGAACACAAGTCCATCATGGTAATTAACCTGTGTCCAAGAGAAGGCAATTGAAGACTTCTATTTGAGACAACCAAACATATAGCATGCATGACCTAATGTTTTTGCAAAGGACGACAGCAATAACTGATCCAAAGATGGGAGACAGAAGGGCATTACAACTATATTCTTTATCCTTTTACCTGTTCTTTAAGTTGCATAACCTCACTGCTCTCCTTGTTCAAGCGAGCAGCACCAAGTTCCACGGTTGAAACCCTCTGAGCAAACTTCAGAGTGCTGACCGTTTCACCAAAAGAATCTTCTTCCGGACTCACATGAGCAAACATTAATGTTTTAGCATGTCCACCTAAATACAAATTTCCAGGGTAGAAGATATTTTCAGCACAAGACCATATAATTTATCTGTTTCGAAAACTTTTTGAGACAATGCCACAAAGTGGCATGATCAGGTTGGAAAGGAACAAAAAGGGGCTTGACACTTATAAGTGTCAAGCTAATGATTCGGAAAAATGAACACATTACAGACCTAAGGAGTCTTGCAAGAGAAGCGTAAGTTTGCTGTTTCGATAAGGAATATGGGAGTTTTTCTGAGCCAAGGCTGTAATAACATCTCCCAAACACGAAAGAGACTTATTTATATATTGTGCCTCCTTGAGCCTGTCTCCTGTAACTTCAGATTTGTCCACTCGTTCACTTCCTGCAAGGTCTACCAAATGCAGGCAACTACGGAGAGTGTTTCCAGATATATCCTTCCCATGCACATGTACTGTGACCACACTGCATGTCCAAGTCAAAACACCATATCATTACTAAATTCATCTACTCTAATTTTCAAACTTGACAAACTTCAGGTATTACAGTATGTCCAACTCTGAATGGAAAATGGTAATCTTTCCTCTAGTAACTACCAGTTCAAACAAATAACCAAGCTCCTAAAAACTGACCTGTGGGAACGACTGCTTCTGTTGTTAATTGCAGTAGAACTGACAACACGATTCATCTCACCCAATTTCATTAGGTTCAGAACATCTGTGGGGGACTTAACGGCACGAAGAGTAGCATCAGGAAGACATAAGCCATTTTCACTCGCAGAGCTCCGAATTTCTAACTTGTGCTTAGTTAAGAAAACAGATTAAATTCAAGTGTATAATTACAAGACAACACCATATAAGAAACTCTTTGTTGATATAGTTAGCTATGTTTATTTGTGAAGTTAAAAACCCCAATATAAAAGGATATTTGGTACTTGATGAATCTTCTGCAAGGAGATCTCGTACTTGTTCATTATATATTTCAACCATCTGGACATGAATGCCGTAATTTATGATGTCTTTCCTTCCATTGGACAACTGGAAGAGATAGTTGAGAGCAAGATAATTAATACCCAAGTCCTTCATTGACCCACTCAAAGGTCCGCTCTGTCACAATACAAAAAGTGTCAGATGGAAGAATACAAAACTCTAAAATATCCAGAATGAATAACCAATGGAGATATAAGAAGCTAAGCCTGACAGGGTATATATCTTACCATGGTGTGAGTTTTTCCGGATCCAGTTTGACCATAAGCGAAAATGCATACATTGAAACCATCCATGACAGACCTAATCAACGGTTGCGTATCCTTGAAAACCTCATCTAAAAATGAAAGTGCAATATTTAGAAAGCAACTTTATTGACATAAAATCCATGAATAAGAAGAATCTCGTGTAATATAACCTTGGGTAGCGGTCAGACTAAACACCCGGTTAAACTGGAAAACTTTCTTTCCCTCTTTTTGGGGCCTTAATGGGTCTAAGATCACTAGTGAACCATCATCTCCAACGAAATCTATCACGTTTTTGGTTTCAGCTCTGAAGGAGGGTCTAATTCTGCAGTAAACTCGTATATTACCTGAGGATAGTGTTAGTAACACGGGAAATTAACCTGTCCTTACAAATACGACAAATGAAGATATGACAACATATCGTCAAATTTATTCTCAAAAGTTTCACTAACCTTTCAAATCCTGGACCATGTTGTATAGAGTCCTGTTCTCTTTCACGACCTTGTAATATCCACTAGCAGCAGCAGACATCTCATGTACCTGACTTTCTGACTCAAACGAAAAGACAACCGTATTTACACTCAGGTAAGTGTTTATGAAACTAAGGGTCTCTATAATCTGGTTACAGTTAACATTGATTATCCAGTCCAGATAGGCATTTGGGTTGTCAATGCATTTCATAAGCTCCACTGTCAAACATTGGCAATCTCGGCAAGATGGCAAACTACTAATGTCAATAGATTTTACAATATAAAGAGGAAAGGCTTATATAATCTTGCTTCCCAGATATCATAGATTTTACAGTCTATTTGCATGCAAAAGACCATTGTCAAAAAACACTTTGTCAATAAAGTGGGGAAACATCAGAATCTCCTAAATGCTTTTCTCTTTACATATAAGCTTATTGAACCTTGGGACCTAATTTGCTCTTAAGTTCAATGATCGTAGCACCAATTATTCACTGACTCTAGATCCTCTAGCAACATACCAAGGTTTTTCAAATCTCTCTGCAGCTGGGACTGTAAGTCTTCAAACTCCTGCTTTGTTGATGACAAAAGGGCCTTGAGACCCTGCAGTCATAAATGTTCCAAGTCTAAGAATTAGATACATATAAAACTCCTCTGGTGCATATCCTCTCATAATCATTTAGACAAGAGAATTGCATTTTTTCTGATTGTCCACAGCTTTATACGAGTTTTCTAATAGATTTGATGTTAGAAATGGAACAAAAATTTGAAGACAATCACAACTTGTTAGTGTTAAAGAAGTTTTACACTTGTCACCTATTGGTAGGTATTGGGTGTATTTGCATATAAGCTATCCAAATTTGTACACCCTAAGACAATGAGAAAATTTTATCCAAAAAAAAACAGAGGAAAGAAATTAAAAACTTACTAGAAGTTCCTTTTCTTGCAATTTAAATAGATGCTTGCGATTGCAGTTCCCTTCTCTCAAGTGAGCTCTCGAACACTACGAAAACAGATGTATAAAAGACAAATCACTATGTGCCACCAGAAATTCAGAGTCCAACAATTAATATCATACTTAAGGCATGACAAAGGCCATGGTAAAGATTAACAAAGATTGAACACCATGCCAAACCAAGAGCTTCTATCTTAGTTTGTTGAATTAGCTTGTAATAAAAAGTGTAATAGCATTGATATTCGAATAACTAGAACTGACTTGCAAATGTAGATGACATATCATCCTATAAGACGATGAGAGCTCAACTAATTTAAATGAGCACGCCGTTATATGCATCTTTTGTTTCATATATGTAACAAGCATGTCAGTTTAGGAAAACAAAATCAGATATATGAAGCGTAAATTTTTGCCACTCACAAGTTTACAAGGAAGAAGTCATCAAAATAGTCATATAAAACGATATTGATGGCTCAAGTAAGTAGTATAGGGTATTCATATTGTCACCATTGATGAAATCTACTGTGCATATAGGCGATGGGTTATAAGCAAATCAAACTGTAAATACAAAGAGAGGGTGAGGAGAGGATTGATAAGGTTTGATGCATTATAAATTACTGCACATGAAGTCATAGCTTTTACAGCTTCGGGCGCATTTTCTGTGCATCCTTTTGAGGATGTTGACTATAGAATCATTTCGGTAGTCTGATGTGTAAGTAATACATAAAGCACCTAAAAGTCCAATTAAAAAGGAAAATAACGGTTCATTGCCACAGCAAAAATATTTTAAAAGAAAGCAATTCTTGTACGATCATCCATATTGTCCATTCAATTTATCTTCAAATGACAAAAAAGTAGCATATCATCCATAAAGGAACTGCCATAAATGTAACAAATTCTATTGCAAAAGTGAAAATCAATTTCCAATGGAAATCTAGGAGATCATATATATTGTTACTGGGAACACCTTGCTTGTCGTACAGGCCTGTAAAAACAGGAGAACAACATCTTTTCTTTCGCAAAATGTTACTTCCTAGTACAAGAACAAGTCATATAACAGATTTCATGAAGGAAACAGAAAATCAATTTCTGAAACTTAGGTTAGTTAAGGTTCAAGGTTTTAAAATTCGGTCCATCACATAAAACCACAATGTACTAAGAATTAAAATAAGTTACCTTGAAATTTTCAAGCTCAGATATATCCTCCAAAGGCGTAATTGTTGAATGGAAAGGCGAGCTACCTCTTTCGTTGAATAAATCTCTAAACTTCACTTGCAACTGATTCCGAACAAGAGAAAAATAGTTTCAGGTTCATAATAGCACTTGTGAGCAAAAGCATTAGCACAAAACGAAAGAGAGCTCCAACCCAAGCTTCTTAGTACTCACTGCATTAAGCTTGTTCAACTATGAAGTTTAAGTTTTGTAGTATGCTTACCATAATGCAAAGTGAAATAGACAATTTAAGGAGTAATACTATAATTAGGAATAGACTAATGCACCACATTGAGCCCATCAAATCTATAGTCTCCTTGGTGGTGCCAAACAATTTGTCATCTCTTGTTCACTTTTCTAGCCTAGATCTGAAGCAGGGTGATTAACCACCCAGGCTGCTCAAACATAACACTGCCAGCATATTATATAAACAACTTCAGATCACTTTTTAATTGATGGCCAAAGAGTGTTGTCAACTTATTTGGAGGTTCTTCAACAATCTTAATTACTGTTGATATCTTATCCTTCACCTGTTTGCGATCGGTGCCTCAAATCTGCTAAACTAAGCCTTATGTTATATCTTTATTTAGGACACTAATCAGATAGAGAACTACAACATAAGAATTTGGCTGACATGGTGCTCTTCAAGCGTAGATTACTAGTGCTGCTTAGAGCACCAGAAAAAATATAGAAGGGAATTGATTGGGTTTGACATGATCACGGACACACAAATCCAAGGGGTAACCATGTTTATCAAATCCAAGTGTTCACTGCCTAGTCTTCCATCTTAAACATAACAGTACACTGACAAAAACAAACCTTCACAATTGATTCTATGTAAAAATACGCAGTTGAAAGTCTAAGCACATATTGGTGCCGTTGAATGCAAAGAGTTGGAAAACTACGGAGACTTCAAGATTCCTCCAAAAAACAATGAAAATTGCTCTACCTGATGACTGCAATAATATGAAATAGAAAACTTCAAGAAACCCCTAAATGTACGAAACTACTAAAGGATAAATTCCTAAAACTCTAATTTATAATGGTGCACAGTGGTTACAAATTATTAAATAAAGAAAAGCCTAACTGAATTGTTACAATTTATAGAAAATTATGAAATTTCAGCTAAAAGTGTTCTAAAGGTATGGTAGCCTTCACAGAGTATTCAAAACCTTAGAACTAGACACACAACGTTATGAACTTATGAAAAGAATGTATAAAGAAAATTGTAGACACAACTGTGCCTAATGGTACGTAACAAATAGAGAAACAGTAAATAAATCCAGAATTTAAACTAGTTGTGAAAAACCTAACTTAAACTTTGCCAATTTGATGTGACATTTGGAATGTTTCGAATGGTGCTTCATATGGTATTCTGCAGAGAGTTCCAAAATGCATTGTACAAAGTATGTACGGAATGATGTTTGAAAGGATTTGAGAATGCTTCATCTGAAGCATGTAGGACTCAGTGTTGGAACAGTAGCCTGGTGCAAATGACCATTTGAACATTACCTGAACAGTGACTTGGAAGCCTTTGTTTTAACCCCCTATGGAACAAGAAAGCACATAAAAGCTTCCTAATTTGCCGGTATCACAAGTTTTATTTAATTATGTTCCACGAGTCACTGTCATAAAATGATCGAGACAAGAAGACTCAAACCACACATAAAATAATTTTATTTTGTTTTAAGTTTTGTTGGTCCTCCAGATTCACTACCATGTAATTCTCCAGTAAATTTTTCACACATAATACAGTTCAGAACAAACGTGGCCTGCAAAATATTGGAGTCTCTTCAAGAATCGAATTGTACTGACCTCAGGGACCTTGTTCTGAACCTGTCCCTCCAAACAACCTGAGATGATTCTGCCAAACAACTTTACTGAATCCTGTAGCCCGAGGGAAAGGTTCCAAGCGAAGAGGAAAATCCACTTTAAAAATCTCCGTAAATAATCAAATATTTACAAGTGGAATCAAGTTCAATTTTCTAACAAGGTAGTTATTGCTACCAGGTTTCTGTTCTGGAAGGAAGCAAGGAAGCTGTCATCAATATTTTCCTTTGAGTCAACCATGCAGTCAACAAGTAACTTGACAATTTTGGCTGCATCACAGAAGGAGGGTGAATACTCTTGTCTTAATTCAAAGTAAAAGGAGCCTAACAGATTATTTTAAGGTTTGAGAGCTTTTATCCACAACTTGGATACAAATGCAATTATTTACATCCAGAAGTGTTTTAATGAAATATGGTAATTAACTATCTTAGCAGCTAGTTTACGTTCAAGAAACTCAAGAATTGATGTAATGATCTTTAAATGCTTATTTTCCATTGTATATGTCCTGGTTCTTATAGAAAATTGGAGCAAACAGTGGTATATATCTGCCATTAACTAGTATCCCCGGTATATTTGGCTCTACATGGGTTCAAAATATGCATATAATTTAACTATAGAAAATCAAATGATAAAGAGAGACAAGTTCCACCTTCAAGTTTCTGATCGTCAACCTCAAAAGCTGGCTGTTTCTGTCTCTCACATGCGGCAGATATATCTAAGCGTCTGCAGGCGTCTGAAGAGATTGCAACTGAGGCTTTCATATGCATCCTACTGGCAGACTGCATGGCCAAAGGAGATTTCACACTTTTGTGAAATCCATTCCCGCTGCCCATCACTTTCCCTTCATGATATGATTTAAGTGCCAATATGCAATCAACAATCTTGGCTGAAGACCCTGTCTCCAGTGAATCCTGAGAGTAAGACCAATAATGGCTTGGTTATAGGTGTATATTTACATACAAATGAGTCAGCAATCCTAATATATTACAGTGTAAATGGCTTACCCTTTCGAGATCAGAAGCTTCAAAAGCAGGCAGCTTCAGATCTTCGATAGCCACCAAAAAGTTACGGACATTCTCAAAGTACTGATACGCAGGCAATGGCTGAGATTCCCGGGTCACTGAGTGTACATGTGATTGACTCTCTACAACCTTCGAATAATTTTGACATTTAAGATAACGAGAATTTTTATGAAAGAGAACCCCGTGCCTAATTTGGATGACGGAGGCACAAAAGGGAAAGAAATAATAATAGCATTCGCTCGTCTATGCTTAGCTGATAATGGTGTGCTAGTCTACTTTTGAAAACGAAATCAACATATAGCATGAACATTCAGTTGTTCACTTTCTTTCTAGCTTAGGAAAACATAGAAGTGCACTTTCTTCACTTTCTTGGGGTACGCAGCAACCAAACGGGTTGTAAAGAAGTAAGATAGTATAATGTAGAAATGTAGCACCTTGGGCACTGCTCCTGGGTCAATCTTGTTGATGGCATTGCATAGGACCAGGCCATTTCTCAAGCAAGAAATGAATGCGCTCTCTGATGGCTGGTTTGATATGCCGAGCGGACCCACCAAGCTCTCGAGCCAACTCACAGCTTGGTGTCGCCTCCAACCTGCAAATTTTAGAAATGAAAATAGATTATTAACACGGATTGATTCGACACCAATGATGACCTATTTGGGTTTCCGAGAAACCGAGGAAAAGAAAGTAGCTGAAACTGGGACCCAAGAAAACGAACGGCTCCTCTATTCTGAAGAGGTTTGTCCTTCGATTCTTGGAAACGAGAAACTACTAAAACACGAAAATGTGCCAACATTCTATCCGGTTCTCTCCATTTACTTTAGCTTCTATCAGCATCCAAAGTGTGAATAAATCGAGAAAGAACTGACCTGCTTCTTCAGCCTTTCTTGAAGCCAAGTTGATGTCATGCATCCCAGTTCTTTCACAATCCTCCATTGAAAACCTAACCTCCTTGCTTCTTGCAGAGCACCTAGCATTTTGCCAAGAACCCATTAGAACTCTCCCTTAATGTTTACTCTTCTGGAGAGCACGCCTCGTAAGAAAAACAATCACAAACACGAAGCAAACACATTAACCATATCTTCTTTTCAACCACCAAAATACCCACCGAAGAACACAGACACAACCCCCACACAACCGCTCATACGTACTTACATACAAAGAGAAAGAGAGGTAGCAACCGCAGCTGTTTTCTGGGTTCGTTCTTGGAGTTGAAATGGAACAGGGAGAGTGATTAGGGACTTGGTAATCTTTTGGAGTGGGCTTCTTTCTGCTTTTGGTTCGGGTTAATGTTATGAAGTGAGGGCTAGGTTCGGATTCGAACCTGAGGCTACGGAATCCTAACGTTACTGGTGGGTCTTTTTTTGAATTCAAACGGGTGGGGACGCATGCGCATCTTTTTGGAGGAAGCACCATCTCAGCCGTCGATTCCCACGACCGAGTACTGAAGATCTACGAATGAGATCCATAAAAAAAAAATGGTAGCATTGGGTTTTGGGTTGGGCTCAAGCTGGGCCTTTGGGCTTCGGTCTGTTACGAGGTATATACGGTCAATGGTAAAACGCTAGTCTACCCTACTTCGGTGGGAGCTCAACGCAGTATAGCTAGGCCTAGGAGTGTGAATGGTATGGGGAATCTCACATTCCGCCTTGTGATGGGTTTGATGGCTGTAGGCTCCAAAAACTTAGGGATTTGTACCTGATTGGGATACGGAATATTAATACAGCTTTATACAATCCCTCAACGTGATTTAGATTTTGCTTCTATTTTCGTAATAACTTACCTTGTAATCATACAATTCAAAACTGACATTTTCTATAATTTCCGACGATAAAATTATTAAATATTGGACAATTTTATGAAATCTGAATTATTTTTATCAATTCATTGCTAGCTTTGTCTTATTTACCAATCCAAAAATTCCAAAAGTGGAACATGAAAAACCCCACTTAAGAAAAAAAAATCAATATTCTTATATTTTTAATCATGTGTTATATTTATCAAATTCAGACGGACCTAATTGTACTTGATCATATTGAAAGCCTTAAACTCACTGTAAATCTGAAACATGTGCAATGCTCTCACTACACGCATCATTTAAATCACGAGTTTTATTGTTATGAGGGATAATCAAGGTCTCAACTAATAGTACCCATGAACAACTCATACATACTCTAAAAGACATAAACTCGTGATTTTATTACGTTAGACAAAGATATAATAAAGTCATCATTTTGGTGAGTTGTAATTCAATGAGTCAATTATTATTGGATGAAATATTTAGATGCTATTATATCAGTTATGCCATTTGATTACTCACACCTGTGCTTTGCCGCCCGATCCCTCCCTAAAAAAAGAGTAAAATTCAAAACCGTTCACATTTGAAAAACCAGCAGACATATGATATGGATAAGATTAACATCTATATATAGGAGTCATAAACTTAGAAAAAAAAAATATATAAGAGTCATAAGTCATCCAAAACACTTCAAGATAACTAATAAAATTGGGATTCGAATCCAAAACTGTAAACCTCTATCCCCAAAATAAGCTTAAAGTTAAACTGAAAAGGCAAAAAAACATATGCAAAACAAGTTTTTTGATTTAAAATCCCTAAAAAATAGAAAGTTTTCTAATTAGCCCACGACCCAAAGAATCCTTCTTTCTTGTTGTTTACCATAAATAGAAAGTATTTCAAAATTCAATCACTGGTAATTATTGCCAAAAATTTGGTAAGGTAGCGTTTGGAAGAACACTTTTGTTTTTCCATTTTTCCCCACAAAACTACAAGTCATGTATCGAAAGGGACTCTTTTTAGAGTTGCATATGGAATGCAACATTTGGAGTTTGGGCTGCATGCAATTACGTGGGACCAACATTTTACGTCCCAAAACAAATGCGCATAGTAGAGCGAGTTTAGTCCAATGGCAATCGGAAAGAGACAGAAATAATTCAATTCGAATATTTTACACCCGCTTAAACATTCGTTCCAAAAGTGGCAAAAACGCATTGCTCAAGTAATTTGGCAATGCCATTTTTGGTTATTTGCCCTATATAGGATTGTATCCGTCACCTTTCTATTTTGTGTCCTAATCATGGTCGCACTTTCCTCCATTATTCCCTAAGAATCCCAATCTGTTCGAGAACCAGTCATTTATAGTCCTCCTTTCCTTCTCCTCTCTCTGTGTCTCGTCGTTGCAGTGTTTGGAGAACAGGAAAGAAAATACCTGAAAGATAGAAAGATAGAAAAGAGGAACTATGGGTAGAGGGAGAATCGAGATCAGGAAGATAGAGAATCTGAATAGCCGTCAGGTCACGTTTTCGAAACGCCGAAGTGGGTTGCTCAAGAAAGCCAGGGAACTCTCGATTCTATGTGAAGCCGAGGTTGCAGTCATAATTTTCTCCAGCACAGGGAAGCTCTACGAATTTTCCAGCGCCAGGTACGCAGGAAGCAGGCTGGATCTTTTCTCTTTTTTCTTGTTGTTTGGCTTTGCAATTTTTTTTTTTTTTTTTTGTCCTGGTAATTCAACGCGGATTTTGCAAAGGGGTTTATGAGTGATCTAAAAGAAATGTAAACGTCATGAAAATTTTGTTTGTTTTTTTTTGGGGGGGCTAAAAATTGGAGTCCGTCTGATCAGGCTGTGCAGTTATTTGCCCGGCATTCTTGCGGCCCAAAGTTATCAAGAAAGTAATCTTCCAGTTGACCGAGTTGACATGCGAGTAAAAAGTGAATATATTTTTAGTTTACTCAGCGAGAGTGACAGGATAGGACTAATTGCAATATTATCACTAAAAATGGAAATTCCTTTGTTAGAAGAATTAAAAAGAAAAAATCTAAATATTATCAAACCTTTATAGTTGCAGACTGCAGAGGGGCTGGGCCCCGTGCATGGTTTGCTTTCACATCCTGATGAGCCTGTGGCCCAAGTAGCTAGATAGAAGCCGGCCGGGCTGGAGTTATCTGGTGCAGTTGTGGCAAATATTATGTTACTGACGATTATTGCTTCACATTTCTTAATTATCGCTGATTTTTTCCCTTAATCTACGCAGCATGGAACATACACTTGCACGATACAGCAGGGGCCTGGATTTGGATTCTCTAGAACATCCTCAGGATGAACATACGACACAGGTTTGTTATGGTTTATGTTTTCTTAGTCCTGAAGAATAATGCTTAAATTCAATGCTTTTTCTAGCCACTTGTGATTCAACATGTACAACTGAAAATAGGTATAGAATTAATGTTTGCCGTTGGCTCTTTTCAATGGAAGTTTCTGATACATTCTTGTTCTGTCAAACAAGCAGCAGGAGCAAGTTGACGTGAATGCACTGAAGGAGGAATTAGTGAAGCTACGTTTGTCATATTTGTAAGTCATTCTGATTATATTATGTGTACAATCCTTAATGAGAGGACCTAGGAAAAGGAGAGGAGGGGGAAGAAAAGAAAGTTGATCATGCCAGTGTCCAAACATGTTCCTACAGTCCCTACTTTCTTGAATCTATTAATTTTCCTTCATATTCTTTCTGATTTCATAGGCGAATGTTGGGTAAGGAGCTGGATGGCTTGAGCTTCAACGAGCTGCAGCTCCTTGAGGATCAGTTGAGTGAAGGGGTATTATCTGTGAAGGACAAGAAGGTGCTCAATCTTTATATTTCTCTTAGTTACTTTTTCTTTTTGGATAAACTGTACATATTTTGCTCACCATATTCCCCTAAAATCTAAATTAGAAATTAAACCTTTAGGCTAATATATCCAGTCGTTATGTTCCTCTAGTGTTGAACTTTCCAAATTTTCATTATGTTTAACCTCGAAGTTTACATACTTGTGATGTTACCATTTAATCTTGTCATGTAAATATAGACTTTTTCCTTCCTATTTTACAAGAAAAGTCCGATTTTCTTTTTATTTCACTTTTGCATGGATACGGGGAAGCTCTACTTTCTTTCATATATGCACCTATTGAAATTGTAGACAGTCCCTCATTCGCAGACTGGCCGCCAATTTTCAAGTTAAGGCTGTGCAAAATGTGCTTTCTTTTAGAAGTTTAAGGGGTATTTGTTTCGTTAAAAAACGGTAAGATTTTGATAGAATTGTGAATATTTATGTAAATTAGAATTTTATAATTTTTTGTGTAAAGTTAGTGAAAAGTTTTAAATATATTTAATTTTTGTTAGAGTTTGTAAAAAGTTATAAAAGAAATGATTTGATGTAATTGTTTAATAAAAAAATATTAGAATTAGGTGAAAAAGTATAGAAATAAAAAATTTGTTAAAATTTTTTTTTTTGAAAATATATTGAAATTTATGTGAAAAATTATTAAAGATTATGTAAAATATATTAGTATTTATTTATAAATTTTTAAGATTTTTTATGTTAGTTTTGTGATTTAATAAGAACTTTGTTGTTGCAGGATGAACTACTATTGGAGCAGCTTCAGAAGTCCAGATTCCAGGTAAACTAGTAGGCCATCATCTATGAATACGGATCTTTTCTTTTTCCTCCTAGTCTTTTGGTTTTTTTTCAAAAGCTCGTAGTCTTTTGGTTGCTTTTATTGAAAGTTACATCTTAATCAGGATCCCGAAAAAAATGGTTAAAGGGGTCTGAGTGAAAAAAAGTAGTTTGACCAAAAGTTACTTTTTTGATTGACTTCTAGTCATACACTGATACTGTTTCCAACGAAAAGTTTTCACTCAAGTAACTATAAGGGAAGAAAGGCAGCCCGATGATCCGACCAGCAAAACAAGGTTCGGAAAAGGGGGGTGCCTTTAGATTTTCGAGTACTTGGAATCTGAGAATTAAAAAAATTCTGAAATCTATCTACATATCTATCAGATCTATTTGACGAGTTGTTGTTCTGCGATCTGGAGTTCGAGATATGTCTTGGAGGCTCAACTCAATAAACATGGAAGAATATTCAGATTTATGGTTTGCAATAATCTGACCAAGTGTGGAACTTGGAAACTTTTTAACGTTGTCAGACTGTTTTGGCAATTTAGGTGTTGCATTTATTGATAAACAAAATTTTCTGCTGAAGTTTCAAAAATTTTATCAAAGAGAAATTTTAAGCTAAGGAAAATATCTTCATAGGAGTCTTTATAGGAATCTTTATAGGAGTCCATGACCTGATCTTTTGGGCTACCTTTCATTTTCCGAGCGAAGAGATTTGATAACTTTTTCTCTTCTTGGCTCTTTTTTTGCCCTCAGGAACAAAAGGTCATGCTAGAGAATGAGGCCCTGCGCAAACAGGTGAGCATTAAACTCGACTAATACAGAAAACTTTGTAAACAACATTAATCTGTCGCATTAATTTTCTCTCTCCCTAAATGTGAATAGCTCGAGGAAGTACAGCGAAGCTCCAAGTCACCTTTCCTTGAATTCAGCCCTTTGGCGACGAGGTTTTCCCTCACAGATTCAAAAGATGTTTCTACCTCCTCGTCTGAGGAAAATGAGGATTCAGACACTTGTTTGCACCTGGGGTACGTCACAAGTTTACCTGAGTTTAAATATCTGTCAACTTCGAATTTTCAAGTAAGCTTTGTTCATGATTTTAAACAAAACAAAACATTAAAAGGAAAGGAAAAAGTTTCAGATTCTTTGCATCAAGTACGGGGTGGCTGGATATGGCCTTCGGCCTTTGAGTTTTCCATCTTTTAATCATGATATCTTCAATTAGACTCGTCTTACCGGGCTGTGGAGAAAAGCAAAAAAGTGGCCCCATATTAGTTTTAACGCGTATAAAGACAAAGATATGTAATTAATGCTCATGAAATGCTACACACTCCCTTTTAGAGCTTGTCGGGTAGGAATAGGATTGGTCTCTGTTTCTTGGGTTATAGAATGGAAACAGGAGCTTGCAGCTGGCTTTGACACTGCCAATGTGAAAGCTTCCAAATAGCCTACCAATATGAACAGCTCAATTAGACAGCAGAAATCTCATCAAAACGCGATCAGAATTGTGTTCAACTGTGATATATATATCATATATACTTACCATATCTTTGTAAAATTTGAGTCGTAGGTTGTCAGCAGAAGTTCGTCATAAGCGAAAAAAGCAAAAAAAGGTCGAACGCACATGCAACAACGACTCAGGGAGTCAAGTGGCATCGGAGTGACACTTCCATTTATCGAGGAAACTTTACCCGTTGACGTGCGCTTCTATATATATACATAAGCTGTTTCTTCCCCTTTCTTTTGGCATGTAGACAAAGAGGTCTTGAGCTAAAGTGAGGTGTTTTTTGGTTTCTGTAAATGCTGGCACAGAGAAATTACTATCGCAGCAAACTTTGCTGTTCATTTGATGCAAATGGCAATCACCCCAACATATGATTTGGAACTGAAAGAATCAAGAAAGAGGACAGCAGCCACAGAACTGTCCCATAACCAAAGATATTCTGTTTCGGTCATATATCATGACAACTATTTAGCTTGGAGATTTCCACTCCCGTCCCTATATCAGTATTATATCTTGTTAATACCTATTCTTTTACTTATAACTGAATATCCCGTTTTGTAGCCTGAGATTGAACCGATTTGAAGTTTATTAGCCCATTAGGTTGGTCCATTTCAATAGATCGGGTTAAAATTTTTTTTTTCATTAAGAAATAAAATCTCACTATAAAACTATGAAAATTTGAAAGAATCAACTAAGCTAACTTATTTGACAAACTAGAACTGGCAATTAGGACAAAAAACTGATTGCATCATGAAGACCCAATTGATAAATCACAGAATATTATCAATTATCAATCATTCGAGACACATTAGACACATTATCTCCATTTTGTCTCTGCATAGCCAGTGATTCGACACATAATCTACATCTTGTCTCAAAACTTGGACATTAAAAATAATCTCACTGCTTATCATTAATATCCATGACAAAGAAATCCATGAAAAATATGTTTTGTTTTCTTGGGTTGCCGACGCAAATGAATTGAAAGATGATAAATTATGAGAGTATTCGGCAGTAGAAATTTGAGGATTAGAAATTTTAAATATTTTAGAAGTTATAAAAAAATAAAAATATTTTATGAGATTTAAAAAAAGTAAGAGTAAAGATTTAAATAAATATTATAATAAAAAATAATAAATTGATAAAAAAAGAGATTATTTTATAATGGAAATTTTGACAGCCCACAAAAGGGTTAGGCCACCAATATCATTGGTCATGGTGTAAGACATGCCGTCCAAAATGTTATTTAATTCTAATCAGAGCAATGATGAGTAATTATAAAAAGCATGCGGATTAGAGGATAGTTAATAAAGTTTTGCTTGGGTTTCCAAATGGATGGGGACAGAGTGACGTCTCACGCGACGTAATTTTGCATTGGCCTTCATCATCATACTCGTCACCGCCCTTCGTATATATGTGTATCCACCACCACAACGATGGTAACCTCACGCGCCTTCGATTGCAAGCGTATTGGCACAAACACCACCTTACCACTTTCCTTAAACCGACATACTAAATTGTGTTACAGATGAGTTCTTACTCGGGGCGAAATGATCTTATCTTATGTATACAATTTTTATTTCTGACGTCCTCGTCGAGTTCCATCAAGCTCATATTAATGATTTCTAAAATTATATAAGAAATATGCTAGTTATATCTGCACTTTAACTTCAAAAAGATTAATTAAAATTGTTATTATAATTTTTTAAATCATTATAAAATTCAATTTAACTTATAAATAAAATCTTAACGTAAAATTTGATCATCTCTCGTTCTTTCACTGATCTCACTCTACATGAAATTCAGGATATTACATCTTAATTTGATTTTGCGGCTCATTTTGTCTTTGTAAAGTTTTTCTACGATACCCTCGAGATTTACGGGAGGAAATGGAAAATAAAACCTTATAGTACTGTTAACCATGACTTTTTTTTGTTTTCTTTATAGGGAATTATATCATGACAGATAAGTAAGCACAATACTCGAGTAAAGGCTTGTCTTAGAACCATCCATGTCTGATGGAACTTAGGCATGACATCTTGTTCCAAATGATCATGACTAAACAACAAGCACAAAGAGCATCATCTTACGCGATGCGCACAAACAGTTCTTTCACTAATGACTTCGACCTGCCGTGTGGGTATCCATCATGCTGCTAAACTTCCCTGATAGAATATGAACAAGGGTACGATTGGCATGGAACGCGAACCAGCAAAGAAGATTAGTTCAAAGCATTTCTGCCCCTTCGTAAGGACAACCTCAATGATGAGTTAATGTCCCCAGCAGGGAGTTGGTAACATTACTCGTGGGTTGTTGCATGGCCGAGAGTACATGCAATCTGCAGAACATCTAGAGAGCAGAGCGACATTGCCTCATGGGAGCCTGTTAAGGACAGCTTGTTGTCAACCGTGTTAAAAGGACCACCTTCAAATGAGAGTCGGATAAACTACTAATTGAGTCTCCATCGTGTTTCCACCACTTGTGTTTGTGATTCTGATCTAATGGTCGACATGGGAGGGAAAGATATAATATGCCCCAGAGATCTGAACATGTCCTCTCAACAATAGAACATGATAATATCAATCAAATCCTAGCTATCAGATCACTGTTCTTATACAATGGCCCAAATATCATTTAGGTCTGTGAAGTGAATCTCCACAATGGGATCTCCTATGTATGGTGGTAAAAGCTGTCATTAAACGCGCGATCACTCTTTTCCTGATGCAGGATAAAAAATAAGGGAAAAAAAAAGATCATACACTATTGATACTTGATAGGAGTTGTACTCCTGGGGGAATTGACCTGTAGATTTACTTTGATGACGTTTAAAGTGGACCCAAAAAAATGGATGGTGGAAAATTATGTGTGGTGAACGCAATAGTTAGCATAAGGGTGGTTTGTAGGACCATGTTAAAGTCTCCCAAGCACAATATAAATGTCCAGGAAATGATCATCATCACCACAAGCCTCCATAGTCACCCTTTATATTGGCCAGCTCCCAACACTACTATCATATTGTCGGCCGCTTTATCCTCCCCTCTTCTGCTCTGCTCCCAGAAAAGTTCAACAGAAGTTCTCATTCCCACCGTGTTCAGAGGCATCCCACTTGCTGCCAACTCTCTGATCTCTCCTCAATAGCTTACTCTCTCTTGGCTTAGTTCAATCGAGGTTCTCATTCCCGTAGTGTTTGGAAAGATAAAACTCAACACAAACCTCCTCCCGGCCCCCGGGACAACCTTCCCAATCAAGAATTTCATTCCATTGTGCTTTAGAGGCATAGCAGTCGCGAGCCTATATCTCTCTCCCTCTCTACCATGAAACACCAAGATCTCACCCTCCAGAGAAACACCAGTACCGCCAGAAGCACTAGAAGGATCCTACCATCAAACCAGAGTCATTCCTCGTCATCCTTCCTACCTGAAGCCGACGAAATCTCTGATAACCTCCTCGTCCCGAAGCAATACTCCCCCATCTCGCTCCACCAGAACCACAACCAGAACCACCCTGCCAAAGCCCAGTACCCAAAAAAGCTCTCTTCCCTCCTCCGCTCCCTCCTCAACCTCCTATCCTTTCCCACCATCCTTCCCACCTGCAAATGGCTCTCCATTCCTTCCCAACTGTCCCTTAATCCGTCCCTCGGCCGCAAAGTTACCGGCACTCTCTTCGGCCTCCGCCGAGGCCACGTCAGCTTCGCCGTCCAGCTGGACCCCCGCTCTGAACCGCTTCTACTCCTCGAGCTCGCCATGTCAACCTCCGCCTTAGTCAAAGAGATGTCCTCCGGTCTGGTTCGCATCGCGCTCGAGTGCGAGAAGGTTAGCCCGACTCAAGGCCGGGTTAGGAAGCTGTTCCAGGAGCCGACGTGGACTATGTACTGTAACGGGAGGAAGTGCGGGTATGCAGTGTCGCGCACCTGCGGGGAGTTCGACTGCCACGTCCTGGGTACGGTGCAGAGCGTTTCCGTCGGCGCCGGAGTGATTCCGGTGGTAGAGGACGGGAAAAAGAGCGGCGGGTCGGAGGGCGAGCTGCTGTATATGAGAGCGAGGTTCGAGCGAGTCGTGGGAAGCCGTGACTCGGAAGCGTTTTACATGATGAACCCGGACGGTAACGGAGGGCCAGAACTGAGTCTTTTTCTTCTAAGAATATGAGGAGCAAAATTTGAAAAAGCATAAAGAACAAAAAGCCCTGAAAACCGAAGGGGAAATTAAAGAAAAGCCAAAAATATCTTGTCGTGGGCACTTTTAAAAATAGGAAGTCTTGAGGTGCAGAGGAATGTTTAGTGACTTGCTTATCGTGTATTTTTCCCTTTTCATAATGTATTGCCATATGGTTTTATATATATTGATTTTTCTTATCATATATTTTTGGATAAGCTTTCTAACATACACATGCATGTCTTCCTAGTTTTATCGTAAATTTAACTTTCTGAGTTGGTAAAATATGCCTGTAGTTGTGTTCTTTGATTCTAGAAAAGGAAGCAGTTTTTGAGCGTGCGGTGCATGTTTGGTTGTATCAAATTTAGCAGAGTTTTGCAGAACCTTGGCACGCCTGTTTCCTTTCCCCAAAACTAATATTTTGAACAGTAACAGAGTAATAAACAGGTTCCCGGGGTTTTGGGGAAGATTGTTTAGAAAAGCTAAGGTCGATTACCACTATATTTTAAGTCATGAAGAATCATGGGATGGGAATGGACGATTTGGAGGTACAGTACTGTACTCTGTTTTAAAACATGTTGCAGACAGCGATGGCAGGTTATGATAAGTAGGAAGTTATAAGTTATTAATTTTATCTGTAAGTGCGGATTACTCGTGCCACGCCGTAATGATTGAGAACGTGTTGCAAGGGCAAGCTCTCGTTGTCAAATTCAGTTGAACCAGATTGAAGCTAAGCTAGTGCTAGTTCGGAGGCGAAGAAAGACAAACATGGCATGCTCTGCTGTTTGAAAGAAGGGCTCAGAACACGAAAGTTTAATCATGATTCGTGTTTGGTCGGTTGCAACTTGGAAAAATTGCAATGGTTTTAGCTACGATTGTTGAAAAGTGGTCTCTTATGAGTCCAGTTCAAGAAAACCCACGATTTTCCTAGCAGAATTGACGTGTCAAAATAAATCTTCACGCGGGTGACAAGACCACTCAACTACAATTTTTCCTACCGTCCAAACAAAAAGGGAAGAGGAAAGACTATCAGAGAAGAAAAAAGTGAATTAGAATGCTGCCAGGAGTTGGGTTGGTGGGAATGCTGGTGCTAAAATTTCCCATGTCTAAGAATATGTTCGTTTTTAAAAGTATTATATAAATGTATTTAATAAATTTACAAAATATAATATTTAAAATCTCAAAATTTATATACAATATTAATATTTTTATATAATCTTCAGTAACTTTTTACACAAATTCTAATATATTTTTTTAAAAAATTATAACAAATCTTCTCTTTCTATATTTTTTTATTTAATTTCAATTTTTTTTTATTAAAATTATATCAAATTATCCCTTTCTACAACTTTTCAAAAATTAAATATACTTAAAACATTTTGCCAACTATTATACAAAAATTTATAAAATTTTAATCTATATAAATATTTTAATTCTATTAAAACCTTACAATTTTTTAGAAAACAAACATCCTAAGCTTCCTCTGCTCATCCAGCACAAATCAGGCCAGAAAATATTTGTTCAGAGGATTGTCTTTTAATTTACCCAATAGTATTTAAGCGATTATTCTAATTCCTTCAAATGCACGCTGTTTACAAAAGAGAAAAGCAGATTTGGAGGGGTTGATTCCTCCCAATAAAGTACGTCGTATATCTGCCACTTTGTTCTTTCTAGATTGGATCCGCAATTAATTATTCATGAAACTTTAAGCACGTAGGAAAATATTTAAAGAGTTTCCAACGCATAAATTGAAATTTAATAAATGGATATATGCGTCACAGTGTCTACTGTCTAGTGTATAGTCTACGGTCTACTAGGCAAATCAATGGCCTTGAGGAATAACCATGCCCCCGGTGAGAGCCTTGTGGTCCCCCGAATGAACATTTATGTGGCCAAAAATATATTATTATTTAAAAAAGAAAAAAGAAAAAGACTAGACAAGTTGCCCAAGAGGTGCATTCTGTTATCGAGAAAAGTCGTTTACTATAAGCTAGAGCTAATCTTCCAGGGATTCCTGGAAAGTGTCACCCGGATACCATATGATAAAATGCCGCAGACAATCCATAGTTTTCTTCACAGTTAAAACGACGGTTCATATAGAAAGTATGGAAGAGCGCCAATATTTTCGGCCCGACAATCTTGCTGGAGTGTTCTTTCAGTCACGTTGCCCATTCGTCTTCCCCCCCCCCGGGGCGTGATATTCTTTTTCTTTTCTTTCTAATGGAATTTTCTAGAGAAAAAAAAAAAAAAGTTCAAGAACAAATCTTTAGATCCAGAGACGTGACCAATTAATTCTTGAAATCAAAGCCCACATCAATTGTATTTAGAATTTGGAATTACCAGTCACACTGCAAAACATGCAGAACAAGGCCCACATGAAACGACATTCGTGGCTCCATTACTTTACTAGCATAAGCAAGATATTAAATCCAAAACGACGAGGAACCCATAAAAGCATGCGCAGTCACGGTTTATTTTATTTACTTTTTGTTTTTTCAAATTGTGAAAAGAGACATATATACAGAGTTTAGAAACGTAAAGATGATGTTGAACTGCGCTGTGTTCAGGCAGCTTGCACCGGCTTCCGTTTTATGTCGAACTTGTGGCTTGGAAGCTGTCCATGTCGACCACCCACATCTAAAAATTTACGAAGAGATCAAACATCACGCAACAAATATGAGGCATTGAATCAATGGCTGTACTGTCAAGAAGAAGAAAAAAAAGAATCAATGGCTGTAATGCCAAAGTTACCTCGTCATCATGTTCGGAGCTCATCAAGGTAAACCTTTGGTACATGGGAGATCTTGGGCCAATCTTCCTGTTTGCACTTCTGACTCAGCTCATAACAACAGCTGACAGTGAATTCTCTGAGCTCAGTTAGATTCTGCATCCCTTCTGGCAAAGATGACAACTTGGGGCAATTGATAATCAGTTTCTGAAGGGATTTTAGATTGGCAGCCACTCTGGCAAGGTCGAGAAATTCTCACAACCTCCGATAAGTAGGTGCTTTAAAGTGTCAGCAGATCCTCGGAGCCATTCCGGCAAAACCTCCAGCTTTGGCAAAGTTGAGATTCCCAATCTTTGGAGCCTCAACTTGAAGAGATCTTGATTCTCTTCTCCACCAGTCAGGCAAAGTTTTCCACAATTAGACATGAACAGGTTCTCTAAGGCAGTTATATGCTTGATATTGAATGACAAGGAGGTTAAACTTTCACAGTCGGCTACAATCAAAGTCTCTGGAGCTTGGTCAGACTCCCGTCCATCCGCTGGAAAAATATTTCTAGCTGCGGACATTGACTGATAGATAGGAACCGAAGGGAATTCAAGCAACATATTCCATTCTCAGACAAGCATGTATTCTTCATTGTTATGGTCAAAAGCCTAAGGCTGATCATGTTCCTCAGATCTTTGGGCAGCCGTTCAAGTTTGAGACATCCAAAAGTAGTAAAGTCTGCAAATTATGCAGCTTGCATATGGAGTTAGGAAGCTTCTGGATCCTATCATTATCAGATAGATTGAGATATCTCAAATGCTTCAGAGTATCGATGGAACTTGGCAACACTTCAAGAGATGACCTACTTAAATTAAGCACCCGCAAGTACTCGAATCTCAGGATGCATGCTTCGAGCAAGGACAGTTGTGGAGTGGTTTGGAACATAGCGGTCCGCACACTAGCCAACTTGTCCAAGTGTTTTGAAAGTTCTTGGCCACTGCCTGAAAATGACAAATGACGAACTGTTGCAGGAATGCTTTTGCTGTCGGAGTCTACCATGAACACTCTCCTTGTGTAACTGAGAGTGCAAGATCATGGACCAAATCATGCATTTTAAAGGAATACCCAAAGGGAGGGATTTCCTCAACATCTTGGAAGAAACATATCGAATTAGCTGCTTGATATACAAGCTGCCAACATCTTCCAACTCTTGATTTTTGTTAGCAGGTGTTCGGAGGATCAATCCATGTGCCATCCAAAATTGAATCAAGTCAACATAAAGAAAATATGACCTTTTGGGAAAAGAGAACAGTAAGCAAAGCATCGCTTTAAGTGAAATTGGCATTTGATTATAACTCAGTCTCAATGCGGGTAAAATGCCACCCTCTCTTTCTTCCAATTGCCATATCTCGTTCTCTCTCACCAATTGCCATTCCCTTTCATCAAATTTCGAATACAGGAGGCAGCCTAAAGTCCTCACTGCCAAAGGAACTCCATTGCATTTTTTCACAATATCTTCTCCAATTTTTAAGAGATTAGGAAATTTCTTGTCTTCTCTTCCTTAAATGCCCATCTTACAAACAGAGACAAACAATCCTTTTGGGAAAGACCTTTTAAGGTGTATGAAGGAACGGTGCCCACGATGGAGGCAACTGACTGACTACGTGTTGTGACCAGAATTTTACTTCCTTTGGATCCACCAACTAACAAATCTCTCAATTCAATCCATTTACCAAGTTCATCGTTCCAAACATCATCCAAGACAAGTAGAAATTTCCTTTTCTTTATGAGTTCCCTTAAGCTGGTCTGCAACATCTCTACAGTAATAGAATCCTCATCAAATCCTAAGCCTGCAGACTTGAGGATTTCTTTTACCAATCTCGTAAGATTAAAATCCTCCGAGACACAAACCCACATCCTCAGTTGGAATGACTACCTACACGTCCATCGTTGTACACCATCTTGGCAAGTGCGGTCTTCCCCAACACCTACTAATCCAACTATAGGGATTACATTGACATTTTTGCTAGGATCTGAGCGCAGCAAAAGATCTATGATCTCTTTCTTTTCCTTCTCCCTACCGATGACAGCTGAAGGATCAACAAATGAGTGGGTCATGTCCCTCAACCGGGTCATGACATTCCCATCTTCACGTCGTTCGACGAGATTAAATTGATCCTTTTCAGCTGCAATTTGATCTAACCTCTCTCTGATGCCCTTGATTTTGTGACCCAGTTTAAAACGGAGTGGAAGTGAGCTAGAGCACGAAAAGTAATGACGTACCTTTTCGCCGGTGCTTCCATACGTTTTGACAACTTGCTTCCTTAAAGCTTCGCATTGAATCTCATCCAGCACATCTTCCGCATTATAAAAGACATCTCTGAGCTGGCCTAGCCAATCCCTTAGCTTGCGGTCGGTTGCTTGCTTCTCTTCAGCATCCAAGAGCACGTTTTTAATGGTTGACATGGTGCCCTTAAGCCTTTCGACATCACTTTTGACCCCGCATGCCAAGCGCAACTCTTGGTAAACAGAGGACTCTAGCTTCTCCAAGACCTTTTCTGCGATTCCAAAGGCAAGTTCGGCCATGTTCTTGAAGTGTTGGAAAGGAAAATTTTGGTAGTTTTCTCTTTGCTAAATTGGGTATTGTTGCGAGCTGCGACGCTTCTCAAGACGAACTACTCAAAACGTCTCTAATGGAGTTTTATAGAAATCTGCTCTGTTCCACGTGTTTTGAAAGTATGCAGCTCCGTACTTCAAGTATAAATTCTTTTCCTTCTGCATAGATTTTTTTTTGTTCGAGCATGATGGGGGAAGTATTGTCTATGCAGAAAAGTACAAATTCTAGTCTTTACGTACTTATTTTCCTGTTCTCATTCCCTATTCTCCTGGTGATAAACGTGTGTATTGTTATTCTTTACTTGCAATGGAATCATCTCTGCAAATACCTTTAATAGTTGGCGTAGCTTATACAGGATATCATCATGAACTGCATCTCGTTCCATCTTCACCGGTGAATGGCAAGAGCAACTCAGAATATTTCATAGGACAGTTTGAACCTCCATGCACGACACCAGCAGAAGAGTTAATTAAGACTTTATGTAATAAGATGTTGGGGAAAATAATTTTTTTTTTTTCTTGAGCTACCATATATCTTATACTTTACAACTTAAATTATCACATTTAAAATATTACACTCATAAATTACATTTTTTATCCTTTTTTTTGGGTCAAATTAGACATAAATTAATTTTTTTAATAATAAAATAAGAGTTATGGCTTAAAAAAAAAAAGCACAAATAACAAGTTATATTTAAAAGTATATTCGCCATTTCATTTTTTAAAAAAAAGTTAATCTTCATCAAATTTAATAAAAAAAATAAACGGAAGAGACAATGTTTTAGAGATTATATACAGGTGCAAAATATAAATCCTACGATAATTTATAAGTAAAAAATGTATTTTTCAAATCCTTTTCAATTTTTTTTTCTTCGTCAGATCCTTTTGTACGCATAACTTATATTTTTCTTTTCCCTTCGTTAGTAACGTCATGGAGTGCAGTGCAGAAAAGAACAAAAGCAATTATGAAGTAGAATTATGGCAAATGTTTAATAACAAAGGAAATTCATAAACACACGATGCACTTTAACCAGGCATGGCCTCAAAATAAATCAATTATGTGGCAAATCGACCATGCTGAACTCAACCTACTTTACAGAATGATTGAAATTAAAGACAGAGATTAAAAACCGTCTAAATGCACCAGTGGCTATTCTTGTATAATGTACAATGTTGTTGACCAATATGTGATAGGATTCTAAAAATTGGAGGAATTATTCAACTAGACTGTTTGGAAGGAACAAAATTGGATCAAAAGATCAGGGCATCATTCAAAAGGGTCCTTGAAGCACTTTCACTTAGTTGTTTCAATGAATTCTCGGTACTCACTCTTCATTTTCACTCCGGACACCGTCCTGCATAACCAGCATTAAACAATTAGTGGCAGCTAAGAACAAGCAACATGTCAATAAGGGGCTAACAGCAAGCCAGATCTTCACACAGAGATGACATGAGATGATAATTTCCCCAATGCTCCGACCCTCGAATTAAAAATCAAGCTTTCAAAGACTAGATCATTCAACCACTAAAAGCAAGAAATAGAACCTTCTTCGTGGATTATACAAGAATATTTGTATGTGTATTTGCTTAACATACAGGTTGTGTCAGTCCTAGTAAAGAAAAACACACCCAGACGGCAAGAACCAAGTGTCTAAGAGGGCAAAAAGAAGAAAACAAAAATTGTTATGATACCCAGGTTGAGGGTATTTTGTTCTGTGACTCTGCCTTTAGTTTTCTGAAACAAAAGAAGTTTAAGGGACAGGGATATAACCAACCTGAGCATTTCCTTATTTTTGAAAAACTGCACACATGGTGTACCCATAATTCCAGCTGCTTCTGCTACTTCTGGATCTTCCTCGATATCGATTTCGACAAAATGTACATTCTGATCAAATTCATCTATCACCTGCCATCAGAAGTAACGCAAAAGTTCAGCACATTCTTAAATGGTCTTTCAACAAAATAAGTCAAGAGACTTCATAAAGCCTAATTCATAGCACAGAAAACAATGAAACAACAAAGAGTCCTATTAAGATCTAATTTTATCCATCGTATATAGACCCCTGTCAAACACTGAACGCAATTGTAGTTCAAAAACATAGATGCACATGTTCCTGCATTCTTACTCCTGAAAAAAGCACCAACAGTCAGAAACAATGGCCCTGGATCAAATCACGTTGTATTTGCCTATACAAGGGGAAAAGAAAGCAAGTGATTATATTCATCAAAAAAAAAAAAAGCAAGTGATTGCACTTTACTACCAACTTTTATGGTTCTGATTTCACAACTTCAGAAGAAAGTGGGTATAGTAATTCAATAGCTGGATTTTTTATACACTCATTGCCTCCTGCAGTTTATGATCATAACCAGGTTGATATGGTATCCAATGGAGATAACGGACTTTAAGTGAATGGTATAATACTATTCCACTTCGGTAAAAGCATCAGTTCCCTTGGAGCGCTTTGTCTGATTTTTGCATGAAAAACAACCTCAGAGCTTGATGAAGATCTTAATGCAATTTGTATTATGCCCCTCATATGAAACAAGTAACTTCTCTTAATTAAAAAAAAAAAAAATCGTCACTTTTTCTCTTCTTGATGTAATTGTCATCTGCAACATGAACCATGCATGTTAAGTATCCACAGTTAATGCATCCTCAGATGCTCTCTACAACATCCTAAATTCCACGGTGTTATCATGTGTCATACAAATAATGAATGCACCTTACCATCATATGTGTCATCTCATGGTAACATAAGAACTTAAACTAGCATCTAGATTTACCTTTATGCAATATCGAAAGTTCAAAATCACTAGCATCTAGATTTACCTTTATACAATATCAAAAGTTCAAAATCATGTACCTTACTAAGAATTGGCTTCAATGTCCTACATGGACCACAGGTTGGCGACGTATATAGCACGCATATAAGCCTCGGACTTTCATGGTACAGTTTTCGTAATGCATACTGGAGATGGGGAAAAACCAAGCATTGAGCTAACTTATGCAAAAAGACCCATAAACAGTAAAACTAAATTTTGGTGAGATGCCAAAAATCAGAAAAGTTTCTCCTATTAAAGGTAGCATTTGTGGAAATTCATCTCTCCCTTATGCTTTGTAAGTGTAATGTCAAAACCTTCTTGAACATCCCTCTCCGTGAGTTCTTTCTTAACCTCTTCACTTTGGGGCTGTCACAAGTCAATGTTTTTGAGAGTTTCTCATTATTAAACCCAGAATCTTAATTGATTAAAGACTTGAATACAAGTACCAATATTAACTTCTTAAAAGTTTATCACCATCACTAGCCAACACTTTTGAAACTAGAAACAAAGGGTTCGTCTTAAACTTCCATGGAACCAATGAGCCCTAGCTCTAATGGCACTTCTTCATTTATGACTTCTGTAACTTCATAGCATAAACATGGATGGGTGGCTTCCTATCTTTTTGAGGCCATAACTTCTGGAATGCGGTAGTTTCTACTTCTGCTAGAAATTTTTGGCACTCTTTGTTCCACTATGGATTCATAAGAAAGAAGATTATACTTGCCGTTGACAATTAGGCAGTATGTGAACTTTTGGTGCTCTCCACAATATCTCTCGATGTAATAGTATTATGGTCTTCCATTATAACCGGGCATACCAGCTATACGACCATTAACTACTTTATGTGTACAATTACCTGATTTGCAGGCCTTACAAAAGGTAGTGCATATGAACTTGACACTGGGTAATCATCAACTACCGTAACATCAGCTAGAAATAGGATTAAGCGAGTTAAAGTTGTGTACACAAAAGTTGGTTATCACACACTAAATAATTCACGCTATGTTCAACTACCATAAAATATTGCCACAACCAGAGCTGTGTTATTGTCATTATTTTCTTTACTTTGGTCCAACCAGATCTGTGTGAGAATGACAATGCATGGACATTACAAGCACATGGTAAGATAATCTATGACTAACATGGATCTTTTTCAAATACCTGGTGAAACTCCACGAGAAGACCATTGCTCGCTAGATATCTCTCAACTGATAAAGCAGCAATGCATCCAGCCAGCAGTTATGGCTTGCCTCCATTCATGATCCTATTAAAATAAAAAGAAAAAACATTACAGGTAAGAAAGAAAGAATGAATACCTTGGAAAATGAAAAAATGATAGTCTTGAAGAGGATACCTGCACATCTCCCAGCAAATACACCTTCAACTGAAGTTTTTGCAGTACCCTCTTCAACTAACACGTAGCCAGAGCTGTCGAGCTCAACTTGGCCTTCCAACAACTGGCTATTTGGCAAATGACCTATGCCATAAAATAATCCCTTTGCCTCCAGCACAGACTCCTTCCCAGTATCAAATTTCCGAACTAAAATTCCAGACATCTGGCCTTTTGTATTGCTAACAATGTCCACAGTCTCTGTATTGAAGTGCACGGTGATGTTTGGATTGTTGAACACTCTGAAACATTCGCGATAATCAACCTGTTAAACAAACATTCAGGGAGTTGAAAACTCACATACAGGTTGTTCATTAGTATAAAATCAGGATAAGGGCATAATGAAGCACCATAATAAGGTAGTGGTGGTTGGTGATATGCAACTCTATGACTGTGCGTAAATGCAAGCCTATCTGCACCTCTTTTGGGGTTGAGTGAGGGTGTGGTGAAACTTGCATGCCCTTATTTTTGCAACCTTTCTGATAGGCAAACTCTTATCGAAACAAGATCAAACCAATGACCTCCCCTTCCACCCACTTGTTTAAGGGAGGAAAACATGCAATTTGGTCAAAGATGGAGGTTTGTGTTACAAAAGCTGTTCTGCTCTCACATATCCTCAAAGAAAGAACAGAGAAATTATAAGGGGAAAAAACTGGGAGCAATGCTTTTGTATAGGTGTGAACTGGTGACAAAATTTGAGTGCCTTGACCAGAAGTTCTAGAAAGTATTGATAATCTAGGAAAGGCCAATAAATTCTTGGATCATCAAATGAACCACATGCAGAGAAAACAAATGGTATATTTCATACACAACAACACTAGAACAAAAATCTGTCCTCCTCTAACATATTTCTACTCAAAAGATTATGAACTTACTGATCTTTACAAGCCAATCATACAAAGTACACAGAACAATAACATAATGGAGTGAAAAAATCCACGGGGTAAATGACAAGAACCGACGGCGCCAAATGAAGAGCACATACAGTGGCATAAAATGTATATATGGATTGAAGGGGAAGGTCCCATGGTAATTCCTCAGCGCATGTGGCAGATGGGGGAAGAAAAGAGAAAGAAAAGAGGAGTGAACATAATGATCTGAATTGATAGATCAAGATGAAATAGTAAATCGATAAATAAGTAGCTCGAAAAAGAGGAGAATTTTCCATTAAGCTGTATACTGCTACGAACTACATGAGACTGACTAGAATAATCAAAAATTTCAATCATCTTTTCATTAAAAGCAATTTACAATGATCCAATGACATGTAATAAATAGAAGGTATGCAAGTGTAACTTCAAAAGGAAGACGTCACAGGGGCCACCAGAGCTCACCTATCTTGCATTGCTTTGGAAGCCTTTAGATGGTCTCTACGTACGAGTAAATGAACATGACGAGCATATTTAGTTAGGTATAATGCTTCCTCAGTAGCTGTCACCCTCCAACGACAGCAAGAACCTGCCTCTTAAACAAGGGAGATGCTCCATCACAAATAGCACAAGCACTAATTTCCTACTCCAAAATTCTTCTTCACGGGGTAACCTGAGCCTTTTTGCAGTGGCTCCCGTGGCAAAATAACACTGTGGCACTTAACCTGAAACATAAATATAAGAAGAAATCCTAATAAAAATTGAACCAACTGGATTTCTTCCAATAGCCAATTACAACCTACAGACCACTGGAAAGAACATAATGGGAGCAGATATGTGTCCCCTTTTTTATCAAATAATATAATACAATTAGAAATTTTAAAAGAACCAAAATTAGAATGCTATAATCGAGCTCATGTTTTAAAATCCAGGCTTAATATGGTCTTCACTTTGCTTTTCATTTGCTGCTCATTCTACATGTGATACCATTAATTTTCAATCCCAGAATGCCTATTTTTTGAATAAAAGGTTTCTGATGTATTGGAACTAAAATTTCCGTTGAGCAGAGTCAGATAGACTATTCGACTCTTCAGGAAATTGAATATGCGAGGGAAGGAAGATCCCATGTCTATATAAATAAATAAATATTTTATTTTTACTTGAGCCCACGGAGATTTCATCCCCTGACCTCACCCCCACCCCATGCTTAAGTGGGGTGGAAGTGTCAGTTGGCCCAAACACCATTATTAAAAGACCCATGAAGTTCAGTGAGACTATATGTTCATAGTAGACACATGATTTATAACTGTATTGGAAATGCATACAGTTCAGTCTTGTGTTCCGAGATGCGAAGTCCTTACAGAATATGTTCTGCTCATGAATGACTTTATGTTGTATTATGACCAAGACAAGATTAGTCAGTTCACCCTTGGTTTTCAAAAAACTTGATGGAACTTGTTGTTCTTGCATGGTAGATCATTTTTTTGTGAAATATATAGGGTCATCTCCACCCAGATTCCAAGAACCAGTGGAAATAAAGATCAACACTTCTTAAAAAAATTGGTGGTTCAGTAATCAAGCATGAAGTTAATTCAAAAGATTTATGGAACGAGCAGCTACAGAATTAATATATCACCTTACGTTCACTACTTTGCACTGTAAAAGGACTACTTTTTACATCAATGGCTTCACACATCTTCTTGGAACAATTCTGCTCCCCACCGCTCAGCTTGCCGTCGCATCCTAGACCGTACCAAATGTCAAATGTATTCTACATTTCTAGTTGAAAATAACATGTTGCTAAACATTAAATAAATAATAAAACATGCTAAATCTTTATATATATAAAAAGACATTATACCTATATATTGTGTTTACCTGTCCATCAAGTCTGGACCGGTTATCCCATCGGGAAACCCAGGAAAATTTTCCACTTCCGTGGTAGTCATCAACTGTCCCCCAGGGACACCACCTACTTGATATCCCTCAAACACGACAGGCTTCAAATTGGCACGTGCTGCGTATATTGCTGCTGTATATCCAGCTGGACCAGAACCTATAATAACCAAATTCTCGACATCTTTCGCTGCAAGAAGAATCAAATGATTATTCCCCAGATTCTAACAGTTAGCAGATATACTGAAACCAGTCTTTACCGCAGAACAATCCTAATGTGAGAAGCCAAATTTTCATTCCAAACCGAAGAATTTAAAGCATTAAAAAACCAGTAGGGGGCTTTAATGTGGGTTCTTTTTGTCGCAAATTAATATATGCTTCCAATCCAATTCTAACCTAGGCTAAAAGACATTAGCAAATACACCGTCACATAACGAAAGTAAACTACAACAGCTTTGCTTATTGAGTATAGTATTGAAATATATGTCATAGTGATCACCAAAAAGCTTCATTTATAAACCAGACAGCATATTTGATCAAAGGAACCAACTGTCAAGATTTGACTATGGTGCTCAGGCAAATTAAAAAACAATTGAGACCTGGGGCTCATCAGGTACAGCAAAAACCATATAACTTCATCTCACTTTGGGCAAATTTTCTCGAAGAAAACCAAGCAGCGCAGATGTTCCGATAGTGAAAATACGATCAACCTAATAATTGTATTCTCCGTTTTTTCATAAAAAAACATTGCCCCAACTGGGTACATTTTCGGCAATCAAAACACAGACAAAGCTTCTAATAGAAGAAACTTAGCACCGTAGGTTCATTTGTAATGTTGCATATAAAGGCCAGCCATCTTGAGAGTACTAATAAACCAACAACCGGAGCAACTCTCAGCCTCGTAGCCTCGTAGCCTATACTTAGCATCTTCAAAAGCACTTATCTATTCGCAATAGTAAAAACTGCACCGAAACACATTCTCTTAAAGCAATTAAGCCCAGATTCCGAAATGCCAATCAAAAAGCAAGCAAATTTCTTGTTTTTTTTCTTCTAAAAAACACTCCCGGCCACAGAAAAACATCCTGCCAACTAACCTCTAACTTACGTATGCACAAACAAATATGTGCTGCAGTCCGTATCTTACCTGAAGAGGTTGGGACGCCAAGTGAGGAGGCTCTGACTTGGAGAAGTGGAGGGCGAGCACAAGGGGAGTAGAAACGGATTGCACGTCGGCGAGTGGACCAGGTGTTTAGGAGAATGAGGCTTTGCTTGTGAGAAGGAGGAGGAAGAGCGTTGGAGATTGTGGTGGGAGAGACAGTCGAGGACATGGTGGTAATTCGGTGAGTCGGTCCGGGGGCTCCGATTCCTATCTTCGCGTTCCAACCCATATGTTTTAGACCATACAATGGACTTACAGTTAAACGGCATGGGCTGGGGATCGAGTTTGGAGAGGTAGCTCCTCCACTCGCAGGAGTACAGAAGAAGAGTCACGCGCTTAGGTTTTGTGTCTTTCCTGTCAAAGGGTTCATAAATTCCGAAAAAATAAAGAGGGAAAATTTTTTTGGCCACCTGTTAGTTCACCGACATATTACATTCTGAATTATTTATTGATTTGTATACCTTTTTAGTTTTTTGAATTTTGATCTATTTTAATAAATAGTCTTTAAGTTTTCAAATCGATTATAAGTCCTTAAATTTATAATTTTTTATCAAAATAAATTTTGTTAAATTTTTATGTATAAAGTTAACGATTCACACGCTAGTTTCAATACAGATATCAAAAAATTAATACGTGATTTTTTTTTTTTAATTTTTTTTTTTTTTTTAAAATAAAATAAATTATTTTAAAAAATTAAAAATTTAAGAAATTATGAGTCATATTATTTTAGTTTTTAGGTTATATGTGTGAACTTATGATTGGAATTGACGTGTGAATCATTAATTTTGAAAATAAAATTTTAAAGAATGACTTATTTGATAAAAATTATAAACTCATGGACCTTTATGATCAAGTTGAAAACCGAATGACGATTTATTAAAAAATGTCAAAATCTAAAGATGAAATGAGTACTTAACCCTTATTTATTTTATGACATTTCACACGTCAACTAGGAAAAAGTACAAAGGTAAATAATTAATAATCTATAAATGAAATATAATATATTAGTTCTAAGTGCAAAGTGTGAGAACTAAAAGTACATTTAACTTAAAAAAATATATTAAAAACATCACTAAATTAAATAAAAAAGGTATGTCTGAATAACCTAATTTCCATCATATGAGTATCAAATAAATGTAAGAATAAATATGCAACCAAATTTTTTTCTAAACATTAATTTTATATATTTTATTAAATTTTTTAACTATAAAAATTTTCAGTGTTACAAAAAATCTATGTTTATTTTTACTATTATAAACATATTGTTTTAGACACTGCAAATCCTAATTGTAAGATATATTATGGCATGAAAATATATCTTAAATTATTAGATGTGTTGAGCATGTTTATAGTTTAGGCTTAATCTCAGTGTTAATTTTATCACTTAGAAAATGTTCGTTTATAGTGAATTTTGAGAATTTTTTGTTTTTGAGAATTTTTTAGGTAAACTTTATTGGTATGCATTTGTAGTTATTTTTATGCCGTATTAAAAATGATGTTTGTTATAAAATTTTTTGTATTGTGAAAATTCAAAAAAATTCTGAAAATTTTTTTACCGAATAATATCTTAGATCCTCTGATATGCCTGACAGGTGTCTTGTACCCTGACTGTTTCTTGCTTTAAAAAAAAATATACGGCATAAAAATATGTTTTATTTTTTCGAATTTAAAAGCAAAACAAAAAGCCAAATCCCACTGAAACATACGGACGCGAGTACAAGTTGTAAAGTGTAGACAGGCGAGTAGCCAAGGGAGTTTTCTTCACCATGCATCCTCTATCCGTAAGTCCCATACGACATTTGACCTCGATGATTGCGAAGCGTTGTAAGAGTTGCAACCTTGGTGAGTGACCACGTCTGTAAAATATCCACCGTGCGATTTCAGGAATCCAATGATTTGACGGCCCCCACCCAGATCGTGCCAATTGGCAGATGAGATAAGCTGCGGCCTTTTTGTGAGCCAACGACAGCCGTCTACGACGTAACAACGTTACGTATTTAAGTTCCAACGGTTGCACCTGTGATCGACTGGAATTTACTACGTGGACGATGTTGGAATCTTGTCAGAAACTGAAATGTACTTGGGCCTCCACCCAAAACGAAAAGAAAGTTATCTAGGCCCGTTTGCGATACAGTCAATCCAAATATTTGCCGGAAATGGGTCTTGGGCTTGGCCCGTTTGCGACAGTCATCCAAATTTTTGGCCAGATGGCCCACGGCCTAATCTTTGCCCATTAATGGGCCGTGGCCAACATTTGGCTTTATTCGAGTTTTCTATTGATGAGCGTTATTACTGTTACAAGAGACATCGTCGTTCAACTTTTGCCATCTTCTGAAAGGTTTTAGGTGAAAAATAGTTAACAAAAAACAGTATCACCATTTTGGGACAACGTTGGACTAAGCTTAGGCCCAATTAAAAGTTTCGGGGCATTATTACCAGACATTGGGTGTGACAGATACCCAACAAACTAGTGCAATCTATGATACCAATTGATGATTAACACATGTGAATATGTTGTACAGAGAAAATAAATCAAGCAACAAGAGACAATATAAGAGAACACACTAAATTTTTGTGGAAAACCTTTTAGTATGAAGGGAAAAATTAGAGGACAACTCTGAAGCAAGATTGGATTAAGGGTAACAAATAAATTCATAATTTTGAAAAAAAATCTCGTAGTTTTGTTTCATTTTCAGAATTTCACACTGCTTATATGGGACTTTTTCTTCTATGGGGTTGTCTTTTTTGCATTCCAACAGGAAACCTTGAAAAACTGAACTAACATCCAAAGAGAATCATCCCTTTGAGGCAGAGAGGCAGCCAAATATGTCTGATATATATATATATATATATATATAGTGTGAAGACAAAGCCATATTCCTAAGTCACATTCCAACCCAAATCTTATGTTTAGTCAATGGATGAAGTCATGCAGATGAGGCAGCAGTACAGATCTGTACAAAACTATGGTTTCTTTTGGAATTGGTGCTCCCTCGAAGTGAAGGCACTTTTTGCTTTCACACAGCCCTCAGTTCAGGCCTCAGCGGTACCCTCAACTCTCAAGTGAGAAAACAAATGCATGGTTGGTGAAGAGAGGGGGCTATTCGAGGACAAAGCCAGCCAACAATTAGAAAATGCAGCAGAGGAAAAGAGACTTTAAAAATCGAGTCAAGAAAGCTCTGCTGCCGAACTGAATTCAGAACATTCGTACGTGTCCAAATGCCCTGTATTTCTTCTTCCTAACTCAACCCCACGGTCCCCACCTCTATCCATTTGCCATAGCGCGTAATTTTCACGTTTCTATCCCAAGGGAGCATATTGGCCCACATTAAATGAGTGAGACTAATTGGTCATCTTTTAATTGTGATTTAGATGGTTCTTCAATTTGTCCTGTTTGTCTTTTCGGTGGTGTCCTAGCTAGCTATCACACGCGCTTAACCAGTGTGTAAGAGATCCTTTTCAATGAGAGAAACTTGGGGCATGAAAATAGCACATAAAGTCAAAAAAAGTCACTTGTCTCATGGAAAACTCTAAAAAGCACTCTCGGATGGAGGAAGGAAATCAAGCTCAACAATGGAAGAAACTTTGGGTAGAGGAAATAGCACGCTAGATTGAGAGAGCAGAGAATGTAGAAAGTACCATCACACCTAAAGGACTCTAAGAAGAATTATTTATGGTGGCAAAAAAATGTTACAAGCTGATCATGCCACTCAACACGCCACACGTGTCCGTGTCGGCTTATCTGGACCGTTTATCATGGGGTTTTCTGAGATGTCCTGATTTGATTAAACAATTATCAACATGGGAGTGTTTTATACTTGTACTCATTCTGCTCACGAAATCACTGATATCGACCTTTTGACCAAACAATAAGAACTATTTGATAATGCTTTTGTCGACATGTTTTGTGCATTTTTATGTTGTCTTGCGTATAGGTATCGAAATTCTATGTGGTTTTCCTGTTAATCTACTGGTCAAACTCTTAATCTTGGCCGTCCAAAAAGTAGAAGAAGGTTTAATTACATGATCCTGATTGAGATGGGCAGTGTTGACTCTTTGATAATACCCATAAATGGAGTACTACATGAGTGTCTTAAATTTACAAAAAATAGTGTATATAATATAATATATGATATGTCGCGAGCTAGAGAAGAATTTTCTGAACAATATAAGGATTAGCCTTTGTACTTACGTTTCAACCATTAGCTTCTTTTAGAGAGAGAGAGAGCGAGAGAGAGAGAGAGAGAGAAGAGAAGAGAAGGAGAAGCTAGCCCTTGCATTTCTCATGAACTACTGTGGAGTCGTGTTGGGGTTCTATTGTTGGGGTTGGGAGTTCTTAACTGCTCTTCTTCTCTTCTCTGTTTGGCAGCCTGAATCTTTTTCCTCTCGTTGTCACTAAGAAACTGATCTCTCTTTCTTCTTCTCTCTCTCTCTCTCGAAAAAAAAAAAAAATCCGATGGAGGCTGTGTGCGAAAAGGTTTTCTTAGAATATGCAAGGAAGTCAAGCCCACCACCTTTCTTGCTCAAGACCTACATGTTGGTGGAGGATCCGGCGACCGACGACGTGATATCATGGAACTCGGAGGGGACGGCGTTTGTGGTGTGGCAGCCGGCGGAGTTTGCCCGTGATCTCCTCCCAACACTTTTCAAGCACAGCAACTTCTCTAGCTTTGTCCGGCAGCTCAATACCTATGTATGTAAATTTATCAACCACAGTTCCATGATATATATATATTATCTTCTTCGTTAATTAGCTCTAAAAAAAAAACTGCCTTCAATTCTCAACATCTTTTCAAAAAAGCATACCAATATCGCGTCAAACGAAAGTTCTTTCCGTGTTGTACGGTTGACCAATTAAGTTCTCAATCTAGATTTCGAGTCCACGTTTGTTGATGAAGAAGCTTAACTGTTCCTGTCTTACCTAACTAAAGCTCATCGTTTTGGGGCCTTACAAAGGACTTAAACAATATGGTTTTGGCCAGCTAATTAAATATATTTGTTGAGCCAAATGAAAAGATTCATTGGTTCGTCCGTCCAAACAATAGAAATTACAATATTGTATTGAAAAACTAAAAAGAAAATACATGAAATTAAATTGGTGAGTCCGTCCAGGGAAACTAAATTTATATCAATTAATGAAGCTAGTACTTAATATGTATTTGTTCTTGATAAATTTACTTAATTAGCAGCAATATGCAGGATATTTTCAACGACTAGGCTTTTGTTAGCAGCACCTGGGTTAGGTGGCATCCCGCCGGAAATTTTATACACCCGGAGTTAGGCTCTCAGAAACGCAATCGACAAGCTGGGTCAACATTTTTCTAATAGTAAATCTAGAATAGTGATTAAGCCGAATTAGCGAAAGTCAATGCTTAAACCTTTGAATTACTTTTTTTTTTTTTTTTTTATAATTATCTTTTTTTAAAGGTTAAAATTTTGACTAGTTGTGTCGATTGAGGTACTAATTCGTCAGGCCTCGTCTGGATGGGCCGCGCGGGCTCATAGTCAATACCAGGCTAGAAGAATACTGTTAAACAACGAGTATATTCCACATAGACTTGGAAAAATATGTTTGGAATTTGGCCTCCAAGATTTCATATTTAAGGAGTTTTTAAAGAATTAAAAAAAATACTATTTGTTGGCTACTAATTGGCAGCTTAATTAAGACCCACTTTTCTATTGCAGTTTATGTTGGTGAACTTTTTCTGTGTATTCTCATGCATAGGGTTTTCGTAAAGTTGCGACGAACCGGTGGGAGTTCTGCAACGAAATGTTCCGAAAGGGTGAGAAAGAGTTACTATGTGACATTCGTCGCAGAAAAGCATGGTCCAACAAGCAACCACCGGTGGCACCGAACCAATCCGCAGTGCCGCAAGAGTTCGACGAGGACCAAAGATCATCGTCGACTTCATCATCTTCTGGTCAGTACGGTACCCTCGTGGACGAAAACAAACGTCTAAAGAAAAAGAACTTGGACTTGAATTCCGAGCTCGCGAGCATGAAGCGGAAGTGCAAGGAGCTTCTTGATTTGGTGGCCAAGTACGCGAGTTCAGAGAAAGAAGGCGGAGATGAGAGGCCCAAGTTGTTCGGAGTGAGGCTGGAAGTTCCCGGGGAGAGGGAGATGAAGAGAAAGAGGGCGGAGATTAGTGAAAGCGCAAGCATTTTGCTTTCTCAATCCTGCAAATAAGTTTCATCATGTCTGGAGTATGGCGTAGACAGATCATGCATCCTATCTTAGCAGAGAAAGAATATTCAAGAAAATAGCTTAGACTTATAAAAGACCATGCATAATGTACACTACGGTACTACGGATGAGGATTCCTTACAATTGTTTCCCGAATTGCACTGTGTAATTTAGAAAGAGATAGACACAACAGGTAGATCCAATATTTAATGTTGTCTATATAAAATTTCAGGCAGCATGAATCTATATTAGGATCACATTTGTGTTTATCTCTCTTCGAATTGCACCGTACAATTTGGGCAATAAATTACAAGATTCATCCTAATCCCAGTACTATTGTCAGTGAAGGAACTATGAAGATATATAGTTCAAGCAAAAGATGTAAATTTTAGTGTACCGTGTAGTAGTGTTAGAACTTAGAAGTGTGATAAAACGGGCAACAAGCCTGTCAAACTTGTATGGGTAAAAACTGTTACATGTCTTTGTGGATGATAAATTATGTCTTCCTCAATTACTCTGCTTTTTTTTTTTTTTTTTTTCGTTTAGAGCTTCTTGATTGATGAAATAGAAAAAGAAATAGCATATAATATTATAACAGATGCATGCCTTGAACCAGGAGGCACAAATATATATACAGCGTGTAAAATCCAACTTTGTTAATGTCATCCCAGTTAATTATATACTTACCACGCACTTACACGTCGATCGTGACATTCTCTCCTCTAATGTTCCTTTTATATGCTTAAGGGAATGGATTGGGAGTTGGGTTGTTGGCTTCGATCGAGAAGCTTTTTTGCAGTGACTCGGAGATTCTTGGAGAAGCTTAATTCTCCATTCGGTGTAGGTCGTCGTTTCTTTTAGTTCTTTTCCAGGAAATTAACAGGTGGTGCTTCTTTCCCGAACTATCTTTTGTTTTTGCGTTTCTCTTTTTGTTGCTGTCACACTCTCGCTGGGGTTCTTCTGCCATACTCTCTCTCTCTCCAGTTCCCCCAGTTCATGAAAACAAATGAACCACGTCTCTACTCTCTAGGGCGTATAATATCTATACAACCGATATCATTCACGCAAGGCATGCATGAAGCTTCTTTGCCTTTTCGACTTGAGTACGTACGGTAGACTGCATACAGCTCCGAGATACCATTTTATAGGTCGACTTGACTCGACTTTACAATCACGACTAGTTACCCACAAAGAAATTACTCAGAAAAATACTTCATGGTATATATCATGAAATTTACTTTTGTAACAGCTATTTCTTGTGGTATTTCCTTTTTCTTTTCTTTTCTTTTCTATTCGTATTTTGTGTTTTTCTTTTGTATTCATGAGATGTGGTATTCATACTTAAAATTTCACAGCTCTCTTGGCCATAAAAAAGAAAAGAATGATAAAATATATTTTGCACCCTCTAACTATATATCCTATCTTATGCAATTGACACCTCAAACTAACAAATTTAATAACTTACACCACAAATTACCAATATGTTTTCGCTCTACACCCCATGTTAAAATCAATGAAAAATGTTTCATGTGGCGCATTCTTAAAAGTCAATTAAATATCAAGGGGTGCAAAGAGCTAATTTGGAGTGCAATTTATCAAATTTAAAGTTTGATAGTTTGAAGATGCAATGTGTAATTTTTTTTAAAACAAAATATACAAAAGATCCGAATTAAGGAAAGTTTACTTGACTTCATAGTCAGTGAACCACACTGGACTTTATAATGTATGTCATGATTTTCTGCGTGACTTAAGGTAGAACGCAAAGATGATTTTGTAAAACCATGACTTTCTATATTATGTACGATTTGGTAATTTACAATTTACCTGGAATCAGACTCACATTCAAAGTAGGTGATCAAAGCACTAATAATTATGGTATAGTGATGTCATACTTTCTAATTTCTTTTTAATGCCTATTTATTATATATTTTAAATTATATTTGAGAACTATTATATATAAAAAATACTCTTCAACAGTCAATATAGTGCAATGTAACCAAAGAAAAGGACAAACAAGCACAAGGAGCAGAGTTGGGTGTTAACAGAGTGGTATCAATTTCATAATTTCTTTTCCATTAGATTGTTATATTGGTCCATGAGAAGAGCATTGAAACTAATAGATAAGGAGGTCCCGACCCACAGGGTTTGCATTTGAAGTGGTCGGATCTGGATATCCAGGGGTTGGATTGAGATCTGAATCCCGCCAATGGATACCGTAGGAGGAGAGATCTTGAAATTACAAGATGACACGAGAGAGAAAAACAGAGAAAACCTAGAGAGGAAAAGGGAGAGGGAAGAAAGTCTCTCTCTCTCTCTCTCTAATGAAGTTCTAGGGAAAGTAGAGAGTGAAAAGATCATCCTACTAAGGTTAGTCACAGAGAGTCGTGACTATTTGTCATTCTTCACTTGCCTGTTCACAGCTCTCTTTCCTTTCCCGAGCTCCAAACAGACCAATTTAGGGCATAATATATACACAGATTAGACTAATATAAGGGGGTATGCCTTATTTCTGTATATATGAGATTTTACATTATAAATGCACGTTCAATGCAGACATAGTCACATTTGTACTAAAGAGAAGACAAATTTTGCTCAAAGACTGAAATGGTCAAACGGTTTACCACACTTAGTCAACAGTGGGAGGCTGTTCAATGTAAGGTATTTCTGAACGCTGCCAATAAGGAACAAAACACACCCATCTTCAAAAGGGGGCTGTACAGCTCCACTGCCAGTGTTGAGAATCACGTGCTGTGAGCCAACAAGATGGTGGCTGTGAAAATCAGTGCCGCTGTCACTTGTATTGTTGCGTATTGTTGCTGGGCTGCAATCTTTTGATTCAAGGCAACCACTTAAAATTTCCATATCAAAAGGTATGAATTATGTACAATCTGCCGCTTTCTGATATTTACACCTGGTCTTACAACCTCGTCAAACGAGAGACGTTTGTCTAGTTGATCCTTCCGAACAGATGGAGTTCAAAACGGTTTGACACAATTAGAATACCTCACGAGTTTGCAGCAAAATGATTAAATATCGTCTCTAGAGTAGACTGACTGATACTGTATTCTGCAATGCCCAGGTGATTCCTAGACAAAATACACGAAAGACTCAGTCAGCTTGATGGGCAATATGGAGCAGGAAATTAAAAGAAATGTATAAATGTAGCTAACCTGTTTCGTTCCAGGTGTCCAAAAACATCTGAAAGTAAAAGGCCTTCTCCATATGGCAACTGCAAGAACATTCAAGATCAATGACTACATGAATAAATCTGAAAGTGAGAGGCCTTATTTGAGTTGCAAGATGTGTCCGGGAGTCATTATCAATCTTTACCTGATATTTAACGCTCAACCCATTGCATCCTTGGAATATAGCACCAGGAAATGAAGAGAGGATAAATGAATCAATCATAGAGAACTTTTCTTTGGCTAACCACCACTCAGAAAATATTGGCAATGGTATGCCACCTACAGAAACACAAATGGCAAGTAAAAAAGTAGCGTGCCAGAAAAAATAGGACTCCCAAGATGATTATGTTGAACATCAACATAGAGAACCAAAAACATGTGAAAAAATGCATGACCTGCCCAATGAATTGTCAGTGATCCCTGATGTTTAAGCTGAAAATTGGAGATCTAAACATTTGATGATTGTGACACTAAGATTGCATGTCCGCATGGTCTCTCTTTAACAAGTAGGACCCAGAACATGGAACTTTGACAGGAAGAAGTGCCATAACAAAATGAAAAACATAATCAGCATATGCAATGGCATGCATACCATGTCGAACCAACTGCTCAGCTAACTGTTCACCAAAAATCCCATCAGAAACCGGTGCTGAAGATACAAGACTCTTTGTTCTCTCTTCGTTACCAAGACAGCGTCCAATTGTAATTATCATTTCCTTTGACAGGCTAATCTCTGAGGCTGATGCACTTTCTGATTCAATAGAATCAATACCCCCAATGCAAACTTCAAGGTCATCAAGTAAACTTCTTGGGTGAGAAGGAATATTGAAAAGCCTTTCTTGAATAAGTCGGCAAAGGTTCTCCAAGTCACCAGAACTGACCTCAGTAGGTTTAACCTGAGGACAGGGAACAGAGAATTAGATTCCTTCAAAATGCTCCAAATACTTCATGAGTCATCATCCATACCTCTAGCTCAAGGTGATTTCCAAATCGAGTTTTCAGATGCTGGGGACTCCCAATACATCTTAGTCGGCCTGCAACCTTCAAATCAAAAACAAAGAGGAAGAAAAAGGTGAGGTGCAGAACACAAGTTCTTCAAGCTTGCAAGGACCAAAGAAATATGTACCATTATCCCAATCCTGGTGCACAGAGCTTGAGCTTCATTCATGCTGTGCGTTGTAAGAATAACAGCTGTCTTTCCTTGTCTGGTAGACAAATGGGATATCACTTCCCACATGAATCGTTTGGCAAGAGGGTCCATACCTGGGATTTTTAATTATTAGTAGCAATGACAAAATTAGTTGCTTGGAACTGGTACTGATGCATGAAAGATGCAATATGGAGCTTATAACATGTTGATTGAGAAAAAGGAACGTGTTAGATATTCAAGAAGGCAGAAAAGAGCGTATTCTTAAAAGTAAGATGAGTTTTCTGGCATAAGCAGTGTTAGGTTCTCATTGCTGCTTTGTAGAGAATAAAGTCCTAACTTAAATTTGATCTTATTGGATTCTCCAGACAATATTAACTTCTTTTATAAGTTTCTAGTTATGAAACTAAGAGTCTAAAATCTTGTCAGTGCAAGACTTTAACCTTTCTACACTCATGTACACGTACACAAAAATCATCCCCTCACAAGAGTCCATCACCAAATCGCTACACTCCCCTTAAACAGAGCCCTTTTACGACTTGTTATGGTTGTTGACAACGATCTTTATGGCCCTTGATAACAAAATCAGGATAGAAGTTATTTGTAAGCTTGTCTACCAAGAGTAGGATTAAAAAAAAAAGCAGTATTTACCTGTGGATGGCTCATCTAGAATGACTATAGGAGGATCTCCGACCATTGCAACTGCAACAGACAATTTGCGCTTGTTTCCGCCACTAAGGGCAAATGACGGTTTGTCTGCATGCTTCAACAAGTCAAACTCCACTAACTTTTCCATTACAACCTGTTCAGATGGCTTGAGGGATTAATGATCCAGCATGTGATTGCCATATACCAAATCATACAAATTTGATTGCACAGGAAATATGATTCAGATGCAATCTTTAAAGTCATGACATCGATGCATAATAAGATCCTTGCAAATCAAGTAAGAACAAGTTTTAAGTCAGTTTTGGCTATCTTGAGCTTGAGGAAATTATGATTTAATCACCTGCTCAAGGCATAAAAAATTCCTAAAATGCTTGAACTAAATTACGTACATCACATATCTGGTATTCTGGAACTCCTTTTATTCTTGCATACAACTCAAGATGCTCTTGGGCAGTTAAAAATTCTAATAGAGCATCAAATTGTGGGCAGTACCCAATCTGCAAGTGAAATATAACAGGAAAAAAGTTAGCAAGTTCCATCAACATACATACAGAGAATCAGCTTCCAATAACAAACACATAAATAAATCAATCAACATATACATGTCGGCGAGCAGCTTTGGGGTTGGAACATATATCTCTGCCAAAAATGCAAGCAGTTCCATCGGTTGGGGATTCTTCTCCTGCACGGTAAATATTTGGTCAAGGCAGGTACCTCACAGAATATTTGAAAATTCTGGAATAAATAACGCGATGCAAGAGAATTCATAGTGCAGATACTTTTATTGTTGGCTATAGAACATCCAAACCATTTAAACTGGTACAACCGTTTAATATTCACATCAAAATCCATCATTCTGAGACCACATATATGAGGCAACTAAGAACGAGATCAGTCCCTACGCAATGACGTCATCTATGATCAGAGAATTGTTGTCAATTCTTGTGAAGTTGGCCCTTCCAATTATTTAACTGAACATAAACTATCGATGGCAGGGATCAGAAATGCTTCAATATTCCAGAGACAATCATGCATGTATGAGTGCACACTTCTAACATACCACATAGCATTGACAGTGTTGTGGTTTTCCCAGCTCCATTTGTTCCTAAAAATCCAAAACATTCTCCAGGTTGAACTGAGAAAGTCAATGACTGTACTGCAACTTTTGCGTCATGATGCATTCCTCTGGGATACACCTGAAATTTGTATAATAGAATATCGGAATGGGGGTAATATTGGCATTACAAAGAAGACTTTAAGAACAAGTAATTTTATGCAAACCACGCCATACCTTCCGTAGATTACGTAAGTAGATGATGGCTTTATCAATTGTACCCGACAGCACTCTATTTCTTTCTGTTTTCACATCTATATCCTCATCAAGATCAAGAGCAAGAGTCTCTGTGGAAGGGTTCAGAAGAGGTTCTAAATAACTGGAAGAAGTGCCATGCTTGAGACTTGTAACACTCCTCCACCATTCCTTGATTGTGAAGGAGGTCAATTTATGAGAAGGTAAGAGTTCAAGCGCCAGTGTTAAGAGGAAGAAAATAATGCTCTGCAAGAGGTTGGAAAATCAAATCAGAATCAGAGGAAGCCCAATATTAGACATTGATTTCCATTTTAGTATCAAAAACATTTTTGAAAAGAAAACAAAAAGTAAGATTAAGAAAAACACATGCTTTGATTTTCTACTGAGACATCCATCGATGGTTGAGCTTTAAACTAGTACAAGTCCATGCCAAACCCCATCCATGATAGACAGTCTATTTCAAAAGACCAAAAAAAAAAAGACTATCAATTAATCTTCCTTCCCTTGGTTGCATTAGATGAAACCTACGGTTCCACATGAAAATTGAGTTTCAAGATATCTAAATGGCACCAAGCTGAAAGTAGTTTTGCCACCTTATACATGAACCAACTAAAGAAAGTAGATAGATCAGAAAAATGGGTGCTTCCCTATTTTTTTTTTGATAAGTAAGTTAAACTTTATTTATGAAGAATGCCCTAAAAACTTGATAGTACAAGAGACTATATTGAAAACATCTAGGCATACAAGCTAAAAAACTAAGAAATCCGGAAAACCAAAAAAGGATACCCTAAAACCGAATTAGCCCAAAGAAAAAGAGAATGCAACATAGAGCCCCTCAAACTCTCCAAAGACAGCCTTGTCCTCAAAACATCTACCATTTCTTTCCCTCCACAAACTCCACCAGATACAAGCAGGGATCATCTTCCAAATGGCCACAACAATAGGATCCTCAAACTTCCTCCTCCAACATTTCAACACTTCCACCAGACCACCACCCTCCTATTAACCAAAACTATATATATAAACTGAATTTTGGCTGGGAAAACTTTTATATGAGCTACAGCTCTATCAAGATGAAAAATTGTGCTGATTGAGCAATCTCTAGAAGGAGGCCTATATTGCAAACTCCATGGCAGCCAATATTGCAATTCCATGGCAGAAGAAAATTGGGTACACAGTAAGGTGGTACGCTCTAGTCTTCCACCAATTAGGCATAACAATAAAGTGAGAGCCTCAGTTCAGGGTTCGAGCAACCCAAGGTATGTAGTTATGTTTATACCAATTCTGTGGTCTTAGAAACCTTCTTTTTTTTTTGATAAATAACCAATCTTATTAGAGAAAGCGAAAACAGTACAAGGCTCTATACCGATAACACTCAATCCAAACAAGCAACAAAACTAAGAAAATCAACAAAAGGGCAGCCAAGCAACGCATTAACCCAACTAAAAAGAGAAAGAAACACAAATCCTTGCAACTTCTCCAAGGCCACGAAACAATCATCAAAACATCTACTATTCCGCTCCCGCCAAAGACACCACCATATGCAAGAAGGAATCATTCTCCAAATAGCTTGGGCAATCGGATTCGAGAACTTCCTATTCCAACTCCACAACACTCCCTCCACCTTCTCAGGCATCACCCAAGGAAAATTCAAAACACCAAGCACATGGGTCCAGAGCCCCGCGCGTAAGGGCAATGGAGAAGCACATGGTCAACCGATTCCCCATCACCGCGACAAAGATAGCACCAATCAGCAATGTAGATACCTCTTCTCCGAAGATTATCCGTAGTCAGAATTTTCCCATGCAAAGCCTCCCACACAAAGAAAGAAATCCTCAAAGGGCATTTGGACCTCCAAACACCTTTCCAAGGGAGAGACAAGTTGGATCTACAAGCAACCAGATTGTACATAGACTTCACCGAAAACAAGCCATTTTTAGAACCCGTCCAAATCATCTTATGCTCCCCCCCTCTCCTAAGTACCGACTCATACAAGAGAGAATAGAACTCGGAGAACTCCTCCACCTCCCAATCATTAGCAGCTCTAACAAAAGAGACATTCCACACTACAAAACCATCATTCCCCACCATGCTCTCCGCCACTGAAGCCTCCTTATATCTAGCCAAGGAAAAAACCACCGGAAAAGCTAAAGACAAAGACTTATCACCACACCAAACGTCCTGCCAAAAGCTAACCCTAACACCACTCCCCACCAAAAACCTAATATGCTTACTGAACACATCCCACCTTTTGGAAATAAATCTCCAAAGACTAACCATAAGGCCCACGAATAGAATGAGATCTCCAATCTCCCTCGTAACTCCCATATTTCCCAGCAATAACAGCCTCCAAAGTCTATCTCTCTCATGAGCAAAGCGCCACAACCACTTACTCAACAACACCCTATTAAAAGTGGAAAACCTACGGAGCCCCAAACCCCCATTACTAAAAGGAGAACAGACTCTCTCCCACTTCACAAGATGGAATTTATGCACATTTTCAGCGCTGCCCCATAGGAAGTCCCTCTGAAGCTTCTCCAACCTATTAGCCACCACCACCGGGAGTGGAAACAACGAAAGAAATAAGTCGGAAGGCACGAAAGGGTAGACTTGATGAGAGTAAGCCTCCGCCCTTAGAAAGATACATCCTCTTCCAACCAGCCAACCGCCTCTCCATCTTTCAATAATCCATCCCAAATATGAACTCACTTAAAACTAGCCCCCAACGGAAGACCCAAATATGTCATAGGTAACGAAGACAGCCCACACTCCAATATACCTGCCAAAACCTGAACATTATCAACCCTCCCTATAGGAATAACATCGGACTTAGACAAATTAATACGAAGACCCGAGACGGCCTCAAAACACAAAAGGAGGCATCTGAGACTCCTGAAATGGCTCACATCGCCCCACACAACACCAAAGTATCATCCGCAAAGAATAAATGGGATATGCACACACTACCCCCAGAACTCCCTCCGACCGAAAAGCCCTCTAGTCCACCATGCTCAACCACTCACCCCATCATACGGCTAAAGCTTCCATAACAATCACGAACAAAAAGGGAGAAAGGGGATCCCCTTGCGTAATCCCGGGAGCTGTTGAAGAAGCCTTCCGGGCAGCCATTGACAAGCACGGAAAACTTCACCATCGAAATACAGAAAGATATCCACCTACACCATTTTTCGCCGAAGCCACATCTTCGGAGAAGTACACAAGAAAACTTCCAATTCACATGATCGTATGCTTTCTGAATATCCAACTTGCAAAGCGCACCCGGAACCCCGGACCTCAATCTGGAATCAATGCACTCATTAGCAATAAGCACCGAATCCAGAATCTGTCTCCCCCTAACAAAAGCGCTCTGAGAGGGAGAAATAATCTTATCAAGAAAAGACTTCAGTCTATTAGCCAGCACCTTAGCAAGAATCTTATACACACTCCCCACAAGACTAATGGGACGAAAATCCTTAAGCTCAACCGCCCCCGGCTTCTTAGGAATAAGAACAATGAATGAAGAATTCAAACTTCGAGCAAACCTTCCCTTCCGTGGCGAACTCATTAAACATTGTCATAACATCCAACTTAATAATCTCCCAACAAGATTGGAAGAAAGCCAAGGAAAACCCATCGGGACCCGGAGCCTTGTCACCGTTGAGACTGTGGACCACTCTAGTCACCTCCTCTTCATCAAAAGACCTCTTGATCCAATCCGCATCCTCACCCGAAATACGAATCAAACTCCAACCCGTCCACAGTAGGGCGCCAGTCAAAAGGCTCCTCATATAATGATGAATAGAAATCAATGATCGCCATAGAAATCCCTGGTGGATCCTCCACTACTTCCCCCTCCACCTCCAAACGAGAAATCAAATTTGCCCTCCGATTAGAATTAGCCACCCGATGGAAGAACTTAGTACACCGATCCCCCTCCTTAAGCCAAAAAGCCCTAGACTTCTGTCGCCAACTAGTCTCTTCCATCATGATCACATCATTTAGCTCCCTAAACACCTCCAACCTCCTGACCCAACCCACCTCATCAATAAAACCCCCCTCATCCCACCCATCAAAAGTCGCAAGCTCATCCAAGAGCTTCGCCTTCCTAACACCAACATTTCCAAAAACATCCCGATTCCACACTTTCAGCTTCTGTTTCAACGCTTTTAGCTTCGAATGGAGCACAAAGCAAGGAGAACCCCTAAAATCGAAACCTTGCCACCATTCCTTAATCAAATCCACAAACCCATCCGCTTTAAGCCACATATTTTCAAAACGGAACGGCTTCTGCATACCCCATCTGCCACTTTCTAACAGGATCGGAAAATGGTCCGAAAACATACAGGACAACCTTTTTTGGACAAGATCCGGGTACAACGACTCCCAATCCGAACAAACAAGAAAACGATCAATCCTAGACCAGGACTGAGACGATCGGCCATTTGACCAAGTGAACAAACCACCGGCCAACTCAAGATCCAAAAGCCCAAGTTCCGAAATAAACTCAGAAAACTCCACCATAGCATTCCTAAAACCCCTTCCCCCCACCCGCTAACTAGGAAAGCGAGACACATTAAAATCTCCCCTAATGCACCAAGTAAGTTCCACCAACTCTGAATCCCCACCAACTCATCCCACAAAATGCTCCTACTACCATCATCATTTGGACCATAGACTCCTGAAAAAACCCATTGAACGCCATCCTCAACATTTCTAAAAATAATCGAAAGGGAGAACAACCTAACACAAGACTCGACCAACTCCAAAAAGCGGGAATCCCAAAGACACAAAATACCACCTGACCCCCATCAGCCGCCAAACAGCACCATCTAACATGGGGCCCCCCCCACAACCGTCTCACCAAAGCCCGAGACACCTCAGTAACCTTAGTTTCCTGAAGACAAATTAAATCCCTTTTCCACCCTCTTAACAAATTGCCAATATTCATACATTTGGTTCTATCATTCAAACCCCTCACATTCCAACTAATAATTTTAGGCTTCATGGATAATTCACTAAAGCCCTCCCTGCCTTCCTATTCTTTCTAGAACCAGATGCACTCCCATCATAATTCACAGAACATTCCAAAGATTTGAGCTCTCTCAACAATTTACCCCCTGATCTGCCTAAAGACTTACTGCCACTCCCCCTCTCCAGCTCTAAGGCAGCAAAAAGATTCAAAAGCTCATATTCGTACCCAATGCAAGAAACCCCCACCAAATGCCTAAATGACGACACCATCTCCAAAACCCAACTTGAAGGATAGACTGACCCCTTACCCACACACCCATCAACCCCTGGGTGCATTATCCTAAGAGGCTCAGCACAAAGTTCACCACCCCCTTCCTCGAAAGCCACCACCTCCCCTCCCGACCCCTCCTCAAAATGTGGCGGGGAAATAAGTGCAACCAACGCCCCTCCCGACCTGTCCTCAGACTGAAGTGGCGAAGAGATAACCTCCAAATTAGAAAATGGAGGAGAGCAAAAATCCACAGCCTCGGGGAGCCCATGAAGCACAGCACAAGGCTCCTGAACCTACTGTAAGCCTCCCGAAGGAGAAACACCCCCGACTCCTGAGAAAGGGCCCACCAATAGCCCCTCAGTCAGCACGGGGGCAGACGACATCTCCTTACCAGACGCCAACAACTCCACCCCTACCACAGAAGCATCACCCGAGACAGTCCCATGCGTCCTACCCACAGAAAGAGCGTGAGAATCACACTCAAATGGGGCCCGGGCCATCAACAACCCATCAAAGCCGTGAACCGGCGACAGCAAAGCACTGGGCTTGTCGATAGCAACCTCTCCCGTGCGAGCGACAGCAATACCACCTTCCACTCCCAGGCCTGCGACAACCAAATCACCTAATCAGCTTCGACGAATCCAGCCCCTCCATCTCCAAGGCAGGCGACGAGATCGCAGGCGGCGACGAGGTCTCCACCGAACCACCTGAGTCTCCCTCGGCCAAGATCTGCTTGATAAGTCCAAGCCCAGGCGAGAAACGGTCATCGCCAAGCTCCATCAGGGGCCCCTGGTCGATGTGAATAATTGGGTCCTTCACAACTAAAGGGCCACGGTCCACCTCCAACAGACCCACTCCCTGTCGCCCCAGACCAGAACCCGAGCCCGAACCCACCTTTATTGGCCCACCAGATGAAGCAACTCGATGGGCAACTACCGCAGGATGCTGGGCCTCCAACTTAAAACCACAAACCATACAACACAAGTCGCGAATGGGCTCGGGCATAGGCATCGAAGCCCCGTTCTTTTGAACCAACGTTATAATACTCGCCAGCTCAGCTTGAAGTTTCATTAAATGCTCCCATATCACTCCGCCTGAAGAAACCGCCAAAGCAGAGCTTCTGTCTAAAAGATTGCATTGGGAAGTCGCAAAGCCGTCATCACACAAAGCGTGCGCCACCTTATAAAACCCAATCGACGTCTGCTTTTGCATGCCACCTACGTCACCCTCAACGTTACGCAACTCACTCTGCCCCTCCGCCATCTTCGCCGGCGCACCAGACCTCGCCATATCGGCAAAGGATAAACCTTTCCTGACCACAGAATCCATAGGCCGCACCCTCTTGTGTTGCAGCTCACAAATGACCGAGATAAGCTCTTCGCATATCAAAACAAAAGACTTCCATCCAGCACCTAATTTCCCCTACGGAATCATCACCACCCCACGACGGCGTCTCTCACCGAATTCCGACAGAGCAATGTACCTCCCATTCTTATTCGAGCATTTCTGGGCTAGGAACGCACGCGAAGATTCGTTAAATCTCTCCGAAAAATCCTGAGACTCCAAGGATGCCTCAAGCTTACCAAAAAGGTTCGCCAACCACACCACCCCATAACGACCGAAACGAATATCACTCTGCGATCTCCTATTCTGTTCCATCAACGTGATAACACCAAACGAGCTCACAGAGAACTGAAAAGTCTTAGCCTTAATAACCAAACTGCGAAAGAACGCCATAAGACAATATCTAAAAACCCTACGACGGAAATTCCTATCTTATAGTGCAGGTTAGAAACCTTCTAAGTGCAGAAGAGAAGAAAATCAGATGGTTCAAACTCAATGGCATAAAAATCAAGGAACTGATTCGCTACAGAAATCACTTAAGATGAACAATTAGTTCGATAGGAAAGAGGAAAATGCTTCTCAGCATCATACACAACGGATGAAAAAACCACTTACATATATTTAAAAAGTACAGAGAGTAATCATACACTCATTGGTTATAATTGTCCAGAGAATATTCGTAAAATACAAAACTTACCTAATGTGAGTTGTCCATCTTCCAATTTCCTAACAGGGTTCTCTTTCCTAGTTAAGGTTCTTTAGTTTCAAATGGAAAAGAATAGGTGAACATTCCCACTTGCGCCATGTTTTCTTAATGTGGCCCTCCTCTTCTTCTTCTTATTTTCCTTCTCTTCAACTGACAACCAGTTTTAGGAGACAGACAACTGACCAGTCAAAGGTTTATATTTTTCCACCGATACATTTCTATTCTTTTCTCCTCTCTTTTTTTCTGTCTTTCAATTGTGTTAAGAAATTTTTTTTTTCCGTCTAATTATTTGTCATCGCGTTTCTTTCTGGGTTAATTATTATTTAGTCCTATATAAACCATAAAACTAGGCCTAAACATAATGTTAATTTTTTTGTATTATTATATGACACGGACTAGTCAAGATTCAAATTGCAAATAAGAGTTTAGAAGAAAAACTTCAGCCAGGATTGAGACCAGAAATGAACCTCAAGACCAAGATAGCAAATGGACGCTCCAGTAACATTCCAATCAAGAACCCTAACACTTGATTTATCTTTCATCCCTTGCCGTAGAAGAGCCAATGAAGCAAGCCCATCAGCGAAGCAAAACCCAGGAGATAATCTGAAGAAATTCTGGATGGATACAAAAGATACAAGGAAAGATAAGATGGTTATTATCCCCTTGAATGCAGGCAACCTACAGAGGCAAACATATTTAGCTAAAGACAATAAAGCTTAGTAATAGTTATTTTTATCAAGTCAGACCTAAATATAAACACAGCGCTATTCATAGTGTTAGAAAATATGTGTATTCTGGAACCAATCAACTTCTTTTCTGATGGAGTAAGGCATTGCAGAATGTTAAAAATTCTCCCATAAAATTGACAGACATGTATGTCATTGCAAAGAACCTTGTTTCATAGAGAGGTTTCCTTAGATAGCTTGTCTTCAGACATTTTATCCAATACAAAGGGTATAACAATGACTAAAGTCCTAAATATTAGGGCACCAGATACTGTTTACAAATTCATGTTATGAGAGGGCTCAAGATGACATTAATTGGCCACTAAGTTTAAATTTATTAGATATATTGGTGATTAAGTGGATGTTGTGAGCTTGAAGATCATCAATTAATTAAATCTATATCCTCAAGTTGAAATATCCCTGACCTTGTTGTTGATTAACAGATAGGTTTTAAGTTCATGCCACCAAAATAAATTCCTTCCATACTCTGAATTGACAATCTATACTAGAGAAAGTACACAACCTTTAGAAAAGAATTGGCGCTTGCTGTTGTTTCTATAAGCCCCATGATGAATGAGATAACCATAAGGACCAGTCCAGTAAAAAAGTGGACCAAGAGAACCACATTCTGCAAGAAGTGAAAATATAAGCACTCACTTGCTCAGAATTTTTTTTTTTCAAAAAAGAGACAAATATAAGCACTCACAAAAGTATAGGCATATATGCACGGAAGTTAAAATAATCTATTGTGAACTGAGAGTGCGTACCTGCGCCATGGTGTGGTCAGAAAAGAAAAATGTAAGGCAATAAGTCAAGGATGCAATTGACAATCCGTACTCCAAAAACATGATGACTGTCGGCAAGAGACAACCACTTCCAATAAACTGATCCAGACCTAAAGAAATTTGATAAGCAGCTATAAGAAATAAAATCAGGAGTAACCATGAAAATAATGTAAACCGTAGTGATGGTATAGCAAGATGAAACCATTACTCTATGACCATTCTTTCAATAACAGGGAGTTAAGGGCAAGGGAATGGAGGGGAAGGAAGGGGAGGGGAAACAAGCTACTTTGCCTTTGTTATTTCATTTTCCAGGATAAAACAAGAAATCTAGAGGGCTTAGAGGGGTCAAGAATTCCCCACTTCCAGCCCCCCTCCCAACCGAAAAAAAGCACTCTCATAAACAGACTGCAGAGAGATACTGTCACCCCCTTAAAAAGATTACGTCTGAATTCAGCTTAAAGATGAAATTTGAACATAAAGTTCGAGGACGTACCAAAGATGTAAAAAAGAATTATTGCAAAAGATGAGGGCAATAAGAAGCTGACAAAGTCCCATATATATGTAGAAGCCCAGTATGACAGTATGGAAACCTGCACGGAAATGTTATCATAAACCAAATTCTGTAATAGTTATAATGAAACAATATAGGAAGTTTGTGTTTTAAAAAAACAAAAAAACATACCCCACTAATTAGCTGTTGGTGTTTAGCTTTTACTTCACGCTCCTGCATTAAGATCATACAGTTTATTTTGCCAAGAAACAAGTAGAGAACACTTAACCGTGCAAAAAAGCTACATGAAGAAGTTAACTTAAGCCAGTACTGAGAAACGAAGTTCTTTAGGCAAGATTTCGTAAGAGACAATTCAGTGAACCTAAATAAGCAAAGGTGTTGCATTAAGCAACAGTATGTGTTTGAACTAGAGCAACTCATCTGAATTTCAGTCTTCTACCACCCTCACCACCACCCCAAAACTACCAGATATAAGTGCATGCAAGCCATGCCCGTACAAAGGCCTGTTCAAATCTCTCCGCTTATTTAATGGAGCACCAGTATATCCTTGAACATGGTTGCCAATGTATGGCACCTTGTTAAGAAAACCAAAGATACGTGGATGCTGTTGTACCCATTTCTTTTTTTCCTGATCCTGTTCTATATTAATTATAAGACACTAACAATGTCCCTTTACAAAAATTGTATTCTCACACTTGTGATATTAGGATGTTCTACACTCCAACTTCCAATAACACTTGCTCTTTTCTCTAAATTGTATGAGAAGTAAACATCAAGTGGCAATTTATGATGCTGGGAGTAAGCAAGGCCGTATACGATTGCAAGGATTTTGGGCTCTAGAAAATACCTTCACAACGGCAACAGCAAACGAGGCAGGAATGAAAGAAAAGGCAATGGTAATAATAATTGCTGCAGAAAATGCATCAAGATCCTACAAGGTCAACATGAAAAGACAAATCACTCTTACTGTGTACATGATTCGTATTTAGACGGTAATAATGTCAATAAAGAAGATGATTCCAGGAACTTCTATTTTGGTCAGTATTTGATTTGAGAAAAATGAAAATGCATGTCAAACACTTCCAATAGCAGAGCCCATGCTGTGCTTTTTATATCGAAAAGATAAAGTTATCAGACTTTTGATAAGGTGGAAAGAAAAAAAAAGTGGTAGTTGTACCACACACACATATTCCCTCTGTAATTAAAGAATGTCTAATGGCTCGTGAGATGTCATTCCTGACACTAATTCTCTTTCCAGAAGTATCCTTGCTTGACTCTTGTGGTCTTCCCCTTTTATTGGGGTTAGTGACTCTTTCTTCCTACAGGTAAGCTGAACAAGTGCCAATTTTTAATGTAGAACTTCTCCTATGTTCCATAGTTCATGGTATCAACAGAAAATAATCCTTTCAAATAAACATAATGACATGACAGGAATGCGTTAGTACGAATCCAGTCAGAGTTTAATGTACTACATGAAAAGGGAGTACCGGAGAATTGAACATTATGAGAGGTTCGAATCCTAATACAGTCAAAGGAAAACCCTCAACCAAAGAGCTAAATCATCTTGTCAAGAATGTCAAGTGTCAACAATTGATTCTTCCCTAGTTTAAGGGTTTAATGCATCCCTTTTCATATTCGCAGAAAGATTTAAGTTCATGGAAAGACCAGTTATATACTCAATATTCCAATGATAAATTAACATCAAGGGGTAGCATACATGACGCTGCAAGTGCTGGCTTTCTGTCATTGGCAGGGGATGGTTACGTGTTTGAATTGTCATATTTTTGTTCTGAGTAGCAAGCCTAAGGATCGCAGCATTCACTAAATTGATGAAGGTTGGAGCAGAATGCTGACAAGAACAGTTGTGTAGTACTGTGTACCCCAAACTTCCATCTTCATTCTGATCATCCATCACAATCGCCCCATACCTGCATGTAAGAAATGCATATAAAACTCTCATTGTAATATGGAAGTTGATTACAAGTGCCCTGTTGTTGAATATCACTCTACCATCACTTTGGAAAATTGTGAGACAATCACATTTGGCCCAAAAGCCAAAAGATGGGGGAAAAGGAAAAATTACTAACGGACGCATAACAAAGCCTTTTGTAGGTTTATCTTTATAAGTTTCACTACTTGTGTGGCAAACTCTGGATAACCAAGGTGTTTGAAAAGGCATTCAACCTGGACATAATTTACTACAATTTAGAGGATGACATGAAGTTGATGAAGGACAAGTTGCCCAAGCATTCAGGAAGCCCAACCAGTGGAAACCATGGTCAATCATCCGAGAGTCAAACATAATTTTCTTCTTGGTTTTTGGCGGGCTCACTGTTCCATAACTACTATAAAAATTTTAAGGAATTTAAACTCATCATCTGATTGTATTCCCTATGCTGAATTTTATCCACCAATCACTAAGTTATCAATATAATCTTCTTTTTCTCTTTGTGGATTCAAGGTTTCCTAGTGGATCCCCTGGCCCCTAGTGAACCGAGGGTCGTCACTGATAGTAGAACATGTTATAGCCCTTTCCATTGCTTAGGTCTTACATGTGTCGGTATCAACACCTTTTCTAGCCTAACCTCCCTTGAAGTGATGACAATGGTGGTGGCCTGCGGTGGCAGCTTGCTCCCATGCAAACCACACAGCTTAATGAGAAAGACATTCACATGCACTGAGCCAGTGCTTGATAAAGAGATAGCAAGTGGAGCAGAGTTCGTGCTAAGAATGGCTTGATGACTTGGGGCTACCCAGAGTATAATCCTAGAGAATTTACGTTCTTTTCCATCTTGTGTATCCAAGGTTTTCTAGTGGTTTCTAGGGCCTTAGTAGATTCTAAGATCTTCACTAATTATCAGAGTTGGATATAACCCTTCCCGTCGCTTCTGACTAGCATAAGAAGTGCACATGTCCCCGCAGCTATCTCCAAAATCCGTTTCATGAGACTTCATAATCTCATCGAAATAAGATGACAAAGTCGAAACAATGAATTCAGTAAGATATTTGGTTTAACACACCTTGACTGGTAGGATTCGTTAAAGCTAGACATCAAGAATTCACTTATTGAAAGTAAAACTGGTCCCAACGTTGGCCCTGCTGCCTCAATTGCATCAGCTAAGGCTTTTTCTGAATCCGGGAATTTATATGCACTTGGTTTAAATTTTTGAATCCACCCCCCTTCAACATACTGTGCAACCTGCAACGTAGATAGTTATAGAAAGAATCACCACTTACACATGTCATCAACAAGAAATAAATTCACTACATTAAAAGGCTGTAATGCTTGACAGCATGAGACACCTTGAGAAGACAAAGAAGAAATACCAACACGAATTAACATGATTAACAAACCTCCTTTGCAATAGGCCAGGATAGATCAAAAGGAATTGGACCACCACCACCACCACCACGTAATAGAGGATTAAATTCTGAAGTTGTAAAGGTCAGAGACATCTGATCAGGATGTGGCTTGAGCTTGAGAAGTAGAAGTCCAAAAAGCAAGAAGACTGCAGGAATTAGAAGCTGGAAAACAATTGTTTTGCTGTCTCTCCGAGCAGATATCATCCTTTTTATGAATAAGGCCCTAGAATGTTGCCAAAATGTTGTCCTTGGAATGAAACAACAGCTACAGCACTGCATGCTTAAGAATTTGATGAAACTGAAAAATGTTGCAAATATTAGGCCACAAGCTCTCCCCACTATAGTCGATATGACCCCAAGGATATACGTGTAATTTCCAAGAAGTTTGGAGTACAAAATTCTTTTGGGACCATGATCATGAGAAGCTTGAGAATCCGCAGCATCAAGTAAAAGAAGGTCTTCATTATGCTCAATGCCTTCAGCTACATCATACTCACATCCAGCAACTCTCAGGAATACCTCCTCAAGAGTAGTTACGGATATTCCGTAACTTTCAATGCCAAGATAGTCTTTCTCCTCACACCCACTTATATCAGAGTTAGAAACTGAGTTTCCCATGCAACTCTCAATTTCCCTAAACATATTTTCAAAGGATGATGAAGAAGCTAAAGGAAGCTTGAAGGAAATCTCAGTTCCAACCTGCAAGTGGAAAGGAATATTGGCATTAGCAATGTAAGGTATAGCATGCATGTCCTAGATGGCGACAAACCCACACATACAGAGGCGGAAGTAGGGGGGCCCCGGTTGGCCTCTGCAACTGGTTTAATTTTTTTTTTTTTTTTTTAAATTGTATTGTAGCCCATTTATTGATATCTCCAATAGTGGGTCACAAAGTACTCCATCATATATTTTTTCTCTACGCCCAAGTGTCACGTGCACGAATCACTACTATTGTCTATCTATTATTACTTATCCTCTTCTTTTTTTTCTTTTTTCTTTTTTTTTCTATTTTTACTTTCTCTCTTTCTTTTTTGTTTCCAATTTTCTTGAGATTTCTCTATTTATATGTCTCAAAAAATTTTGTTGGAATAATGTAAATTTTATTGAGATTTATAAAAAAAGTGTGTAAGAGATTATTTAATAGAGGTTTTTTTTTATATATAAAAAAAGGTATTGAAAAAGGTGTTTGAGTTTATGATAAAATATTTATCTAAATTTTCAAAAGAAAAAAAAATGAGCTTGCCAATTTATTGTAGTCGTTCTTTTGTTTTTTGGGGTGGAAATTTATGGTAGCCGATATTAAAAGTGCTCATGTACAAGGAAAAATATGATATCACATGCCGACTGGGAAAGTAAAGACTTGCTAGCGTATTATCTAAAGTAACTTAGTTTTTCTTCTTCATCTTCTTTTGTGCTGGTATGAATTGTTGGCCCACCTTTCAATTTCAGCAAATAGTATGGTAGATGTATTTCAATATAATATATTTTTAATGTTTTTAGTCCTTACTTTTTGATATTTTAACTCTAAGACACCTTTTTTGTAAGAGTAAAAAAATTTCATTTTCCCTTAGGAGTTTGCCCTCCTTCAAATTTATTCCTAGCTTTGCCACTGCACACATATATACATATCTAACAATTATGTGCCCATTAAGCAAGATTACCTCACTTGCACCCCACCCTTTACCTCCTAGGCCAAGGGCCAGGGGCATGTTCTATGAAACACTGAGTTATATAATAAAAGAGAAGATATTAAACAAAGAAAATATCTTCGATATTTCAATTGCCCCAACATATTATCTTTGCTCAAAAGTCATAGTAACCACTATTTGCCTATTCAAGTAAGAGTCTTCAACATCTTCTACGCAAACATACTACGGGTACGTTTGCAAACTCCAACTAAGTGAAATATTTAACGAATATTGAGAAAATTTGAGTTTTATCGGGTTTTGTAAATAAAAAAAATGAATAAAGTAGAATTTTATAGGAGTTAGTGAAAAAGTGAGGAGAGCGAAGTAGAATTTTATAGAAGTTGTTGAAAAAGTGAAGAGAGAGATGATTTGAGTAAATTTTTTATGTTTATTGTAATAAAAAGAGATGATTTGATGGGAGAGAGAGATTATTTTGAAGTTATTTTATTTGATAAGAATTTTGAGTTAGTTGTATTTGTAAGCTAACATTTTAGAATAGTGTAATTATTTGGTGTAGTTATGTTTTGCAAACGCGTCCATGCACGATATAAGTTGAGACAATGGGCAACAAAAAATATAGATACTTCAAAATCAAACCCCAGTTGACTGATAAGCAAAATAGTTGTCATGTAATTGAAAATACCTCACTCACACAGGTTGCCAATGGAATATGGCGGTACACAATATCAGAAGCGACAGAAGCAGTAGGTGCAGACTGAAAGGAAAGAACACCAAAGCAATCAGATGCCACATTTAGTGATTCGGAAATTATAGGGAAACAACCACTAAATGGAATGAAGAAAAATATAAATGGAAATAGGAGCACACCTTCACTAGTGTTAGAGTATAACCAACTCCATACTGATGCTTCAAGAAAAGTGAACTGTGGAAAAAAGGAAAGAGCATCCAGGACAAAGAATTTTAGAGATATTTGACACCCCTCATAAAACTAAAAAATATTATGCTCACTAGTTTTGGATATATGACTCAATGAGTTACAACATTTACATCCAAAAATGGAGACCAACTTGAGGGCTGAAGTTCACACACCGCTTTGGTCATCCTCAGAGGGACTTCCTGAATGACCATATAGGAGGATAGTACGAGGGGGAAATGTGGAAGAAGACGATGTCCAACTAGACTGGAGCTTCTTTTTTCACTTTTTTCCTTATATGATGAACTTCAAAATATTATTGAGCTTGGACATGATGAATATGACAGGTGATGACAAACTAGTAAAGCAAGCTATGCTAGTTGGCTTATTTCCTAACAACTCAAACTTATGTAACTGACACACAGTATCAGAACCTGATCTCTACAAGGTTTTTGGTTCCGATGGTCTGCAACTGCCACCTTTCCCTAATTGATATGTGTAAGTCCCACAGACAGTCCAAGGTTTGCTGGCTAGCCTGCTTGGGAGGAGGCTTGTCAGTGTGTTGAATGTTTTAAATCTTTTGCTGCCATTGTTTCTAACAGTTTACAATTTTAATGATGATATCTCATTGACACCAGCATAGTAGGGTGCAGAATAATATGCAGATGCGGAAGGTTTATGTGGCAGTTCTGTCTTAAGAACTGAAACAAAAGAAAAAAAGGTGGGGAAAAACAAACACAACTCTCTATGCCAAAGCAGAAGGAAGGAGACAATCAATTGTCTCTCCAATAGCTTTTCCTCTATAATATTTATTGACTATTACCTTGTCAATTTCTTTTACTCTCCAAAGTGAAGGCTAAGGAAACTCAACTGCTAAGATCATACATCCTATTCAGACCGTCAGGCTTTGATGACTCCAATAACTTAATCAACTTCTTTTACACCACTTCCTTGTTTGACTAGATGGTTCTCTCCAATCGCACTGTTAATCTCTTTTATTTTTTTAAAGCCCTTTTCTGAATGGAAAAATATTTTAGAAAGCCCCCCACCTCTTCAAAATAACCAAATATTCCAATCCTTCTCAGTATATTAGCATTGCTTTTCATCTTCTTAAGGTCTCAAAAAGATTTTTGATTCTAAACATCTTTTTATCTTCTATGCTATGCTTTTCTCAAAACTTATGCTAACACACTGCCCAAAGAAGAAGTTGAGAAAACAGTTTTTTTTTTTTCCTAAATGAGAAAACAGGTGTTGACAATAAATTTTTTTTGATAAGTAAGATCAATATTATAAATAAGAAAGAGTGAAAACAGTACAAAGATTGTACTGAAAACACTTAAAGCATACAAACAAAGAAGCTAAGAAAATCAGTAAAATCTAGAAAACGACCCCCCCACATAGCAGAAACCCAACGAAAAAGAGAGTGTATAAGAACACCCTGCAAATGAACTAACGATGAAGCCATATCCTCAAAACAACAAATATTTCGCTCCCTCCAAAGACAAGGCGTTGACAATAAATAAAACTAATAATTGACAACTAGAATTTGGAATTGAGACCCAACACAAAAACACCCCAGAAAAAGGAAAAAGAGTCTTACAGACAGATGTCATATATAAGATCAACAAAATAGAAAATAGCAATTATGTTTTAGAAATTTCACCCCATTGTTGTCCTAAATAATTGATGATTTTTAGATAAGCATAGATAAGCATATAATTCAGTAACATCCAGGGTGTACTGGTGCGGATTTCCCCTTTGTTTCGCTATATAAGCCATCATCTTATCATTCTCCCACCATTGAGGGAAGAAAAACAAAAGAGAAAATATTTTTCATCTTTGGGAGGATATACCTGCCACAGCATCTCAAAGAACCATTAGCCATGATAGCTATCCGATCTCCTAGTTCATCAGCTTCATCCATGGAGTGTGTCGTCAATAATATTATCCTGCCCTTTTTTATTTTTTTTATTAACTGCCATGTCAAGCGCATTGAATATGGATCCATTCCACTCGTAGGTTCATCAAGAATAATGACCTGAGGGGAGAAAAAAAAAAGGGGGGCCATGTCAGTCAACTCATAAGAAGGTAACATGAAATGTGTACAACCAAATGGTTTCAGCACCTTGCTATCTCCAATCAGTGCAATTCCAAGAGACAATTTCCTCTTCATGCCACCAGAAAGAGCCTTGACAGTAGTGTTTGTTTTATCAGCCAAACCCACCTGGCCATAAAGTAGCAGTAAAACAATCATTCAAGCTTAATTCCGAAGCATAGAAAGTAAGAAAAAAGGAGTATGATCTCATATGTTTTACTTAGACCAGATGGAGAAAAACAAAAGGCATATAACTAATGAACCACATAAGTTGAACAATCAGAAAAAAAAATATATATATATATTTTTCTGTGGCATGCCCAGAACATACAACATTATATGAACCACAAACATAAGGATACAAAACCTAGAATTTTCAATCAAACTCCACGATATGGAGCACACATTATTTGAAAACTATTTGATGCAGTATGTGAAGAATCTAGGATAAGAATCAGGAATGATTATTTCCAGATACTTTACTTTACACTAATGGCAACAAGGAGTACAAATTTCTTTTTGAGATCTACCAGCCAGCTACGTCCCGGACAGGTGAAGACAATGAGTAACTAGATTTCAGGACTGATTGCCAGATACTATACTTGCCAATAATGACAACAACGGTACAAATTTCGACAAGAAATCTACGTGCCAGATACATCCGGAATAGGTACAGTTTTTGCTGTACCTAGATTTCAGGACTGATGCATAGTTCATACACTTCATCTTGACTTTTGGTAAATAATATGGCCCCTTTGGTACAATAAACATATGTACAAGCAAGGACGAAGCCAAGGAGGGGCTAGGGGTGGCCATGTGCCCGCCTCCCCCCCCCCCCCCCCAAACAACACCCTCCCAAAAGTGGATAAAAAAAACATGTTTTTTCAGCATTTTAATGGATTTTTGACCATTTATTTATGTTTTATTCATTTTGGCCCCCAAAATATTTTTTTAAGTAATTGGCCCCTCCAACAGCCAAATGCTAGCTTTGTTGTCCCTGCGTACAAGTGTGATTGAATACGCACACACAAACACAATCATGTCCACATGCATGCACACTCTTCTTAGTATGTACCGTATACTTAAAGGCTGCTATGCAGTCATAACGTAACATGGTTCAGCCAGAGACTAGACAGAAAAAGAGATTAATGGACATTCAAAGCCCATCACTTGGCAGTAACGAATAGTAAATACTCCCAGATAGTTAAAATGAGCCAGCATCAGGACTCTATAACCACTATGTTCGGTAGTAAGACTGTGAACACATGCAAGGCAAAAGATCGATGATAAATTAATATATCATCTATAGTGGCACAAACATTAATAGCTGAGAATACCAAACTAACACAAGCATGTAGATTCCAGTAACAAGGAACTTACTTCATCAATCATATCTGTAACAACTCGCTCCAAAAATTCTTCCTTCACACCCTTCAACACAGCAAAAATTTCCAAATGCTCTCTCACCTGGAGAGAGTAATTAATCAATTCAGAACTAGAAGTCAGCATAGACAAGCATCAAGCAAATGAATGAGAAAATCCCATCAATAGCTATCATACATTTAAAGCTAAAAAGGAACAAGAAGATGATGTTCTAATAGCCGGCTAAAACTTATCACTACAAAGAAATTCAGCATAAAATGTTTAGTGACATGCGCACAAGTTTTTTTTTTTTTTAATAAATAAGTTAACCTTTATTAATGAAGAAACGAAGATAGTTGACAGTACAAGAGACTATACTGAAACAACTAGAGCATACAAGCTAAAAACCTAAAAAAATCCGAAAAGCCCACAAAAGGACACCCTAAAGCCGAGTTAGCCCACAAGAAAAGAGAATTCAACATAGCCCCTCAACCTATCCACAGCCAACGTTCTATCCTCAAAACATCTGCTATTCATTTCCCTCCACCAAATGCAAGCAGGGATTACCTTCCATATGGCCAAAGCGATTGGATCCTTAAACTTCCTCCTCCAACATACAACATATCAACCACCTTCCTGGGCATAACCCGAACATGCACACAAGACTCGTTGAGGGGAATCACTCCTATAATCATCAACTACCAGCACATTGTGGGAAGTTATCTGCATCATCATTACCAAATCACCAAGCACCATCTTTCTGCTATTCATAGTTGGTAATATTTGAGCCATGATTCAGCATTGCTCATCTCTACTGCAGTCATCACTGTTCATTGTTGGTGATATCCTCGGCTTTTCACCAACTCTACAGAGTCCTATGACTGCATCGATGAAGTCAAAAGGATTGGTTGAGCCCTTGGGTATCTCTGCAAGTCGTTGAACCCCATCTTGATGCCAGAGGAGTTATGTTGTCAAGTTCTTGATTGCTTGTTAAATCCTCAGCTAGTAGCACTAACTTCAGATTGTTGGTTGTTGGATGAATTCTAGGTTGAGTCACTCTCCATTGTATCTAGGTTGAATCACTCTCCATTGTATCTGTCACTTTCAGCACCCGAGAAGTGATCAGCGCTATTAGTTGGGTGCATAAAGGTCGTGTTCGGCTGTGAAAATTTTAGGGTGTTGGAAATTTTGGAGTATTGGAGTTTGTGAAAAAATGAGAGAGAGACGATTGAAATTAATTTTTATATTTATTTGGAGTGAAAAGTGATGACTTGATGAGAAGAGAGAGAATTTTGGGGAGTTATTTTATTGGGGTGGAAATTTTGGGTGCCGAACACCCCCAAAGCATCAAAAACCTGATCATCGTTGTTTGTTCTTGGTTCCTCTGATTCAGTTTGGTGCTTCTTCCCATTGTACCATTCGTCGTCAAAAACAATCCATGGCATCACTGCCGGGCATCACCGCCGACTTCTTGAATAACAAAGGAGTCTATTATGCCACATGAATAATCTACTCAGTTTCAAAAATAAGCAGGTTTAATCAGCTATGTTCTGCTTGGTTGCTGCGTTACTTCCTGTTTGGTCGTTCAAATCTATGGCTTTCACTGCAGACCTAGTTACAGGCTAGTTCTGCCTTTTTCTTTCCCATTTATCTTGGTTCTTTGCATTTCAGCTGGAGTAGTTCTCATTAGCATCGGATCTGTTTGTGGCTTTTCATCTTGTCAGATCGGTATTTGTTGGTTCTCAGTTCTGAAGGTTTTCTCCTTCTTGTTTCAAGATTGTGTTATGTTTGTTGAAAAAATTTACATGTTCCAAGTTGGAATCGCCAAGCTCCAATTTGAGGGGGAGTGTTGGATAAGTCTATCTTTATCTTATAGCTAGACAAATTTGTCCTGTGCAAGAGCTTTATGTAATTTGGAGTTGATGTTGCAGAGTATAGTAGATAGCAGTTCTCCGTGGGTGACTTTACTCCCTCAAAAGTCCAGTCATAACACTATAACAAGCTACCGAGGAGCCAGACATTGACTAAATTTATAAGTTTCTAGCATAACAGGGTACCTTGAACAGGTCAAATGTGCAAGGGTTTATCGAAGTCTCACTCAACTTAATAAACACATCCATAGAGTCCATCCAAGATCTCAAGGAAGAGAAACACCAACATAGCCCCGACCAAGATTGACGTGAAAAACCAGAGCCCTGAGAGCAGCTACTTTGTCTTTCTCATTTTTGTAAATAACGCCATCACTAAAGTTGTCAAAAATTGACACAGAAAATACACAAAACAAAACTCCAAAAACATGGAAGGAAGGAAAATTAACGAAGGTGCAATTACATGAATCACAAAAGGCAGTTGAATAAAAACCCAGGAAATCAAGTCCCAAGAAACCTTTTAATTTCTCCTAAGGACGAAGGAATCATGTCATCCACAGAACTAAAGCAAGAGACAAGACTATTTACTCCTGTCGGACGAGGATAAAGGCAAGATTTCGTAATTGCTCACAGACAAGGACTCTAATAATTGCAGACTAGATTCTGAAGCTACAAGGAAAACACAGAAATCTTGAAGTTGCAAACATTTTAAAAATAGGGACAGAAAAAAAACACCTGCCCCCACTTTTTTTTTTATAAGTAATAATAAATATGGACAGAAAGCGCTAGAAGGACCTGCCCCCACTTGAAATCATGATGTTTCTAGTCTTACATTAATGCAAAGCAAAGTCCATAAAAAAACTGCTAAGATTGCTGTAGCTGCATATTAACCTAGTTCTGTGTCAACTACTATTCAAGTAGCATAAAGATCTAACTGTAGAAAAACTTCTAGTTAGCATCTAAAGAACATATCTACACCATCGCAGTTTCAAAATTTTCACTATATAGAAAATGGAAAATCACATATGCATCTTACTTACAGTCAATTCTGGGAAAAGAATATCATATTGGGGACAGACACCCAATCCCTTCCGTATCTCATCCTGCAAAACAGATTCAGATTGAAAAGAAGATCAACCGAAAGTCAAACTCCATCATCACTGGACATGATATGAACTTGGGCATGAGAGTTAACTATCACTGGACATTTCAGAAGTACGAATACAAACAATCTTAAAATTTTCCAATATTCAACCAGTCACGCGTCTAGCACAACAGAGGGAGAATGTGGTTTACTTTGTCACTAAACCAACACAATGTGAATTGCCTCAAACATGGTCAAACTTTTGACTCACCCAGCACATGTAGAGCAGGCAGCAACTAAAACAGAGCACCATTTTATACTGGAAAAGCTTTACTGGTAGTTTTCGCTAATGACAGAGAGCTTGGGCATGAATCCCACCATTAGAAAAAAACAACATATTCTGAACACATCATACTTTGTAGATATTCTCATGTCCTAAAAATTGGCTGATAAGGCCAAGTTTGACTCCTTGACAGGTGAGACGTGCAGGTGCACCACAACTTAATACGTATGTGTGAAGCTGCTCACCCACAATTTTGATAAATATTGATATTTTTGGTCAACTTATTTTCTGCATTGGCAGACTTGTGCAATCATTTCAGACCTGGTCACAGAAACAGGTATTCATTAAGATTCTTATACAGATTTTTTTGGATACCGATGTTACGTTACCAGCTATTATTACAGCATATACACACGTCTTCTGCTGATACCGTTACAGGAGGCAGCACATGACAGGTAACAGGTTACTGAAATCAAGATACAAGGACAAAATTGCATATATACATGTGTTTGTCTTCATATTATATTGTTACGGTTTCACAAAGAGATTCTCACATATAAAATATGGCATCCAATTTGCTAATCGTCAATTATTTCTTTTTATTTCTAAAACTTATAAATGTTTAGTGTGACATGCATGCAAAAGAACAAGTCACAAACTCCCCCAACAACTGATGTCATACGTTCAGACTGAAGGTTCTGCCAAACTAACCATTCAACTGATACCATCATGTTATGATTTCACAACAATTCCTTTTAAACAGAAAAACAACCACAAAAGCATGAAAAAGATGTCCATCCACAAGCAGAGACTTAGTCTCCATGGGCAAATGTTTTCTGGAAGCAAAATCATAAAAGGGACAAAGATGGAAAGTGAATCGGCTGAAAACACACAACTCACCATGTCTGTGATGATATTATTCCCAAAAATGGTAGCATCCCCTGAAGTGGGAGGAAGAAGGCCAACAAGCATCGCTATTGTTGTGCTTTTACCAGCTCCATTGTGCCCTTCAAAATTCATGACACAAATACGATACACCAAAGCAATGAATACAATAAGAAATTTCTTGTTTTCAACTGGGTCAATAAAAACAAATGCATTTAGCATGTGGCAAATCAGGAAGCGCAAACATAAGTTGTTCAATTTTCTTACTTCCTTTCAATTGTAAAATTCAGAGAAATAACGCATGTTTTACTAAGTGTGAAGAATCCTACTCATTTGGAATCACATGGTCAGCAACATATTATCCATACACAGACAAACATTTTCACATGCCGGTACAGCTGATTCAATGGGACTGGCTGTTGAAATAGAAAACTATGAAAAACGTGGATTTATTCTTCATTTGTTTCTTCTCGAATAGGGAAGAACCACAAATAGGAACCAAGAAAAGGTATTTGAGTAATGATCTCACTCACAACCTTCGTTATCCGTCACAAACTGGAAATGAAAGCATTCAATTATGATTATTTTGGATTTTAGGAATGAGGCAAGCAAATAAGGTAACGAAAAAACAAATAGATGTAAAGATGAACAATGTACAAAGACAACACTCACCTAGAAGAGCAAGAATCTGATTTTCATACAAGGTCAACTTTAATGAGTTAACAGCACAACATTTCCCCTTCTTTGTAGCATACACCTTATGCAGATTTCTAATTTTGATGCATCTACAAGTTGAGTAAAAGACATTTTTTTTTATTAGTGACAAATATATGAAGGAGGCCAAAGGGGCCAATCCAAGTATACAGGAGTCTTTAAAAGAGCAGTAGAAAATAGCAATGTGCAGGAAAGAATCGATTTTAAATGCACAGACACTAGTGAATACAATTGTTAATACATATACCTGCCATCGAGCTCTTGCTGCTTCATGTCCAAGCTTATTGCTTCCAGAGCAGGTTCAAAAGTATCTTTCCTGGCAAAATTTGCCTCTTTTGTGGAAATGTTGTCATGAATTACTTTTGAACTGGAAGTGTGATGTTCAATTATACTTTTCGTTCTCCCAAAGCACCCATCCAATATGAAGTTCCACGGATAACGCACTCCATTCTCCATTGGAAGGACCTGATTGCATGAACAAATTCCAAAAATACCATTTACAAATAAGGTAACATAGAAAGAGCAGATACATAGTGAAAGGAGAATACGAAGGTATGCTTAAAGGAAAGGACAGCAAAATTAAAAAATTACGAGCAATTTTTTTCCCAGGAAAGAGCCCAAAGGATACCATAAAACATTTACCATGCACATTTTCCACAAATAAACGGTCAGGTAAACACTCATTAACATAATGAAAAAGTCAAGAGCTAAAGATATACCTTATCCAGGTAAAGACCAATCACACAGTACAGCAGCGTGTCAAGCAACATCATCAGGAGACAGACCAAAAAATTCACTCCAGATGAGGCCTATACAGAACATTTTCCAGAAATCTTAGACACGTGCACACATAAAAACAAAGGACGGGGAGCAGTTTAAACTATGTGGCAGAAATGCAACCCCCCCCCCCCCCCAAAAAAAAAAAAAAAAAAAAAGATACTGAGCATACCCGCCATATGTTACTCCAACGAAGTCCAACATGTGCACGCTCATAGTCTGCAAAGTTAATTGACCCTAAAGCGAAGGCCGTAGGTGAAAGCAAAGAAGCAAGGACCTTTAATATCCTGTCATAGGAAATGCAAATAGAGTCGCATTGACATTCTAGAACTCCAGAAAGTGAGTGTGGATACAGGGAAACACAGTTATTCCATCACTTACATAGGGACACCGTCATCATTGACAGTGTAATAAGGGAAATAGGCACCCAGAAAACAGAGAGTTCCAACTGCCACTGCTGTTTTGGCTCGTGTGAAGAATGTTGAGATAAAAAATGACAGCATGATTGCACTTAGTGAAAATGTAAAGAAGTAGAAAAACACCACTGACTTGTCACTATACTTGAAAAGAGTGTCCATGGTACAGACTGTAATAACCCCGGATGAAATTGCAAACTGCAAAACGGTTAAAATATGGAGATAATGAGCACTCCAGGAGATTTTTTTTAATTGGTAAATAAAACAAACAGAATGCAAATTTCAAGGACCATATAACATCTAACTTCTAACTTCTCATGGCACTTGTACGAAAATATCAAATGCAACATGATTAACCAATCTACCACCTTATGCAGCTCATGCATATCGATCCATCTTGGCAACTCGTCAAACTAAATCTAGAAGTAAAACAAAGAAATAACCTAAATAATGCATATCAATCGCAATCATCCATCAGCCTGACAAATGTTCAAGAAAAGTTCTGTTGAAATAAGAGATATTTTGGTTTGCCGGATGGATTTGGGCCTGTCCATCCCATTCCTCCGATACGAGTATATGGAATGATATATCTTAAGTAATACAACCTGAATTTTGTCAAGTACTTGGTTAAATTGTCAAAAAGGGGAGATTTCAATTATCGCTCGCTTTTCTTTTTTCTTTTTTTTTTTTTTTATTTTTTTTTTATATTTTTTTTTTTTTGGTACAACTGCAATAAAGGGCAAACTAAACCATTATCACAACTGTTAAGGAAAGTACGATTAGGGTTTGAGTTATTATGGAAAGGATTTGGGGTTTATTGTCGTTGATATTCTTTCCTTATTTACATCACTGTGTATTGTTCTATATATATGGAATGTGTGAGGGAGGAAGGGAAAAGAACTTTCTCTCCTCTTTTACGTGAAATCCTAGTTTCTATAACAACAACCATGAGCGCCATCCATGCCAAATATTGCCACTTCAACACCACAACCACCACTATATTGGTTTTTGCACAACCAATCACCAACAAAATAACAAAGAATTTGGCAATCTCATTGCGCCTACTTCCATAAACACCTTAAACTTCTTCTACAGCTAAATAAGAATGCATAACTTGCATGACTCCTATAACTCACTTAAGTTGTTCAGACCACATACACTCTCAAAATCTCCGGAATTCTTGTTCAGTTTCTCCATTTTCTTTATTGCAATTTGATTGTCTCACAATGATTTGTACACATACATATATATGGGGGTCTGGTTGTGGATGTGTGTAGGCATGTATAAATGAATCTACATATGCGCGCGCGCGCACACACACACACACAATGTATATCCAGAATCACCAAAACAGCTTCCACAAGCCACCTCACAACCCAAGAAAAGGGGGAAAAAAAAAAAGGGTTAAGGGGCATAAATTGATACATATATCCAAAAATTGGAAAGAGATTCCACCTTCATTGACTTCAGTTTTGGTTAGAGTCAAAGGGAGGGAGGGATGGACTCGTATTACAGCTTCAAGAACAAATCAGGATAACCATGTATAATGAAAGATACAATGTCATCAACAAAAGAATCTAGAGAACAGTTAGGATAACTACTTCAACCTATAAACACCCACTAGAAACTCCCTCCATTATTCATAAAACATAACCAAGAAACTAACTACAAAGAAGAGAACACTACAGATCAGCATTTCAAACTACTAAAAAATATGAGATAAGCAAATTCATGCTTTACAACGATTAACAATAATATATTACCATGGGAATCATGTTCTTAAATGTCCTTTGAGGGTTTCTTTCTTTGTTTGGGAGGCTATGCATGGGAAAATCCTCAATACCAATAATCTCGGAGAAGAGTATTACATTGCTGATTGGTGCTATCTTTGTTGGTGATGGGGAATCGGTTGACCATTTGCTTCTTCATTGTTTTGTAAAGCGTGGGCTTTGGAATCATGTTCTTAAACTTACGAATTTTTATTGGTGATGCCTGAGAAGGTGGTGGAGTGTTGTGGAGTTGGAATAGGAGGTTCTCTAACCCGATTGCCAAGGCTATTTGGAGAATGATTCCTTCATGCATTTGGTGGTGTCTTTGGAGGGAGCGGAATAATAGATGTTTGAGGATGTTTCTTTGTCTTTGATGTACTTGCAAGGGTTTTTGTTTTTTTCTCTTTTCTGCTGGGCTAATGCGATGTTGGCTGCCCTTTTGTTGACTTCGATGATTTTCTTAGTTTTATGCTTGTTTAGACTAAGCGTCTTCGGTATAGTCCTTGTACTGCTTTTGCTTTTTCTAATAAGATTGGCTTATTTATCAAAAAAAAATATTAACATGGGAAAATTACATTTTGCATCCTCTAACTACCACTCATTCTGCAATTTGTACTTAAAGCTAACAAACCTGACACATTGAACCTCAAACTACTAATATGCCACTTTGCACCCTAGGTCAAAATCTCACCTTTAAAGTGTAATTTTCCCTATTACTAATAAAAAATAAAACACAAGCACAGCTAGGACTGACCAGTTCCAGTCAAAACAACACAGAATCCATTCTTGGAGATAGATATCCATTACAAAGAGGATTCTTGTCAGTTCAGACCCATAAGAAATTCTCAATTAGCTCACCAAAGTTATGTACGGCACAGAAAAATCTGATTTAAGTAGTCTAAAAGCCTGGTCCAGGTAGGACCTAGGACATGCATAAAGATGTAAATCCCTCATATGTTCAAACCATTACCATTCTTACTAGTCCCTGAGAACAACTACTGTCCAGGTAGGAACTAGGACATGCATTAAGATGTAAATCCCTTTTTTGTTCAAACCATTACCATTCTTACTAGTCCCTGAGAACAACTACATAATTCTCAAACTCCTGAAATGAAATAACCCCGTCAAATTCCATCACCTGATCCTAATTAATTTATCAACTACAGGAGACAATTAATTCCTAAACCTGATCATTTTCAACCAGTGAATGAATACTAGATGCTTTCCAACAGTTTTCTAAAATTTATACCCCGGACAACAGAGTTAAAAGAAACCGTTTTGGAACTTTAGAGCAAAGCAAAGAAAGACAGGCAACTACAATGACGCAGACAATGAAAAACAGACAAAATTTACCTGTAAAGCATATGCAATAAACCAAGAAAGATGGAAAATGCCATCTTTCAGGCCCATCATGTGGAGACCTTCCTTTATTTTTTGTTCCTGAAAAATAGTAAAAATATTCAACATATTAAATAATTTCACTTCAAGAAATTATGGGCAGCTCATTATTCACATCATAGTGAAATTGAACGAACAAGGAATACATTGGCATAAATGATCTAATTGCAGAGATAGTTAGGTACATCATCAGCTTTATCCCAATTACAGTAATAATAGTCATTAACAAACCTTCTCGAACACAGAATAGCTGATCAGGCGAGAGGTTGGGTAGAGAAATCCCAAAAGATACCTGCCCATCCCAGATGCAGGTAACAGAAGATACAGCTTGTTATAAATCAAACCAAAGATTATTAATTTTTTTAGAGGAATCAAAAAGGACAATTGCAATTACAAAAAAAATTAAAAAAATTCAAGAGGCACATACAATACACCCATGACTTTCTTAATGATGGATTGGAACTCATCATCTGTGTATTCGCGAGTTGGAAAGGGAGCTATGCGTATCGTTGAAGGGTTAAATTGCATTAACGGAAACTTGGGCAAGGATTCTGTTCCCAATGATTGTGTTGAAGTAAGTTCGATGTTTTGTGAGGTTGAATTAGCCTCACTTTGCTGGGCAGCAAATATAATGAATGCATCCATTACTTGCTGGAGCTGCAGAAAGTATGACACCATAAATTACAGTTGTACCACGTTTTCATGAAGATTAGGTTCCTAACTGAAATACATGCCAGTTAATCGGACTTTGAAAAATTCAAGGAAAGAATGATAAGAAAAGGAAGACTTGAGGCGATCATGGAACAATCCGTGCAGCTAATTTAAAATGAGAATGAGCTAGATCAAATCATAATCACTACTTATGAGTAATATGCATGGGACACTCAAATGAACAAACAAAAGTAATATGCATGGAAGGACAGAATCTAAGAAATGATGAGTGAACGTCAAGACACTAGCACTTCTATTTGAAGGACCCAGCATGACCCATACACAATATATGTGGGAGTCTGTTGCAATCTCCAAGGTTAGGAGACATCACACTTCCATTTTCCATTAAATCCTATGGCTCACAAAGAAAAAAACAGAAGCCTCTTTTTTCCTAGAAAACAGGGAAACCCTTAGTTCTCTTTAGAAACAAGTAGCCAAAAGATAATCCCATCATTAGTACACACTCATGAGTTCAACAAAAGGATATTATCGCTTCTATTTATGATACCTTAAAAACTGTAAAGTCTAACCTTAACGGTACAGTATAACCAATTTAATACCCTACAATGGAACTGCTAGAATTATGCAATACAATTTCAGATACTCACTGACAAGAAAGATAAAAGATCAACAGTATTTACCTTTTATGTCAATAACTAACAGTATTTACTGTTACCAAAAAGCGAGAATGTCTTGAGATTCTCTTTAATTAATTAACCATCAACTGTTAGTGAGATATAAGCATTCTTATTACTCCCACCAGATCATCACATCAGTCCTCTCTTCTAGACTCCACAAGAAACTGCTGAGAAAGAATACTAGAAACAGAGGCACTGTAGATCAATCTAATTTTCACAATAATGTCCTAATAATCAATTGGTCTGCCAAGAGAAACATGAATAATCCCATCTATAGACAATCACCTGCATAAATCATCTTAAAATATAAAAGAACTGCATGATTTATGATTAAGCCAAAGCCAGTATCACTTGGTGTAGGAGACGTGAAAGTCTTGGAATAGCATCACTAGCCATTACCAGTATATACCAAACCAGCAAACACTTTCCAAACTCGTGTCCAAAAGGAATGTATTCAACAAAAAAAAAAAAAGAATCATACCGTTAAAAAGCCACTGAAGCTATACTGCATTGTTGGGACAATAGTAACACCCCGTTCCAAATCATTGAGATAAGCACCACTTGTGTCCATGATGGTTTTCACATCAGGAAATCCAGAGAAAGCCCACGAGTGGTTGAGGCGTATACTGTAATCAAATAAGTGAGGACCTTGATCATGAAACACTATCGCGCCTTTGATCTTTGGATTTGAAAAATTCCTAACCAAAGAAGTCCATTAAGTTCATCAGTGGAATTGTCAACCTGACTTTAATTTCAATAAATGAAATCACAATCATGTAAATTCCCAGACACCGGATAGAACATATCATACCAAGCCATAAATGAAAAAACAGAGTAACCACAAACTCAAAAAGAACAGGCACAACCATACTAACCCACATAACTAGTTTTAAAAAAATTCTCAAAATCAAACCAGATTGTAAGCCGCAACAATCTTCTACAATAATATAAGCAGAAACCATCCATGACCACAGACTACAGGGGCACTTTTTAGTTAAGATATTTGAAGGGTTCATGTACTAAGAAAGAATAATCGAGAAATTAGACACATTTTAGACTTCAACCTATGGTTGAAATTATAGTCAACAGAAAACTATTGAATTTTCAAGAGCTTGTAAGTGTATGCAACAGTTATCCAGCACAACAAAGCATTTGAAATTCCAGTATGAACAAAAGATCAGGTTTTTCCTCTCTATCATCACCAGTGTCACACATAATGTAATAATTGAAAGGAAGAAAAACAAAGCGTCCATTTTGCAGCACATTTGCTTAATACCAATGCTATTACAGGGTATGACTTACTTGGCTTCATTGAAGGTACCATAGAGATCTGATCGTATGTACGTCTCCAGTTCAAGCTCATCTTTGAAAACTCTAGTAACCGGCTGTAAATATGAAATGAATTTCATTTAGCTTGGGTCATGAAATGCTTATTAAGAAAGAAAATGAAGATGATACACGAACTCTCTTCCATATTGTTCACAAGACAAGAAAATCTGAATTAAAACAAAGAGGAGGATGGTAAGAAAAACCACCCCGCGTGCCCTAACAGTATTTACATTTTTTGGAGGTTGATCTCTTCTTGCATTTGGTAGTGTCTTTGGAGGGAGAGAAATGGACAGTGCTTCAAAGACTTGGCTTTGTCTTTGGAGGGTTTGCGGGGCAAGTTGCTGCTCTCTCGTTTTTTATGGGCTAATGCAGTGTTGGGCTTTCCTTTCTCGGATTATCCGATTTTCTAAGTTTTTTAGATTGTATGGTTTAGGTGTCTCAGTACAGTCTTTTGTACTGTTACACATTTTTTAATAAAGACTATCTTACTTTTAAAAAAAAAACAGTATTTACATCAACATCATATTTGCACATCCACCCCATCCCAAAATCGCAAGAATTCCCACAACAGAAGAATAACAATCATATCTCAACTGTGAAACCCATCTGTCAGATAAACCCATTTATGATTAATTGTGGTGTTTGGGTGCCAAAATTTTGGGCCCTAATAAAATAACTACAAAAAATTCTCTCTCCCATCGAATCATCTTTTCACTACAAATAAAATAAAAAATTCATTCAAATCATTCTCTTAACTTTTTCACCAATTCCGACACCCTAAAATTTTAATCACCCAAAATTTTAACACTCGAACACCAAAGGAATGATGATTGTTTGAGTTTGGCTCCACAGCCAGAAGTAAGGCCCACGCATGAAGGGAATCACCAAAACAAATAACTGCCATCTTATATAGCCTTGCATAAAAAATATAAATAAATAAATAGAGCTTTTAAAGTAGCTGTCAGTTAGCAAAACCAAAATCCCACATCAAAATTTTGGTCGGATCTCTTGAGCAAAGAAAATGGTGAATTTGCCTATGATGCGCACATGGATGGGGCAAAACATTAGCACCATTATGAGCCTACCCATGGCCTATTATACTATTATATCCATGCTCCACGTCCATGAGTGACTTGGATTGTCAATGGAAGCAGGATAATCTAAATTTCGTCAGGAATTGATGTGGGACACAACATTCTAATCTCAATTGGTAGTGGAGAATTTTCTCATTTATAACAAGGCATCAAAGGCTGTAAATCTTCAATTTGTCCCAGATTCATATTTCGTTCCTCTTACAAGGAAATAAGGTTTACAGCTGATTGTGAAAAAAAGGGCCCTGTTGAGTTCAACCCTATGGTGGGTTTGCCACAGGATTATGTTCTAAGTTTCAGACCTTCCTGCAAACTACATCATTGTAATAATTGATGAAGAACAATAAAGTTGACTAGGGAAACAGGAGGAAATCAAGTTGCCATGGTTCCTTATACCATCTCCATTTAGCAATAAATTGGCCATCTGAAAGGACTTCATGTTAGAAAGTACTGACTTTTACACCAAATTGAAATCAAAATAAATGTTACTCCAGTGCTCCATTTTGTGCTGGCTCAACCTCATTTTACTTTTAGTCTTTTGCAAATCTCTCAATTGATTGGCTACAAATAAATACACCTAAATAAGCTACATGCCAGAGAAAATAAATTGAGCAGATAGATATGCCAGATAAATAGAAAAGGCGTATCCCAGTTTGAACATGTAAACAAGCTCAAGGAAAAAGCTGAAAGGAAGGTGTGGGTACCAGTGTCAAGCAACGAGGTTTACATGAGGTGGGGAAAAACCTTAAACTGAACAATCAAGGATAAAGGCAAGTAAAAATGACATCTCATGTGCACAAATATATATAGCCCCAATAGATCAAACTGGGTACCTTCAACAATGGAAACTTCATTGAAATCAAGTTAATCATCTTGGTTGTCTCTTCTGTATCTGGTGCAAAAGCCAAATACTCTTCCTTCACCAGCAACAATTGTAAAATTTGTTGGAAACTAGGGGAAATTCCTTTGCCCACTTCCACCAACATCTCTTTCTCGATATGCCTGGCCCAGTTCCAGAGAACCATTACTTCCCACAAAATTAGAATGCCAAATTTAACTAAGGACTCCGAACAAAGAAACTGTTCTGTCTCTTCCTTCCCTTTTCCTTTATCAAAAAGATCACAAAGAATATACTGGTAGAAATAGAAGTTAAAACTAATATTAAACCTCAATTTTAAAAGACCATACGAGGTGAGATGTCTTTTATCAAACCTTCAAGATGGACTTAACTACTTTGTTTTTTGTTTTTTTTTTCAAGTTTCAGGTTCTTGAGCAACAAAACAGAGGGTAACACCAATGCATGCACATTGCAAATTAGAAACTACTGGCATGCAAGACAAATAGGGTTGATGAAGACTTACGGCTGCGCTGGGTGAATTTGTGTATCTACTTGCGTCCTTACCGCTATCAACAGCAACATTACCATAGTAGGAAGCAATATCTGCGAGAATATAATAAACACTTCAAATGATCAGGGTTCATTGATCTTTCAGTTTGCAAAATTTCCAAATCCAAACCACCGCGTATTTCTCCAGTTTTGGACAGGAAAAATCAGCATATACAATAGCTCCTAAAATTCCACAGTATAAATTCCTAAGAAACTTTACAGAGAAAAAAAAAAAAAAAGTTATCAAAATTCCTCCTCCTATAGCACATGTAAAACTCATAACAAAAAAAACGGAGGCAAGACGAAATTCGTAATTATCCAATGATCAAGCGCGAGAGTCAAACACTCCACAAGAAAACAGTAGCTAAATCATGAATTAGAACAACTAAGATGAATGAAGGAACATAAATTCACAACCGGAAAAAGAAAAGGTAAAAAAAAAGAGACCTCAGCTGAGGTAACGAAAGGGTGACGAAGTTTGAGGAGCCAGTTCTTGCGAAGCATCGCCTTTAACTGTCTCCACGCGGTTCCCATCTCTGCAAACCCTAGAGAGAAAGAGAGAGATGGACAGTTTCACGCTGGCGAACACATACAGAGAGAGTGAGAGAGAGATAGAGGTCTGGCGTGGAGGGAGGAGACGAGGTGGCAATCGGTCAAGACATTCCCCTCGGTAGAGGACTTGGAGGCGTAAGTGCTGAATAAGATTCTCACTTCTCAGAAAAATAATTCATTTAATTCGATTATTGTTTAATTTCTTTCATTACTCTTTTCCCAAAAGGACTTGTATTTTTTCGAAAAAGATTTTGGAAGAGAAAAACATTATATAATTGTGGATTAAGCATAAAGCAATGGAAAATATTTGCGTGCGTTTCAGCGGGTAGCTCGACGTCACAGTCGGTTTTTCGTTGAGGGAAAATAGCCGTTGGAATATCTCGTCAGCGCGAGATGTTACATCGACACGAGAAAAGTGGAAATCGAGAGCCAATGAGATGTTTAACAGAACGGTTTTGTGTTTTTTATTTTTATTTTTTTTATTATTTGGAAGCACCCCACCTGTGAGTCACGCTTTTACCAACTTTTTCCGCGAATAAAGAGCACGCATTCATTCATAAAGAGGAGATTAGAATTTGAATTTGTTTCAAAAAGAAGAAAAAAAAATATATAAATTATATTCTCAAAAAGTTTTTCAGACGATGCCATGTTAAGACTGTTAGTTATATCCAATCTTCGTAGCAATAGAACCTAAACATATTGGGCCTACCAAAAGAGAAAACGGAAAGACATGATGAAAGCGAACTAATTTAGTGTTTGATTAGGTGAGCCAGCTGCTCAGATATTTGAACAGAAGAAAAAAGAAAAAGCTCAAATATTTGCTCAGATATTTTAATGTTTTATATTCTCTACCTAGTATTAGAGTCCAAAATGCTTACAGAAGAAAAAAGAAAAAGTTCAAAGATTATGCTTAATCTGATGATCCAGAAGAACAAAAATCTGTTGAGTAATTAGAGTAAAGACACGTTTAGTACAGAGGAGGAGATCAATGAATTGTGCAAAACAGCAAAAGGTTGGTGGTAATGCCGTACACCAAGTGGGCTTTGAAATGGGGATAGGTGAAGACAACTACAGGCAAAGTGATTTTGCTTTTGAGAGCTGTAAGACGTTGTTACGCTATATTTAAGTGTTTGAAATTTATTTTTCTATTATACTACATTTGGCTATTAATTTTTTATTTAAAAAAAAATTCACAATTACTTTTTTTCAATTTTAATATTTTTTATAAATTTGACAACTTTTAAAACTTTTCACTAATTTTAAGAAAATCTATACTACTTTTAAAAAAAATTATTAGAAAATTTTTTTGTCCATATTTTTTATTTGGACCAATTATGTTATACATAAGTTTAGATACAACAGATTTTTCGTTTTCCAACAAAATAATATGCAGTCGCTTATACACAAATTCGTTATAATAATTTAGACCAAATATAGATTATTTGTATGGCAGTTTTTGTTTTACAGTGGGTCATGGTACTGCAATTTTTGCTTCTGTTTTTTTTTGGGAGGGAGGGGGAAACTTTTTGGTAGCTGTTAATAAGCATAAGAAGAAAATAATTTATCGAAAACAACTACAAAAATCCATATTTGGAAAATTACAATTCACAACAAAACTTGTCTTAGTACTCTTGTTCCTCCCCCAGCCTTCTCTATTTAATTCTCCATTATTTTCTCTTAGAAGATATTCGGTTAGTGTGTTTTGTGAGAATTTTTAGGTGATGTTAACTTTTTTTAGTATGCTGTGTTATTTTTAGATAATGTTAAAAATATGTTCGGTTTGTGTATTCTCAGGATTCAAAAAATTCTTAGAATGTGAAAAAACCAAACAAGATCTTAGAATCACATTTTTAGAATATTCGAATCCTTCGAACAAACAAATATAATATCCCTTTTGACTTTATCCAACAATCAATCATCCCCCACTTGCCCAAAATTTCCCATAAATGTGATCCACCTTTATCTTACACCAATAGTTTTATTTGGGGAAAATACACTTTTCACTCACGAACTACCATATATTTTACACTTTGCACCTAAACTACCAATTTTGACACATTGCACCCTTTAACTACCAATTTTTAACACTTTGCACCCTTTATCAAATTTTCAAACTAAAATGACGATAATGCCCTTAGATATTGTTGTCAATTCATTAATTTTTTCAAGGCTATTATTGTCAAATGGAGGGTGCAAAGTGTTTAATATTAGTAGTTTGAGGGTGTAATGTGTCAAAGTGGTAGTTTAGGGTGCAAAATGTATAACATTGGTAGTTTAAGAGTGCAATGTCTTAAAGATGGTAGTTTGAGGTGCAATGTGTCACTACTCCGATAGTTTGTGGGTGAAAAGTGTATTTTCTCCTTCTTCTTTAATACAATTAAGCCAAACCAATCCATTTCTTTCAAACAAAAACCTGGTGTTTGTGTGCTAATATTTTAGAGAGTTTATTTTGAATTATGAAAGTTGGTGAAAAAATAAAAAGAAGATTAATGAAATAAAATTTTATATTTATTATAATATAAAAGAATATTTAATAAAAATATAGATTATTTTATAATTATTTTTATTAGATAAAATTTTAAAATGTACTAAAATTTTGACACACAGAGACTACCAAAAGTCATTTACAACTTATTATTGGCAGTATCGATTATTATTTGCTATTTGATGGTGTCTCTTGTTGTTATCTTTTGTGGGAAACCAATAGCATCACTTAACAGAAAATGATATATATATTTCTAACTATTTTTAATTATTTTTCCAGCCATAAATAATGCTTTTCATGGACGCAATATCATAAGGTGTTTGAAAAATAGAAAGCCGTGGACAAACGAGAAAGTTGCGCGAATCTGACAATTCGCGATAAAGTAATAAATGGATGAAGTGCACACGTGTCGGGCTGACAAAGATATTGCTGGGACTTTGGGTCGGCTTGTACGCATCTTTCTTTCCCTGCCACCATGCCCCACACATAATGTAATATATGTGGACAAAGTTCGGGTCTTGTACCGCAGTGGGTTTTATACGTGTGACAGATCCAGTGGATGAGCCCGCCCCGATGACAAAACACGAAGCTCAAGGCCCCACCTTTGTGAAGCTACTTTGGTAGGGCCACGGGTGGGTGGGTTTATAATTTATTGTTTTTACTGTCAGCGTCTGCAGAAGGATATTCCCACTGGCTCTGGACCTCTGGTAAGATATTTGGGAAAAAAAAAGAAAAGAAAAGGGTTATGGACCCAAAGTAAAATCGCTCCTGCAAAACCCAATAAGCATTATGTGCATATAATTAAAACTCTAATATCATTTTTCAGATGCATTAACTAATCCTAATCAAATATTAAACCAGGGTTTCTTTAATTTTTCTTGCTTTGTTTCTCATGCAAAAGAGGCAAATAACTTGTGCAGATTTTGAGGGAGAGGAGATTTTCAAGTTATCCACGCTATGGGCTTCCCACTAGATAAGGACTAATCATTTGTGCAGCATTATTTAATAAATATTTTAATTGTCTCTCCGTTAGAAAACATGTTGTGCACGGCTAAACATAAAAAAAATTGAGCCATTTTTCTACTGCGTGGGAACGGTACGTATTCCTATACGAGGGGGAGAGTTTTTTCATCTGTCCCATATCAAAGGTCGAGGAAAAAGGAACACGAGTGGGCCTTGGGAGCAAACGGGCCTGATTTTGAAGAAGGAAGTTCCGCAGTGGACCCAGGCTTTTAGCTCGTCCTACGCAGATGTTAGTTGGGTCTGACCCACAAACCAAGTTTGGTGGGACCAAACGATTAAAGCCCTTCTTTGCGGGACCCACTCAGAAGACTGGTAGAGACCTCCTATCTCAGAGAATGAAACTTCACTTCTCAGAAAAAAAAAAAAAGGGTAGAGAGAAAGGAAAGATGATGATGCTGGAATTATTCTCATGGAACATTGGAAGCCTCTTTGTCGTTGTTATTCTCTCTGTTTTTTTTCCTTTTTTTGGTTAAAGATGTTTTATCACATTCTCACACGTTGCATTCGGTAAATTAAAAAAGAAAAAAAAAACAATTTTGTATATGGACGTGTTCGTGGTAGAATGATGCTTTTTGAGGGGGAAAAAATGCTCTATATTTCCAGCATTTTTGATGTATTGGTTGGCTCAAGGAACAAAATGATACTCCCACGTAAACTTTATACTATACACGAAATGCACCATAAAATCAACTACCCAAAGGAAAAAGTGGACCATAAATCTATTAACTAAGTAAAGGTTTTAACCAGCCATTCTCTCCTAGGATTGAATTGATGGTATGGTCAGCCAAACCGTTCGATCCCGTCTTGGTGCTGAATATTTGTTAGTTGAATACAATTAACATTCAACGTGGATTTAAAGTTGTTCTCCGTCACGCTTTCCCCCATTTTCTATTTTTCCCACCCCTAAGGGCCTAAAGGACAAAACAAATAAACAAAAGTCAGCACTACAGAAGCTTGAGGCTCTCTATGCGCACAGTTTTGTCTGGATAAGGATGTTATTTCAAGTTTTCAACCATCCACGCCGCCGTTGTTCTTAAATCCAAATAGAGGTAAATACAAAAAGCATCTGAATCTATCAAGGACGCCATTGATGCGAAAATAACTTCAGTTCCCATGAAAACTGAGGAAAGTTTATTTGATCAGTTAAATACACTTTATTCCCATTATCTTTGGGATCATTTACACATTATACTCTAATGTATTATTTTTAACATATTAGACTCCTTAACTTACACATTTTTTCACTTTGACCCTGCACTCAAATTGCCTGTTAATTTAGATAAATTCTGTCTAAACGTAAGGTGCAATGTATACATACCCTAAAGATAGAGAAGGCAATGTGTACATACACCAAAAGATAAAAAGAGTAATACGTAAAATTTTTGACGAAATCCGTCTAAATTAACAGATAATTTGGATGCAAGGTCCAAAGTGAAAAAATATGTAAATTTAGGGGTCTAATGTGTCAAAAATAATATATTTGAGTGCAAAGTGTAAATGACCCCAAAGATAAAGGGGGCAAAGTATATTTAACCCTTATTTGATTCTTTGTGGTATCCAAGTCAACAAACAAATCTAGGAAGCTCCGTTCATCTTGAAAATATACTCTAATTTCTCAACCAGAGTCCTTTCCTCACGCGAGAGCTCATCCTGCGTAATTTTGCACTTAAAATAAGCGAAAATTGAAACCTAATGAAGGATGATAAACGAAATTGCGAGTGAAAATAAATAGCTCACCCAATCATTAGCTCTAAGAACATCCATAGACTCCCTTGAGATGTGGCTGACAAGTTCATGATCAAGCTCAAAGTGCCTGCCATACATCTTTTGCTTCTCCTCGTCATTTGTGCCAACTATCTGTAACAGTACCAAGGAAAGGCAACAATAAGCCAAACCCTAAAGACGGCTAATATTGCATGAGGAAATATACTTGGTGGCTAACTTCCAATTTTAATATATCCCTTCTTGCAAAACATACTTTAATTGTAACCTCCTGTCCTTTCTTTGCAATCTGCACAGGTTTGTCGTTATTTTCAATGGATGCAATTTCTCCAATATCAATGAAATCCTTTTGAGGAATACAAATCGGAGTCCCAACCTGTACAGAAACAGATCACTTCAGATTCATACAAAAATGTAAGTCAAATTATTTCATGTAATACACAAGTTCTCAGCGCATCTTAAAAAGTACTATCCAAAGCCCACAGTTACTGATACAAAATTGTACATTATTATCCAAAACCCAGAGATGAATGGCAATGCATACAATCGAGCAATACTTCTCCAAAATTCTGCGACTTGATCCACAAGGACTCCACTGAGAAATATCTGAGAGTAAAGTATCCAGGAATGCAAAAGAGAAGAGCAAAGATTCCCGACCCAGAGAATGTTATTGACTAGGAAAAAAAAAAAAGCAAATTGGGCAGGCAAGTAATTACCTTAACAATGCCTTCAAGGACATCAACCTTCAACAGAATTGGATTCTTCCTATGGAAAATGCACTTCGGTAGAATTTTAAGAACACAAGGAAAGACTGCATGAGCAGCAGCCTCCGTCTTCTTTTCCTCCTTGAGCTCGTCTATGTAGGCCTCAAATTTTCTTTTCAAGTGAAAGATCACATCAGCACTAAAAATCTTCACATTAACTGCCTTTGCAAGTTCTGCAGCCTCCTGCGAAACTACAACATCAAATGCCAATATAGTAGCATATTCCCTTTTCTTTTCAAGCATTACACCGGCCTTCATGACATCCTTCTTATGTACGGGGCCTATGCCTATACCACCAATGGGTATGTTTACATCTGGGGACATCAGAAAATGTAGCAATGCTTCCAAAGATCCTAATGTAGATGCTTGCACATAAACTCCCTCGCCACTCCTATCAATTCGTCTCATGACTGCCTTCATATCTGCCATTGCTGCTTCCTTAACATCCTCTAAATCATGGTCCGGCCTTACAACATATAGACTAGTGCCAGCAATAGCATGCTGAAGGCCCTGCATTAAAATATAACACAAGAAATCACAAACTTCTTTTGGAAGAACCCACGATATTCACTTGGTTTTGCAGGTGAATTGCAAAAACCGTAGCAAAGCTGAAAATTAGGCTTGATCGGCCTGGGCTTCAGTATGTGCAAAACAAACCTTTGCTGTGATCTTGATAACCATCGAAGCTGTGACTTCATTATGGCGCAGATAAGTCCCCTGAGATCAGAAGACCACCAAATTATCATTCAAAGTATCTCATAATTTATACGCCGGTTAGCAACCATGGGACGTGACAGATTACTCAAACAAATACTGTTTGGAAGCTACTTCAGTCAAGTAACACAACTTTGTGCAGAGGAGTGATTTGGCCCCCACAGATCCCTGTTTCTTCCTAAAATCGCTTGCTCCATTCTCGAGTATTAGTGCTCCCTTATAAAAGGGAGAAGCAACTCCTCCCTCTGTCTACCTAGATCTCTTCCACACTTCCACAAATCCTCCAATGCTAATCCTGTGGCATGGTTATTCTTATCTTGTATAATGTATCAGAATTTAATGGCAGATTCTAGTAAGATTTCCCCTTAAACCCCTACTTTTCTCATGGAATTTCGTCTTCCAATGTGCCTTGAAGGCCTAAAGTCTCAAATAATGCACCCCTTCAAGACTAGGGGCCAGGTAATCAGCCTTACCAACCTTTTTCAAGATTCCAATTACAATGAGTTCTATTGCACATTACCTTCAAGATTTTGGCTTCCTCTAGCATTAACGTTAATTCCAGTTGCAATTTCTTCTTAGAATTGCTTCAGGGAGAGAACGACTGATCTCCTTAGGCAGTATCTAACTCAATAACAGCAAGATTCCCTTTAAAACTACCTCTCGTTTGCCAGTCTTTTTCCAGTAAACATCCCGTTGCCATTTGATTTGCTAGCAGTATACTGGTGTTTAATTTTTCCTATGCAAGAACTATAAGAACAAGGTAAAAATGTCAAAAAAGAAAACCAAACCTTAACGCGAAGTTCCTCCATTGGATGGGGTGTCAATAAAGCTCGAATTGTGGTCACAATAGGTCCCTACAAAGTGAGATCTCAAGTGTTAAAATCTGAAAGCTAGGCAGCGATCATGTGGAAACATATTTAGGTGCTTGCCTGTATGCTGCAAACAACTATTTGATCTCCCTCATGAAGCACGCCATTGACGAAAATGACATCAATAGTTGTCCCATGGCCCTCAACAACCTTGACTTCCAACACGGTACACTGGTGCACAATTTACCTACAGTAAGATTTCTGTCCCACTATCTTGAAGGACTCAACCAAATGAAAAATTCTGGGAACGGATTGCACACCTGCACTTCATTGCTGTAGGTAAGCTTCTCAACCATAGTTTTCTGAGTCCATTGAACCAACAATAACAACAAATCCGGGATGCCTTCACCACTGTCGTATACAGAAAAAGGGAAATATAAGGACAATAGTAACAGTTTTGCACCTGAAGAGCCTAAACAAGTCATATGAGTACAAGATTTAAGCCAACAAATTGTACCTAATAGCACTGGTAGGAACAATGCTAAAAGTCTCCCCCATTTTCTTGCTTGTATAGTACAATTCCCTATTCAACCCTTGCTCCTTGAACTGGGTTATAATCTGACAATCAACAAACAGAAACACAATGGACGAGATATAATGAGCCAAGGTAACAAGAATAAAGCAATGACAAGAGGCAGAATTTACAAAACCTGAGTCAGTCTTATATTGAATTCATTCAGTACATCCTCAGATTGTTGCTTAAGGGCCTTTTTAATTGGAGCATTAGGGCATTTTTTCCACCCAAAGAGCCTGTCAACCTGTAGAAATAAAAAAAACAAGGAAGAGACATTTAATCTCAATAATAAAAGGAGGCGAAAGGGGTAATACCAACAGAAAATGCATATTAGACAATCATGCTCACCTTATTCAATGCAATAATGAATTTTGTGTTCTGCATTTTTAGAAGGTTAAGTGACTCAATTGTTTGTTGCTCCAAGCCACACTTAATGTCCACAACCAAGATTGCAATGTCACATAAGCCTGACCCCCGTGACCTTAAATTAGCAAAGGATTCATGTCCAGGGGTATCAATAACCAATAGACCTGGAACCTTCAGTGTAGCATCAGGTTTGGTCCGCTCACGTATTTTCTCAGCAGGAAGATATGTTGCACCAATCTGCTGAGTGATACCACCTGCTTCACCTCCCTGAACATTAGTACCTCGGATACAATCCAGCAATTTGGTTTTACCAGCATCAACATGGCCCATGATGCAGCAAATTGGGGAACGAAGGTTATCTTCACTCTGTTCGAAGGTAGCATCTAAGCTCAGTGGTGTTTTTTCCAAGGCAGCATCTTCTTCCTTAGTTTTTTCCACATGTTCAGTCGCCTGTTTTTCCTCGATGTCAAGATTATGAGACGTGTCTTCCTGGAAAGGATTGGTTTTCTTAGCAGCAACTGTTGGCTTGGCAGCTGTAGGAGGTGCTGTACGTTAAAAAACCAAAGAACAGCAGGTAATTTACTTCAGCAAGGTAATTTCTAGCAGTCCTATGAAATAAATCTATGGTACACCTTCGAGATTCAGTCACAGGAGCATAAATATACAGGCGTTAACCAATATTTCTATCTTTATTCTTTTCTTTCTTGAGAGGATTGGGAAAAAGAAATCTGTTAAGTCGAGAAATTTGAGGCAACCCAAAAGCTCTATAATCCTCACCAACAAAATCCCCACTTGCACAGAGAACCATAAGTGAATGTTTTTCCAGTTACGCTAAATTTACAGGAATATGAAAATGGATGTCGATATGCTCTTTTCATTTTCTTCATAAAATTAAAAAAAAATATGCACCGGACATGCTACAAAGAAATAAAATTGTTAAAAAAAAGTGGCCAGATCAATTTTGAAGCCAAATAAGAAAGAAATAAATTTCCAAACATTGGTTGGATTACATTCGCTAGTCACAACCTCACTGATATCAAGGCATATACCCTAGGTCAAGACATTACTACTCCATAACCATTATCTTTATTCCAATAATAATTACAACACTGTGCTTATGTTCTATAAGATACGTTGTTTCTAGACTCCGCCATGCTTCTAGATTTCTTGATTCCCTTTCTTTCCTGTCTTTCTTCTTCTTCTTCTTCTTTCAAAATGTCATATCACTAAAACATAGAAGCCAGTTATGCAGAAAATAAGGTTTCGTACGCACTCATGGCTATTATAACTATAGAGCTTGGAACGAAATGACAGAAATATCAATAACTACATGGTACAAGTCCGAATTGGAACCATTCTATAAGTAAACATGCCCTTGCAGACAACTGCAAAGGATTCAAGGGAAACCAAAAAACACAAACCAAAGAAATGATATGTTTTGAGTATAAAAATTACCTGCATTGTGAGAAGTCGGCACTGCACCCTTCACTACTGATTCAGGCTCAGATTCCACCTCTTCATCAGAGAATGCTCTTCTAATAGAAATATTTACAGCATCATAATCCCAGCTTTTTGCGTCCCATTCATCCTCATTCTCTTCCACAGCCTCAGCAAACTCAGGTTCCTCCTCAGCATCTTTCTCTGAATCTCGGCTAACGATCTTGGCCAGAGTTTCTTGGGGTTCGTCCTTCGCTTCTACATTTTCCTCCAGCTTACCAGGAGCAGCACCATTTGCTTGACGGTGAGTCGGCTTTTGCTTCTTATTTTGATACGGTCGTTTAGTCTGAGTAACGCTGCCTGTAACAGGGAGAAGCACCCCTGCATTACCAAGTATCTGTTTCCTCATTGCTTCCAAACGACGGGCTTCTTCCCTCTGCTTTGGAGTCAAAAGCTTGCCTTCCGCTTTTTCCCTCTGTAATTTCGCTTTCTCTTTTTCCTTCGTTCTACGCTTAGCTTCCTCTGCTTCCCTCTGAAGTTCTTCCTGCTTCTGCTTCTGCTCTTCTTCCTTCCTCAACCTCTCCTCTTCCTCCCTCTTTCTCCTCTCTTCAGCTTCCTTTCTCCTGGCAAGTGCTTCTTGCATCTCCCTAACATGTTTTGGCACTTTCTTGTCCATCGCATTACTCTTGCCTCCGTTCTTTTTTGGTTCGGTTGATTCAGTTTTAAATTCATCCTTTACCTCCAAGGACGCCGCTGCCGCCTTCTTCTCCTTTTCCTTCTCCTTCCTCTTCTTCTTCCTCTTTACGGCAGAAGACTCCACGCTCTCTTCTTCACGTTTCTTCTCATCAGCCAGTGCGACTGATTCAGAATTAACCTCGAGTTTCTCTTCTTGTGGAGCAAGAGAAGCAAGTTTTGATGTAGGTGGCCACTCACCAATCTCGGGAAGATTCTTATCAAAATCATCTTCTTTAGCTGTCGTTCCATTCTTCTTCTTCTTCTTCTTACTCTTCTTCTTCTCCTCCTCCTCCTCCTTCGAAAAACTCGCGACCTCTTCACAATCATTTCCATCACTATCTCTCTCAACAACCACCCCAGACCGTTCATCCTGATCATCCTCCTCCTCTCCCAACAAACCAAAACCAGACGAGCTAGACAATCTATGTCCGCCGACCTTCTTCAACTTCTTTTTCTTCTTCCCCACGAACGCTGTCTCATGAAACTGGTCCTCTTCGTTTTGGACAACGTGACCATCATCATCTTTGGCCTTTGCAGCTTTTGCGCTCCCCTTTTCACCCTTCATCTCTCCAGTAATTGCAACCTTCTCCGGCGTAATACTCGTTATGGTAGCAGCGACGTTCTCGCCGTCCCAAGGAGCGTTCAGCTTCTTTTGATCCATCTAGACCCTGTAGATGTCCAAGAACTGTTACAATGGCAAGATCAACAATCAGAGCCTATTCGATCCTTCACAAAATTTCATATGTCAACGCCATAAAGATGGGTACAACCAGATTTACCTTAACTATACTTATAGCGAGAGAGACTGAAACACTTCACACAGGTGCTTTAACCAAGGAAACCTGCCTAAGGCGAACGGAGCGGCGCCGATTCGGCTCTCTGCTGTTTTGGCCGTAAAAAGAGCGCAGATGTAACACGAAAGTCGTGTGCCTTTTTCGGTTTCTGGGCATGATTTTAAGGTTCTCCGCCTTGCAATGTTTATCGTAGCCTTGCTTTGTCGTGCTTCTATTATCTACGGAATCGGTAAAAAAAAAAAAGTGAAAGTTGTAGCAAAAAGAGAAGGGTGCTAAAACATGTCTTGTTTCAGGGGAAACGCGGTAGAATTTGAAAAATTGTACATTTTTAAATAAGCCCCCCCATAATTTTGAAAGCAATTTAAACATGGCCTAATTTTTAAAACATAATTTTAGGTTTTCAGGGACGATGAGGTGGTGAAATATTAAAAAAAACAAACGAACGGTCACAATGACTGGTTTAGCCCAAAAAGATTTAGAATGGGCCAGTGCTCCTAGGCCCATATAGATAATATATGACGTTTGTCTTAAGAAGTGTAAATAATATATATGTAAAAGTTAAAAATTTTAAAATATATTTATTTGTTAAAAATTTTTATATTTCAAAATTTTGAGAAAAAGAACGTCACCTGTAGTGCCGCACCGTGTGCGCCGAGTGCAAGGATGTTCGGCTAACCGCGTTTCTGTTTCTAGCCCATTCTTTCCCGTATATTGAATTTTCTATGGTTTACTAAACCATACTATAAAATGGAAAAATAGGAGCCTCAATGATGATTGATTCTGTTTGAGACGTTATGCTTATCGCTTATATTTCTCTTCAAAGTGACATTTACCTCTGTTTATCAAACACTTAAGAAACGGCTTATCATTGTGAGCCGAGGTAGTAAAAGGAGTTGTGTACTGTGATCTCTAGACTAAACTACTTAATTCTCCAGGTCAATGAATCCACGATCCACTAAAGGTCTGGTTCAAGAGAAATTCTCTCACAACATTCACGCAAATGACTAGTAAGGAGTGGCCTTCAATGGAGTAGGAGTCTCATAGTCATACCTGCCATTCGATGGTCTCCCGATAGGTTTTACTCAGGAAGACATAATGGTTAAAAAAACCGAGATTAACTGCAAGCAGAAGCCAAATTCATTTGAGATGTTAATAAGAAAAAAAGACATCAGGATCTGCAGAGCCTCTATTTCGTGAATGTTAACAATAACTACATCCTTACAGAGAATTTATCATGTTATTATTGCTGTACAATATATATTCAAGAGACAGACTGACATGTTTCCTCTTCAATTTCTACATCACTATAAACATGAAGACACATCTATATTTCCTCTCGATCAACCAACCTAGAAATGATGTAAGAATAAGGATGCAAGAAAAAGTTAAAATCCTCATTCTGGACATGAACTAAGCTCTCCGGATAGTAGAAGTCAAAGCCGATTTCCACCTTTCGCCAAACTGTAGACCATAAGGGTATCAGGGTATGTGCAGCTATTCCTCCGCACGAAAGAGAGTGTAAGTTGAACTGGTCTCTGTCTTTGTAACCTGCACATTACGCTCAAGTCTTTTAGCGGGTAAAAGGGGTACAGTAAATGAATTAGGGAACAGATCTCCCTTACACCATCTTTCCATTAATCACCTGAGGCTGGATGGGTAATATTACATTTCTTTTCAAATAACTCAAGGATCAGTTATTGTCTCTGCTCGTGGTGGGATCAATTGGTTGACGTTGTTCAATGGGAATTTGTCACATGGATTGTTGAAGAGATCAGTAAACTCCTCTCCTATCAGTCTTTTCTGTTAGTAGCTTTTGACAGAAAATTTTCAAGTAATGATCCCCATAGCTTATAAATTGTCTGTTCTATTTTTCTGGGATGATCATTGGCATTTTCTTAATTCTTGCATTAGAAACAAAGCTCTCATAAGAAAATATACCAACCTCGGCTGTACGAGGAAGTCCAGTTGGAAGAACAGGAACAAGAGACGTCCACAGAATGGGATCAACCAAGGGATCAACAGTATTGTAGTTTGTCAAAAGTGGTGCAGATAAGAAAGGAGTCAACGGGTACACATTTCTCTGAAGAGACAATCCCCCACCCATTCCTAGTGCAACTCCAAGTCTCCCGGTCGCAACATCATAACTCGTGGATTTCTCAACTGCCTTGCCATAGTCCATCTTGTTGATAGCATTTTTGTCTTCATTCTCATCATTATCACTGCTGTTGTCTTGCCGTTTTGATGCTTTGTCTTGCAAGCTCTTGTAGGCAGCTGACCGAGACAAGATGCTCAAGGCAGAGACAGCAGAACCTTTATGCTTTCTTCCCTCATTGGACACGCCCAGACGGGGCATCTGGTATGGTTCAGTAGGCTGAGCTCCCCATTCCAGTGTTTTCAGTTCCACACAAATATCTCCAGCATGCTTTGTTTCTTCCACCGATTTTGTCCCAGCCTCTGTCTGACGAGTTTTGTTTGGCCCCCACCACTTGATGTAATTTGTCAAGTCAATCTTTCTTTCGTTGCAGAAACCACTTAAATATTCACTTTCTGCAGCTGGATCATCACCTGTACCTTTAAAGGAGATGGAACAGTTACATAGTTGGTAGTGCTTCAGAAGGAAGCACGAGGGGAAGAATAAAAATAAATTCAGATGCTCATATTTGCCAATTTGTAGGCAAAAGATGGCGTACTCATTGATTGGGTGCATTTGTGGAACTCTCATATCGTACTTGCTTGAACATAAAATTTCCTCAGAACTTACTGTAATGAATACTGTTGACGTACTCAGATCCAGCAATACGCCCAAATGGCTCCCAACGACTGCTTTGTGATGGCACCAGTGTAAAGTAGAAAGGAAAAGCATAGAATCAACAATGGCCAAATCAAAGAAGCATTAAGTACTTAAAGAATCTGACCAATGGAAAAGAGCAACAATAAACAAAAAGAAATACAAACTGTTCAACTCTGGGTAGTGTGTAGACAAATAATCATAGATCTATATACATTTTTCAGGGAATATCATTATAATAATTAGACTCTCATTAATGAGAGGATTTATAGAATTTCAGAGAAGATCATGAAATTCTTTCTTCTTAATCAATTCATAGCAAATTGCTTGCCAAAAAAACAATTGCAGGGAAGTATTCAAGAGGAAGTGTTTGACATGTATGTCATCATCTTTTCAGGTTTGGATACATGATCTCAGGTAGTTTTTCCATGAACTGAAAATCGGTGGGAAAAGGAAAGAGTGGGGAAGAAACACTCTTAGGTACCTAGAACTCCCTTGTGGATAAGAGACTCTGCTTTCACACTATGCTTGACATTTTTCCCGACCAGCTTTGTACTGGTTAATACTATAGACATGAACAGCAAATGTTATGTATTTCTCAGGCATGTAATTTACCTCGAAAGCCCACGATATTTAGAAATTCCTCTTGAGAAACCACTGCTCTTTCTGCAGACAGCATAACAAATAAGCAACAGTGCAATTCAATTTAAGAATATACATTAAAAAAGTGTATACACACCTCCGCAGAGATGCAAGGTATTCTTCTCTGGAGAGATTCTGCATTTCTTCAAGATCCCTTGTATAATCAGTCACCTGCAGCACATATGTGCCTAGTCATGCAGATAGAACTCTAAACTTGGATAAGGGAAGCATCATATGAACCCAATAAGGATCATAGAAAATATATTTTTCCTTAGAATTCCTAGACAGAGGTCGAAAGATTCAAATCATAAATAAGTAATACTAACATAAGAAAATCAGAAACAACTTGACGGGGTTCACAAATATCAGAATCAATGACCAAAAAATCTTCATAAGACCTAAACTAAAGAGAGGAAAGGAAATTATATTTTTTTCCCTCAGACTGAACAAAAAAAAGAACAACATAAACAAAAAGATTAAAAATAGTTGCTTATTTTTGTCATGCTTAAACTCACTGGAAAATTAATGAGTGTCCCGGGTCCCCAATATTTTAAGGCGGCAAGATCATAAGCTCTAGCTGCAGCCTCCTCATCATCATATGCTCCTGGATTCATCATGAATATGAGATCAACTGTATTAGCAAGTTTAACAACGGGAAAAAAGCTGAAAAGTGAAAATGAAAAAAGACAAAAATTAAAGAAATAGCGAGAAGATACGTTAAAGCTACCAACTCACCCAAGTAAACTGGAATAACGATTTGCGTCACCAACCATCCGATCCACAACAAGGAAAATATTAAAATAGTGTCAGCAACACAGAAAACCTTAGTGTCAAACGTCAGGAATTCAGGGGGATAGAAAGAGAGAGACAGACCTTGTTTTCCCTTCTTATTCTGATTCTGATTCCAGGTACTTTTGTCCCAAAGGTGAGCTTCGTAACGTCCAGTCCATCTATGCCTTTAGTTTCATCAATATGGAAAACAAAGAAGAGAACTCTAAATTCAGAGAAGCTACAGTTTAAATCAAACTAGCAAGCGAATTCCACGCCAAAACATATACATGGCGCGCAGAATAGTCTGAATCCTGTCATTGTAACGGACAGCTTACACTGAACAGCATCAGTACCTGGTGACTCCGCGGTAGATTGAGCTGCGTTTTCCAGCGGCGCAGGGAGGCATTTTGCTGATGCGCTCCTTGGCCGTACACCCTCTCTCCTTCTTCGCTTTCTTCAATCCTCTGTACAACAATAGCTGATCGCTCGCTATCACCGCCTCCGACACCTCTCCGCCACCGCTGACGCCAACAACGGCTTCGGGTTTCAAACCAGGATCAGAGGACGAAGAAGCCATGGTTGAATCGAAACCGGAATCCTTGCAGACCGAGAAAATGCAAAGCCCACAGACAGGTAGAAAAAGAGAGTGTATTTGTGAGTCTGGTCGTTAATTTGTTTATGAATGTGGGGATTTTGCTTTGTTTGCGTTTCTGAGCGACAGTGGAGGGGAAAACTACAGTGAGGAGGTGGAGTAGAAGTGTGGAGGCATTTGGAGTACGGATATGTCCTGCCGTTGATTTGAAATTACGGAGTGGGATTAAGGTACTTGGGGTTGAAAAAGCGCATAACGGCTAGGATGGGAGCAAGGGTAATTGAGTAGTTTCAATGGTTTGAAAGTGAGGGTGACCACGTGGAGTCCCAACGCCACCTGTCTGCCGTTTGTCAGAAAAGCCAGTGTTCTTACCTGTCACTCGGTCAGAGCCACGTTTTGGTCTTGAAGATTCCACTGAAAGCCAGCAACTATCCAAATCCAAATCCAAATCTATCTCTTCCCAAAGTCGTAAAGAAAAGATAATTGGGACCCGCCTCGAGGAATATTTCAATAGCTTTATTGACCGTCTACTATAATAATTGCCACCATTGGATTTGTGCCGCATTAATCATATTATAAGTAATTTTTTTCCTTATTTCAATTAGTTAACGCTCGTAGCCCTAAAATATAAAAGAGAAACAATTAATTTTCTAAGGCAATAGGAATATTATAATTCTTTTACAGTATAATCTGAAAGAAAATAAACATAATAATTAATAACAAAATTTATCTATTATATCTATCTCTTTATTTTTTAAAATATAATATAATTCGAATAAAAAATTACAAAAAATTCTCGTACAAATTGCCCTTATGTAATTCCTATTTCACTATCTTTGTGCTGGGTTGGTTGGATACTTGGGTTGTGCTACTGGAAGAGTACCTGATGTTGTCCAGCTACAAAATTGCGTGATAAAATGACCAAGAGAATATAAAGTGGTACTTACCCAAAAAAAAGAAATTTATAAGGTGGGGGGTCATGAAAAACAACTTTCTAAGTTATGAAGACTTGAATAAGGGCTCCGTCAAGGACCTCACCTTCAATCAGGCTATCACAAACTCCACACCTATCTTCAGGGGTAAATGAAGGAAATATATTGAAAGAGAAGATTGGGAAAAATCTCAAGATGAAGTTAGGCTAACCTGAATGCTCAGAGGGTCTGATAATCGAAAATTTCCATGTTTACATAAATCGGTAACAAAAAAAAAAAGAAAAAAAAAAAAAGAGGGAAGAAGAAGAAAACTAGCTACACAATTAAATTCCTTGCATGTAGTGATTTACAAGTGCGAAAATATGCTTTAAAATCTTCAGCTCTGCACCGCTGTCCAAGCCTTCCAGTAATGGTTCAACAGTGTCCATGAGGCTGATCCAGCAGCTGCCTGAAATCTCTTCAATCTCTTGCAGAAAAACATAAATTAGCCCAAACAAAAGACAGCTTTCTTAATGTGCAACCTAACTCGATAGGTGCTCCCAAGCAAACAAGCCATTGCCTGGGTGATCAATGTTTTTCTGCACTACCCTTAATTTAGAATATCTGAGATACGCTGATCCTGCAGCAAGGCGATGTCTAACCGGTGCCGGAGACTCTTGCAGGTCGTGGCTTTATAATTCCGTTCCACAATCGAACAAAAGGTGGGACGGAACCAATCATTATTTACACACCAAAATTTGATTCTGTGCTTTTCCTTTCAACGATTCTGTAGAATTCACAATCACGATGTAAGTGTAAGGGACCATTAGGTGTTGCGAGTTGACAAAAGGAAAAAAGTAGCAGAAAGAGAAGTTAGCGATTAACTTTATCTTGACCGGCTCATCTAGAGAGCCCATTATAAGTAACTTCTCTAGTAAAAAACAGCCACGTACTTAAGTTCATCAGTCTAAATGGTCTCCTAAACAAAAGATCAGAGGCCACCAATTGGTGTAGATTCTTTTTCAACAACAACATCCCCCCCCCCCCCCCCAACAACAAAAAAATAATAAAAAAAAAAATCTGAATAACGACAGAAGAAACTAGTTTGAACAAATGTATATGTGGAGCTCTCATGGTAATATATAAGTTTATTCACTGACAAGGGGCGTGGGGAACAAATAGCTCAGACCTTTAACATGGCCCTCAATGTGCAAAATCTCGTTCTGCTATCAATTACATCCTAATTAATATCAGCAGCTGGAGCTGGCTTTAAATGCATGTGTTTGCAAGTGCATGAGGAAACAATTGATTCCTTTGTGCAAATCAAAGCAAGATAAAGTAATGACCAGTTGAAATCAGTTCAAGTGCCTAGTTCCATATTGTTGTTGCAATGCATGATTCTTTATTGGCCCTCAAAATCTTTGGTCCAATTAAAAGTCATAAAAGATTCAGCCTACAGACATGTTATATGCTCATCTGCTACACTTTCTGAATCAGAATCACAGTGGGATGTAACCATTTAATCCACCTAAGAAAAGAACGAGATTATTGGATATCAAGCATGAATTCAAATTTGATGGAACCATAAGGAGCATATCTCAAAGAGATCACAAATGTGATGGGATATGTTGTCGAATTAAACAAAAGATGAATTTTTGATATATTTGTTCTCTAACAAGTTCATTCATATGTCTGCATACCTAGTCTATCTTGAATGATAGCAGCACATTCGGCCTCAACTCTTCTTTGTGCAAAGTAGGATATATCGCTATACATCGCATTAGAAGGTTGAATGCCAGCATCTTCCATCCATTGCAACACCTGCAAGAAAAATTAGAACACAAAAAGAAGATTTGAGTTTTTCTTGACCTTGTATTAGAAGCATTAAAGAAGAATATAGCAAAAGAAAAGCTTGCATGTCAGAATGTTGTATGGCCCCAGCTGTCCTTTTAAAAACCAGCAAAGAGAAGGATATAACGTCCTAGCAGAGCCATGTTTATAATGTGCCTGACAGAACAAGTGCAATCACTCACAATAGGGCAGCAGAGCTAACAACAATAACCTGGGTTCTTATTGCATGGCCAAAGCTTGTTATACACTTAAGAATCCAAAAGCCAAAGTTAAGATCTATGCTACTATTTCCTCTGACTCCAGAAACAAAATCTTAACTGATTGGCTTGCTAGCCTCAAAGTCATTTGGACACTTGACCACTATGCCAGATCCGCAATCAAGACATAGCTGGACACATTACTTACTGCATGAAGTGAAGAATAAAATAGAAATAACATCACGTGAAGAAACAGAAGCTGTATAGGTTACCTCGATATATTTTCTCCAATTCCCAGCAGACAAAAGATTCTTCAACAAGATAGAATAAGTATTGAAATTGATATCAGCACCAGTGGCCACTATTTTGCAGAACAACTGCAAGAGTGGAGGAGACAAAGAATGTAATACAAAAAAACACTAACATATCTATCAAAAATTTCAAGCCACTTACCCTACTTGCAACAATTTTAAATAAAAGAGGTGCCTTATATCCTTCTAAGATTTCTCCTCTCTCTCTCTAATATATGTGTGGTTGTGTATATAGTGTCCTTTGAAGCATTTGCTTATCATATGAAAAATGAAAAATGAGAGCAATTTTGGAGAACCTTCATCATAGTCTCAGTCTTCCCACTTTTTCCGAGAAAATGCAGAAGGTGATTCACAAGCCCAGATGAAACTACAGCAAATGAGGGCTCCATGAACTTAATCAAGTCCATTGCTGTCCTCCAATCCCGTGATCTTCAACCAAAAATTTCCATTTTAGTTGCATGGCAAACGGGAATACAATGTTGAACTTACGACAAAGATGTCATGTTAACAAAATATCATCAAAGCAGGTTACATAAAAATTCTTATTAACGCCAAAACCTATCAGAAAGAAGCAAGACCAGGGAGAGACAAAATAACAGGCATCTTTAGTGTTTTATTCCTAAAGAGGAAAAGAGAAATCAGATGTGAACTTACATGCTACAGGCTGATACCATCTCAAAGAAAATAGCATCACCAAAAGGGATTCCTTTTCCCCTCATTGTTTCTGCCAAAACAAGAACCTTGGATGGTTGCCCCCCTTTATTAAAAGCTCTCATCAAAGCTGAACAAGCAATAGCATCAGGAAGGATATTATTTTTTTCCATTTCTTGATATAAAGAGCAAGCCTTTTCCCAATTCCCTGATGGAAAAAAAAAAAATAGCTTTAGTTTCGAAGTATTTCTTCCCAGTCAGCATCAGATCATGTCAATTGTTTAACCGAAAATCTTACCTGCAGCATTATATGCATGTAGCATTGCTGTATATGTAACTACATCAGGACAACAACCAGCCATCTTCATTGAGTTGAACATGGATTCTGCTTCTTTGAGTAGGCCCTGAAATTTTGCAAGGGAATTGAAAGAGAAACAAGAAAAATAAAATCAGACCTCAGTCGCCAATAGTTTACCATAAAGAGCAAACTCTTGCCAAAGCACCTACCTGTTTGCTGAAGGCACAGATCACAGAAGAGTAGACCTCTTTGGACAAAGGAATTTTTAAATCCATCATTTCATCAAGAAAATCAAGCGCCTCTGAGTATTTGGACATCCTACAACAACCACTTATCAACACAGTGTAAGTAACACAATCTGGTGTCACTTTCTTTTTCCTCATAGATCTATATAAAGTGATAGCTTTCTCATATTCTCCAACATTCATATAGCTTCCGATAGCTGAATTATATGCAACCGTGTTCAACTTGATGCCTCGCTGCTCTGCTGCCAATAGTACAGCATCAATCTTCACCTTTTGACCACATCGGCCACAGGCAGCCAACAGTGTGCATATTGAGACAATGTTTGGCTGGATTCCATCTTGCTCCATCTCTCGCAAGACTTCAACAGCCTCAGCTAACAAACCATTAGATCCATAGGCATCAATAAGTGCATTGAAGCTGACAAGATTTGGCTTCAGATTGTTTCTTTTAATCTGGTCAAACACTTCCCTGGCCCTTTTAGGTTGCTGAGATCTTCCATAAGCATTGAGTAAAGATGTGTAAGATACAATATCTGGGCGCAAGCCACTTTGCTTCATCTCATTAAAAACTGATAGTGCCTCTTTATTCATTCTATGCGAAGCATACGCAGCTATTAGTGCATTACAAGATATAATATTTGGTTTCAGGCCTTCTGCGACCATCGTACTGAACACTGCCTTCGAATTTTCAATTTGCCCACATAGAGAATACATATGAATAATGCTAGTGAATGTTACAATGTCAGGGCGGCATTCGGCTCTTTTCTCCCTCATGGAATTGAAAATCTCAATGGCTTTCGTATAGTTTCCGAGCTTTACAAGGCAATGTATCACAATATTAAGGGTAGTTGTGTCAGGACGAATGTGTGTCCCCTTCATTAGCTCAAAATAGGACAAAGCTTTTGAAAACTGAGCCCCATTTTTATACGCAGATAAAACTATATTGTGAGTCACAAGGTCAGGCCCTACTCCATTATCCGTCATTTTCTTGCAAACCTTCAAAGCTTCTCTCCAATTTCCACTAGATCCACAAGCATTGATCAAGTTGTTATATGTTGACCGACTAGGAGGAACCTATACCACATAGTAACATCATCAATATCTGCTATAGCTTTTGAATCCAAAGTGAAATGCGTAAGTTGCTATATTGCAGTAGCAGGAAAAATTTGCAAACATGACCGTGGAGCAATTATATCAGTATGCATAAGAATTACATTTTCAACAAATAAAACAAGACAAACAACAAGTATTACCATGCATCTATGTCAAATATAAAATAGATCTAAGCAAGTTGTAAACCTTACATGAATACATAATTATGAAACAGACATTACATATGTACATAGTTTGACTGGTTAGTCCTCCAAATGAACTTAAACTCAACATATGAACATCCCTCAGAGCACTGATAAGACCCACATAACACTCTCTCCTGCTTGCAAATCCAAATATAAGAGCAATGCTATAAAATTCATAACAGGAAAAACAAGATGATGCCAATCAATCAAAGCTAAAGTTTTTTTTTTGTGGGTGAAAATCAAGGTCTAAAATGATGAAGCCTTAGCAATGTGAGGCATTCCACACATTTTATCTCCGAATACATTTGAGCATTCAAAGGAAAAGACGGTTGCTCACAGTTAGACCCACTAACATTGACTAGAGAAGAAAAATACAAATACACACAGCAGCACGCAGCATGTCTTCCATGATATTCATGGCCCAACGCCATTGACCTGCTCGACCATGTGCATTTATAAGAGCATTGAAAGTCTCAGCATCAGGCTTGCACCTAGCCAGAAAGGAACTAATCAGGCTAATTAGCCAAGAAAGCACCTACTGGGGAAAAGTATTCATCACCGAAACTATAAAGTCGCTGTCTCACAGTTGAGAACACATTGATGAACAAACAAAAACTTAACTCCAGAAAACATCTAAGCAGAAAACTAAAAGTTAATTAATTATCTAATGAGAACAGTAGCAAGCTCTTGAACTGTCTCTGGATTGGCATACCCAGGCAAATTCATGTACGGCCAGACCAAGAGAATGTAGAAAAAGAAAACAGAAATAACCAAGTACATGTGGTCTTATTAAAAGCACCCGAAATCAAAGGAGAAAACAAGATACACTGAAAATAACAGAGGATAAACCATCCACAAAATTTCACTTCCTCATACACAAGACACACGTATAGTTAGAGTGGTTGTTGATCTCAAAAGCAGCACACCATTCCTTAAACAGAAAACTATAAGGATCTTAAAATCAAACCCAGTCTCTTCAACTATCAAGAATGCTATGCTTAAAATAACCGCTTAACAAAATCTATGTTAACTGAAAAATCATCAGAATGACAACAAAAGCTCGAACTAACATGGAGAAAATTCTCAAATTCTGTACTCACTGGAAGATGCTTAGATGGATTTAAGGTTAGAACTTAGACAAGCATTTGGTATTTGATTAACTTTCTTCTAGACTCAACCTAATTCAATCATGATTCGTCATGGAGAGCAGCTATCTGGTCCTTGAAAGTAAACTCTTTCCCTTAAAAGCGAAATAAGAGAAGAAACATAGGAATCAAGAATGCGGTGATAATTTCTGATTACACCACCAGACCACAATTTACATGAGGCATTTCTTTCCGACCAATCTACTTCCTACCGTATGGGATGATGGCAGAGAACATATAATTGCAAAAACAAGAAGCATACCTCCACTCTTGCATCTCAAAAAACAAACCACGTGCCTGATCTGTTCGATTATGCCTTGCATGTAACCTGATCATGTTATTGTAAATATCATTCCGAGCACAGTAATTCTTCTGATTTTTCATCCACTGGAAAACTTCGATGCTACGCTGAATAGAACCAGTTTGTGTCATCTCCTGAAACAAGCAAAAGATGATATGAGAGGTTTAGCAAGCTTTTTTATTTTTCCACCACTCTTGTAGTTTTCTGCCAACGATCCCTTTTATATTTCCGCACATTATTTATCAACTTACTTAGATACCAAAACTAAGAATATGTATGTTTGTTCATTTCAAACTGACACTATATCAGCCTATTACTGACGCCAGAAACCCAATCATTGCTGTTTTTATCACATTTTCTCGCTACAAGCACATACAGTACACATCTTTAACCCTAACCACGAAAGCCCATCACTTTTTTCCCAAGTTTATTGCCATCTTCAGCACTCAAAGTCATTCCACACATTATTCATCCCAATTTCTCCAAGTTGAACTCAGTTTTTCAATCCAGACCTTCCTAAGTCACTTCAACTACAAATGCTTCCAGCTACCAAAATTCTCAAAATAACCAAAAATTGCATCAGCGAGTCAGAGGTGGAAAAGTGAATTTCCGCACCCTAATAAGAACCGGGAAATTCTTCCTCGCAAATCGCCCAACCCACCGGTTCAACACGCTGTCAACATCGACCCGGTGGTCAAGCTTCAAGATTTTCTCCACCACCTCACTGACCGGCCAGTCCTTCTGGAACCGGTCTCCCTCCACTCGGAGCCGGTACCGCCTCGGTATATCGGCCTTCCTGAGGCCACTGACCCGTGTGGAGACCTCGTGCTTGCCCTGGTCGTAGTCCACGGATACTTGCTTCTTCTCTTTGAATGCGGAATCGTCATTGGGCTTTTTGCAGAGGATTACGGTCTTGGAGCGAGTGGGAAACGAGTTTGCGCGAGTTGGCTCGGAAGAGTGGGTGAGTTTGAGGAGGGGCGGGTGGGGTATCGTGGCCATCGCGGCAGATAGAGAAGGGAAGTGGGGCGAGGATTGTCGACAGTCGAACAGAGTGTTGAGTAACTGGTTTATCCTTTCGCCCAAAACGAAAAGCTGGATAAATCAGTTCAAAGCGTGATCGTGCCTCGTGGACGAACGGTCGTGTTTTTTTTTTTTCCTTCTTTTTTCTATGCAGACGGTACAATATAGGATTTGTACAAAACAGGCCCTTTACAAAAGAGTGACTGGGCCGATAATTGGGCTACACCGCTTAAGGCCTATAAGGCTCAAGAACGTTGGTGGTTTGATCATTTATGATAGCAGGAAGAATCGAAGCAGAAGAAACAAAAGAAAATTCTGTGCCTTGACGAATTGAAAATATTTCAATTAAAGGCAAAAAAGCCAGAGCATCCTTGCTAACATTGGATGAACAAAGTGATCGAACTAGAGTCATAAATAGATCACAAGCAGATTGTACCAAACACTGCTCTTGCAGACTAATAAACAAAACTTTTGCTTGCTTAGTTACGCCTCCCATCCCACAGCTACACTGAGTTATCCTTCTAGCCAACCATAGCAACGATAGTATTAAGCTTGACCTGAGGTTTTAACCATTCTGTCACGCCCTTTAAAGGGATCCAGAAAACCCCATGTCTAGTTTCCTTTCTACTCTCTGCAGCTCCACGGGAAAATAAACTACCAGGCACAAAAACAAGTGGCTTGCTCTCGCCTCCTCGAATATCTACACTTCAGCAAAACATGGAGAATGTACCGAATTCCTATTGTGCTTTATGGAAACACTTGCCATTCTGTCTTTGTGCACACTGTTATTCATTTATTGATTTCCCGTCAGTTCCTCTCTACCTTCTTATGTTTGCGTAACTTGGAAGCTTTAGAATGCGTAGGAAAGATCGCATCATCTTTTTTGTTTGTGTTTGTCAACTCCATCCGTTTTCTGTTATAATTCCTCTCGCTCTTCTTTTGACTTCCTTTTGACTGACCCTTTAATGACTTTGCATTATCAGAACGGTTACCAGTGTCAGCTGACCTTAGACAACCGTCTCTACTGTTAGATGACTGATGCTCACTTCTTCTATGAGTGCGGCCATTATTATTCTTCCCCCTTTTCGTCTTCCTTTGCTCTGCTGAACCATTTTCCTCGGATTGAGGATCCATTCTTTTCCTTTTCCTCTTCTCTGGCCTGAAAACAACAAATCAAGTAAAATATGAGATGATGAGATCTAAAGATGGAATAGATCAACTAACAACATTCAGTCAGTCGTACATGGAATCAGAAGCCTTGGGAGATGAATCTCCAACCATCACTTCTCTGTCGCCACTACCAGATTCTTTGGAACTTGTTCTGTTATGGCGATTCTGCAACAAGATACATACACTCATCTATTATGTGAAAAAGGGTATTCATGTGCGTTTAATTCGTGAGCTTCACCTCTATGGACATTACTCAGAGACTGCCACCAAATGCATAGCAGAGAGTAGAAGAAAAGATCAAATGAAATGGGAAGAGAGTGGCTCACAAAACAGAATTGCCTTTTAACCCCAAAACAGAGCGCAAAAGAGTAATCAACCAATTGCTTGATCTAGACCTCTCTAAAATTGAAAAAGCAACAAATTTAGAAAAATCTGGCTCAACAGGAAATGAAAGAATTACCTCCAAAACAGTCTTGAGAAAACTCCTATACTTCTCTGGAGTAACCAACTCCACTGCCGCGGAACCACACTTCCGTATTATTATCTCCATTATGACAGTAACCTATAGATAAAATGGAGGTGCATATGTATGAAATTCTAAGGAGTTCTCTCCTTCTCTTCGCTCTCAAGTAGACATGTCAGTTTATTTCCTATGAATATAATATAAAATGATGTGATTTTTGGACTTTGATCTATAAATGATGTCTCTACTGTTAGATGACTGATGCTCACTTCTTCTATGAGTGCGGCCATTATTATTCTTCCCCCTTTTCGTCTTCCTTTGCTCTGCTGAACCATTTTCCTCGGATTGAGGATCCATTCTTTTCCTTTTCCTCTTCTCTGGCCTGAAAACAACAAATCAAGTAAAATATGAGATGATGAGATCTAAAGATGGAATAGATCAACTAACAACATTCAGTCAGTCGTACATGGAATCAGAAGCCTTGGGAGATGAATCTCCAACCATCACTTCTCTGTCGCCACTACCAGATTCTTTGGAACTTGTTCTGTTATGGCGATTCTGCAACAAGATACATACACTCATCTATTATGTGAAAAAGGGTATTCATGTGCGTTTAATTCGTGAGCTTCACCTCTATGGACATTACTCAGAGACTGCCACCAAATGCATAGCAGAGAGTAGAAGAAAAGATCAAATGAAATGGGAAGAGAGTGGCTCACAAAACAGAATTGCCTTTTAACCCCAAAACAGAGCGCAAAAGAGTAATCAACCAATTGCTTGATCTAGACCTCTCTAAAATTGAAAAAGCAACAAATTTAGAAAAATCTGGCTCAACAGGAAATGAAAGAATTACCTCCAAAACAGTCTTGAGAAAACTCCTATACTTCTCTGGAGTAACCAACTCCACTGCCGCGGAACCACACTTCCGTATTATTATCTCCATTATGACAGTAACCTATAGATAAAATGGAGGTGCATATGTATGAAATTCTCAAGGCAGTATCTCTCCCTCTCTCTCTCCCTCTCACATAGACATGTCCATTTATTTCCTATGAATATAAAATAAAATGTTAATGCTGAATTTGGATGTGCCTTTGATCTAAAATGATGTCTGGAGACAGATGACCATCTGAGAACTTCATTGACGATTTTAGACAGAAGACTCCGCAGATCTTTTGCTTGTAAGCAGGACACTAACACTTTCACAAAGCCCAAAACAGCCTGTTGAATATGCAATCATCTTAGCATCAAAAGCAACAGTGAACCAACACTCTGAATCATGAGCAGCTTAGTAAGAGTATATCCACCTTTATAACTTCCACGGATTTGGTATGCAGCAAAGACAAAATAGAGGGTACCAAATCAGGCATTGAAAGACAGATATCTGCATCCTGATATACCAATACCGACAAGGCAGACACTGCTCCACTCTTTATATGAGGAGATGAACCAGAAAGATAGCCCATTATCTGAATGTCAAAATCATTACCTCTAAATAAGAAAGTGGCCGTGGAACTGATGATATACCAAAGGGCAAATAGTTGTACAATCACATAGAATCAAGCATTAAAGAAGAATCTTGCATGCACATACCATGCTGACCAGCTTATGATACGGTGGATCAGAACCACACTTAGAGTCTCTCAAACTGGAACTTATCTTGAGGAGTGTATCATAAGCAGCTTTCCTAGTTTCTTCTCTGTCCTGTATTATTAAGAAACAAACACATTATTACTCCCCCAATCTAGTCTATAGCTAATGTTGAATACCAAATAGGAAAAAGAACAAAAAAAGATGACTACTGATAGTTCATATCCTTTGACATTGAAACATGTGCAACAATGATACAAGCAATTGCAAAAGGATCCAGCATACAGCTTTCTATAAACAAAGACAACAGAACAAGCTGGGTTCACTCAGAAAGTAGGGAAGAAGAGATGATTGTCGTAACACACATACTACCACCTATGCTCACCATCCGTGAAAAATACCATTGAAGAGCATAAGCTGGCAATCATAAATACAAGTAAAACAAATAATCAATTTAGCTGAAGAAGATGGCCATTCTGCTGTTCTATCTGGATATGAATTTAAGCAACAAACTTTGTGGCCTCGCAATAGTGATGGATCCGACTGGGCAAGATGTTATACAAAAGTACACAACGTCCATCCTAAAAGTTAGCTTTCTAATTAGTACTTCTGCTCTACAAGTAATCTTAACAAACTCCAAAATAGTGGGCGAGACAGTGATAGAGTCGGCTGGCTCTAAATAAAAGTTGCTACAAAGCATACACAGAACATCAAACTTATTTAAGCAATAGCTCTTACCTCCTTTAATGTGAGTATAATCTCATTGAGAAAAAGAAAAGCCTTTGTATTCTCCTCCTCCGTGCTTATCTGCACAGGATTTAAAGTGTCACACCAGGACAGTTCTAGAGACTCAGCAGCCATCTAAAACGTACAGGGCAGGCTGTTGCTTAGGAGTTATATGGTCAAGTGGCAAAACAAGCATGGATCATTGCGCTAAAAGAGACCCATGATGACTTATCATTCAACTAAAGACTTGAATAATGAATTGGAGAAGCCTATCATTTCCTTAGATAATACTTTACCTTCAACGCATGACTCATTAGAAAGTGGAAACATGCAAAGCGACTTCTAAGAGATGTCGTATCAACAGGAGACTTCAGATCGAGCAACAAAGAACTCAACTCGGAAAATCTGGAAGAAGAAAACCAACCGTGTTCCTGTACCAGTTATATAATACGTTAGACAGGAATTGAGCCTATCAGTATAACAAGCTGCAAAAAATACAATATTAAGAGAACCGACATGCCAACACTGACCTCTAGAATTCTGCTCAAGGTACAATATGCTTCACAATGACCAGTCTCATTTGTTACCTAAAATAGAATGGTTTCAGACTAGACTACAGCCATTACTCATAAGAGGAAAAAAATTGGTGTTAATAGAAAGCACGCTATGTGGGTATGTAGTTTCAATAATATACCTGAAAAATGTGAGTAATAAATTTATAGATTAGATGAATAAGATCCTCGTTGGCTCCTTCCACCAAAGATGATGCTAGCTCCATTATCACACAGCTGAATTAAAACAACATTAGCTAAAACCTATGCCATTACTCCATTTAACCAGAAAATGAAAACCATTGCCATGTTCTACACATTGTCACTCTAATAGACTCCAAGCTCTTTAACAGCACTGTCCTATACTCATGAGTCCTAATACAAGCATTTTCGAGTTTACTCACAAACTTGCATACACTTAAAGTGCTAGATGGTGCTAATAGTAAATGGAAAGGTGGTTTTAATGGGGGGAAAAAAAACCTATGGGCAAGGCTGGTGTTACTCATAAGGTCAAACTTTTAAGCATTAACAGCGAATCAAATGGCAAAACAATTAGTTGACCAACAAAAGTTGGAGCAGGGACCCATTCATCAATCCAACCTATGACCAAGAAACAATCTCACTTCTTCATTGTCATTGCAGTAACAGCAGTAGCAATAATCTTAACCTGAATATCACTTTCCTCATGAGATATCCCCAAAAAAATACCACTTTCCAAAAAGAAACACTTACCTTGTCATTTTCTGAAACTCTCTCATCTTTCAGAAAAGTGTAAACTAGATTCAATAAAAGGCCGTGCTAACTTCTAACAGGTAAGAGCACTTTCAAAAATCTATTATACATTTCACTTTCCATAATAACATAGCCCTTTTCTTGGGACCGAGGACTAATTTTATACTAAAACTATAACACAACGTTAAACTATGCAAAAAGTAAAACTTACCTCTGCATCTCTCTCTGCACAACTAAGATAGCCCTTTTCTTTATCAATCAAGGCTTAGTCACAAATTACTATAACCCAACATTAAACTATGCAAAAAGTAAAATTTACCTCTGAACATCTCTCTCTGTACTACTTCTCCTTTTCTTTTTTTTTTGGTACGCACTCTCGCCAAACTACTAGATAGCCTTTTTCTTTATAAATCAAGGCTTAGTCACAAATTACCATAACCCAGCATTAAGCTATGCAAAAAGTAAAAGTTACCTCTGAACATCTCTATTACATAGGTTGCCTTGTTCTTTATCAATCAAGGCTGGTTTATAACTCATCAACTTTCCAAATTCACCATCTCCATCAGCGAACTCAGATCTCTCAAATAATGACAGGAGAACCTTTTTGGTTATAGAAGAATCGGTCATAGAAGCCAAGCATCCAATTGCATCCTGAGAATGAGAAGAAAGGATACTCGATGACATCATTATTTAGGCATTGACTGATATGTAGCGCTGCCAATAAAAATTTGAATAAAATAAACGTAGAGAAATAAGAAAGCTTCAAAGACTCTCAAGCCACAAAAAGGATTTATTTGAAAATTTTTGCAGAACGTCAAAAAGCTGCATGCACATACACATGTATGTTTAATAGCCAAGTACGTGGTTGTTACAGCCATGGAATTTCAAGTGGTGTCCTTTAACTCAAACACTCCTATCAAATGCACATAATCTGCATGCCTAGTTTTAGGTCAATTACCCGTGAAGTTATCATCTATAGCTGTTTCAAAGAATGTTTATTGTATCTGATGGCAGTAATAGGAAGCAACAACTATGTCTAGCTTCTCCAGAAACCCAGCATGTAGAGGTTAGCCTAGCATGTTCACCTAAAGAACCCATCATGTTGGCAGTTCAATGCTTCGTAGTAAATGTCTCTGTGTTGACCCACAAGCCCAAACAAGGTAGTTTCTGGTAATGTTGATAACTGGTGCCTTCGTCTCTAACATAGCTATAAGTAGTAACAGGTCCATCAAAGAAAAGTTACGAAAACAAAAATCAAAGAGCACAAGGGAATCACAGCTGCACAATTCAAAACTGTGCCAAGCAAAATCAGAATGACACAAAGGGCCAAGTTCTCTGTAACTACAGTGGAGAAAACTCGAATTATTTATGAGTAAGCCCATGTTTGGATGTACATGAAATCAATTTCAAAATTTTTCACAACCAAATTTTCCCAAATTCAACAACTTTTTACAAACTCTAAATACTTTTTTTACAAACTTTAACACACTTTTACAAACTCCAACAACTTTTTTCCAAATCTCAATACAATCTACACTACCTTCCATAAAAAATTTTAACAAAATTTTTTTTTACTCATCCAAACATGGGCTAAAGGGCAAAAAAAAAAAATCCCTTAGTTTGAGGAAAGGAGAGACCAAGAGAAAATCTATCAAAAGTATTCTCTGTAACTACAGTGGAGAAAAGTAGAATTATTTAAGAATAAATAGCACAAAATTTAGCCCTTAGTCTGTGGAGAAAAGAAACCAAGAGAACATCAATCAAAACTTCCCAACTGACTTCAACGGGTGACAAAAGGAGAACCTTTAGATATGAGCGCTTCTCAGGAAGTGAATCGACAAATAAGTCTGTTAGAGCCTTAAGCAACTCTGTCGAACATAATTTCAGAGCCTTGATGTTTCTGGATGCAGTCTTCCTTGAATAAGTAGGTACATTTCCAAACTCTACCATAGAATCTTTCACTGAATACGAATTTGATTCACTGGAGTCTCTTATAGGGCTAAGAACACTTTTGTTCTGAGACACTAGAACCTAGTAAAAAAGCCAACAGATGGATAAAACAAACAAATAGTAAGAACAGAATACAACAAAAACACCAAATTACACCCAAAAGAAGAAAGCATTCATGCTCTAAGCATTGTAAAGGAGAGAGCACCTGTAAGGAAATGGCAATATTTTCATGCATAAAGGAGTCCTCCTTTAGAAAAGGAATTAACATTTCAGCCAAAGGTCTGAGATTCTTATAAGCATCAGTTGGATGACGACAAAAACTAGGCAGCAATCCCCAGAGGTCATGGGCATGAGCCAGCAGATCTTGACTGATTGCTAACTTTTTAACTAGAAAAGAAAAAAGGAAACCCATAAATTGAAAGCAGTGTGTAACTACACCAACATATAAATAACAGTTACATGGAAATCAAATACACAAAATACTTAGGGAATAAGAGGAAGGCTGTTGATTTGACCGGAAAGTTTTAAACCTCGTTCAAAAGTTGCTTTGTGTCCATTATAACTGATAAGAGATGCTGGGGGCAAGGAGCAAGCAATAAGTACTATGTAATTCAGATTCACCAGATGAGTGATTATCTCTACATGTGGCATGCTTTTATCTCCCAAGAAGTGTACATGCAATTTATTTTCAAATGCTAAAAACTGAAGACCATCTGAGAAAATCCAGATCAGTTTCGAAGAATTGAACTCCTCCTAAATTCCTTGCATCTACCAGATGTACCAAACCTCCAATCCTGCCAACAGACAGCTAAACAGAAAATGATAAATCATGACCTGGACCATTAAAGGAACAACTCATGAAACCACGGAAATGAAAGTTGTATGACCTAGTGTGGCCACAGACGATGTGTAGGTCACTGCTCGACAATCCTAAATATGATAGATTGTGAGAGTGCCAATTCAAACTCTGAAAGCATCCAAGCTTACACCAAAATTGATAAAGGACGCAGCATAAGAAAAACTTCATCTAAGAGCTATAAGCATACTAATGCACAGACAGAGACAGAAAGAGAGCAAAATCACCCTAACCCTCATCAACCGCAGATCAAAGAATATTTCGAATTTACATCACAATTATTCCAGACATCTAGAGAGGCTAAAAACAACTGGATCCAAATAAGAATTCTGAAACATCCAATTAACAACTCTAAACAGGAAATGGTTACTCTCTTTCTGTAGAAGAGCCTCGAGGTTTGGATCCACAAAACAGAGAAGGTTCTGGGGGATGGAGTCCAGGAGGAAAAGGAGGAGAGTTCTCACTTGAGAGTAATTAAACCAAAAAAAATTTGCCAGACTCGAATTGAAATAGAAAGATCTCCTTTACAAAGCTGAGGCATACCTTTATGACTAGCCCGCTCAAAGGATTTTGCAAGAGGCACAAGATGCTCTATATAGTATCCCAGTGATGCTCCAACAACATAATCTTTCAAAATAGGTACCAACCATATGTTCGTACACGTGAAGTCATCAGCATTAAGGGAAATAGGTAGAAGTGTAAGCATCCTCTCTGGTCCCATAGCAATTACCGCAGATCCGATGCAGTTCTGAACCTGCATATTATGGGGGGAAAAGCAAGGATATTACCAATTATCAGTGAAACCAATTAGGCTTAACAGATTTGCCTGCTAGTTAGAAATTCTGAGCCTACCACAACCAAAATTCTAAGCAAGAAGCAAAAAAGATAATGGTACAATTTATAACATCCACAAGGAACTTTATGGATCCAGGCTACAGTGTGGTAATATCAAATCCATTGGATTTCTTCAGCTGTTGACAATCAACTATGCGAAAATGGGTAGGATATTGGAGACTATGCTAAATGTACCAAAATCTGAGTTATTAGCAAAATCCCACTTTCTTCCCCAGGTGAATGATGCACATACAAAGGACCTCCTAGAACATGAAATTTCACTTGTTTTTTCATGCAAGATCCCTATATAACACGGGACAAATTGAAAAGGAAAATCTATCAACTTACATGGTTGTTCTCAGACATTCCCCCATTACCCTGGATCAAGCCAGCAAGTTGAAGCACTATATTCCGCATAAAGACATATGACATCTCTCCTACAGCAGAAAAGACATAATATGAGTAGAAATTGATGTAATTTACAAATGATACCAATGTTGCTCACAAACAGCTGCTATGTATAGTGGAATAAGAAGTAACACAATTCCGAACATGCACCCAGGTCTGTCAATCAACAGTACATAACTTGAGTATTGACTGATGACTAAATTTAGCTCTCAGTTAGCTGTGAAGGATACATAAAACTTCGTGGAAGAGACAGTAGAACAGCTCTTTTTTTAGGTTTGGACAACACTGTAAGGGACAACAAGTGCTCCATTTCATGTTTCACACAACGTAAGTTTTCAGGGGTCAAACAATCAATTGAGTGGAAAATATTGCCATTTTATTTTCCTGAAACAGTAGGAAAGTTTAGTAGCAGCATCTTCACACCCATCACGTTTAAGACATGCAACAAGGTTCAAAATTTGAGAATTAACTGATAACCAACGATCCCTCATCTTCATTTGTGAAGTCAAAATTTAGGGTGAAATTACAATCTGGGTACAAAAAGTCCAAATAAAATGTGATTCCATGTTTAGACTGGACATCATACATTCTACTCATGTAGCTTATACTGTATCACCAGAAATACTGAGGGTTACTCAATTAAACTCCTACTAATTACTTCCTGTAGCCCTAGTGGTGAAGGTTGGTGCTGAGTCGTAGTCTGCCTAAAGTTCAAACCTCCCAGTAAGCAAAGCATCCCTATTTTACCGACTTCATGGGAAAGTTACATATTTGATCGAGAATATACAGAGATTGCATTCGAAGTTCAAATTGATTACAAGCAGTGAGTCTTAGAAGCACAAGATAGTCAACACAAAAGCAACAAGGCAAATGCATATGTACTGACAGTGCAGTCAGAAGAGAAGGCCCTCTGCAGAGATAAAAATAACATATACATACCAAGTTTGAGGAACAAAACAGATATGACCCCTAAGATATGCTCATTTGGAGTTCCGTTAAGAGTAACAAGGGTATTCTCAAAGACGGTACATATTGATGTTATCGCACTTGCTTCCATGCTCTCCTCACTTTCATCATCAACAGGTTTATCTTCAAGGCTGGAGAGAAATTTGTAAGAATAAATAGCACAAAATTTAGCCCTTAGTCTGTGGAGAAAAGAAACCAAGAGAACATCAATCAAAACTTCCCAACTGACTTCAACGGGTGACAAAAGGAGAACCTTTAGATATGAGCGCTTCTCAGGAAGTGAATCGACAAATAAGTCTGTTAGAGCCTTAAGCAACTCTGTCGAACATAATTTCAGAGCCTTGATGTTTCTGGATGCAGTCTTCCTTGAATAAGTAGGTACATTTCCAAACTCTACCATAGAATCTTTCACTGAATACGAATTTGATTCACTGGAGTCTCTTATAGGGCTAAGAACACTTTTGTTCTGAGACACTAGAACCTAGTAAAAAAGCCAACAGATGGATAAAACAAACAAATAGTAAGAACAGAATACAACAAAAACACCAAATTACACCCAAAAGAAGAAAGCATTCATGCTCTAAGCATTGTAAAGGAGAGAGCACCTGTAAGGAAATGGCAATATTTTCATGCATAAAGGAGTCCTCCTTTAGAAAAGGAATTAACATTTCAGCCAAAGGTCTGAGATTCTTATAAGCATCAGTTGGATGACGACAAAAACTAGGCAGCAATCCCCAGAGGTCATGGGCATGAGCCAGCAGATCTTGACTGATTGCTAACTTTTTAACTAGAAAAGAAAAAAGGAAACCCATAAATTGAAAGCAGTGTGTAACTACACCAACATATAAATAACAGTTACATGGAAATCAAATACACAAAATACTTAGGGAATAAGAGGAAGGCTGTTGATTTGACCGGAAAGTTTTAAACCTCGTTCAAAAGTTGCTTTGTGTCCATTATAACTGATAAGAGATGCTGGGGGCAAGGAGCAAGCAATAAGTACTATGTAATTCAGATTCACCAGATGAGTGATTATCTCTACATGTGGCATGCTTTTATCTCCCAAGAAGTGTACATGCAATTTATTTTCAAATGCTAAAAACTGAAGACCATCTGAGAAAATCCAGATCAGTTTCGAAGAATTGAACTCCTCCTAAATTCCTTGCATCTACCAGATGTACCAAACCTCCAATCCTGCCAACAGACAGCTAAACAGAAAATGATAAATCATGACCTGGACCATTAAAGGAACAACTCATGAAACCACGGAAATGAAAGTTGTATGACCTAGTGTGGCCACAGACGATGTGTAGGTCACTGCTCGACAATCCTAAATATGATAGATTGTGAGAGTGCCAATTCAAACTCTGAAAGCATCCAAGCTTACACCAAAATTGATAAAGGACGCAGCATAAGAAAAACTCATCTAAGAGCTATAAGCATACTAATGCACAGACAGAGACAGAAAGAGAGCAAAATCACCCTAACCCTCATCAACCGCAGATCAAAGAATATTTCGAATTTACATCACAATTATTCCAGACATCTAGAGAGGCTAAAAACAACTGGATCCAAATAAGAATTCTGAAACATCCAATTAACAACTCTAAACAGGAAATGGTTACTCTCTTTCTGTAGAAGAGCCTCGAGGTTTGGATCCACAAAACAGAGAAGGTTCTGGGGGATGGAGTCCAGGAGGAAAAGGAGGAGAGTTCTCACTTGAGAGTAATTAAACCAAAAAAAATTTGCCAGACTCGAATTGAAATAGAAAGATCTCCTTTACAAAGCTGAGGCATACCTTTATGACTAGCCCGCTCAAAGGATTTTGCAAGAGGCACAAGATGCTCTATATAGTATCCCAGTGATGCTCCAACAACATAATCTTTCAAAATAGGTACCAACCATATGTTCGTACACGTGAAGTCATCAGCATTAAGGGAAATAGGTAGAAGTGTAAGCATCCTCTCTGGTCCCATAGCAATTACCGCAGATCCGATGCAGTTCTGAACCTGCATATTATGGGGGGAAAAGCAAGGATATTACCAATTATCAGTGAAACCAATTAGGCTTAACAGATTTGCCTGCTAGTTAGAAATTCTGAGCCTACCACAACCAAAATTCTAAGCAAGAAGCAAAAAAGATAATGGTACAATTTATAACATCCACAAGGAACTTTATGGATCCAGGCTACAGTGTGGTAATATCAAATCCATTGGATTTCTTCAGCTGTTGACAATCAACTATGCGAAAATGGGTAGGATATTGGAGACTATGCTAAATGTACCAAAATCTGAGTTATTAGCAAAATCCCACTTTCTTCCCCAGGTGAATGATGCACATACAAAGGACCTCCTAGAACATGAAATTTCACTTGTTTTTTCATGCAAGATCCCTATATAACACGGGACAAATTGAAAAGGAAAATCTATCAACTTACATGGTTGTTCTCAGACATTCCCCCATTACCCTGGATCAAGCCAGCAAGTTGAAGCACTATATTCCGCATAAAGACATATGACATCTCTCCTACAGCAGAAAAGACATAATATGAGTAGAAATTGATGTAATTTACAAATGATACCAATGTTGCTCACAAACAGCTGCTATGTATAGTGGAATAAGAAGTAACACAATTCCGAACATGCACCCAGGTCTGTCAATCAACAGTACATAACTTGAGTATTGACTGATGACTAAATTTAGCTCTCAGTTAGCTGTGAAGGATACATAAAACTTCGTGGAAGAGACAGTAGAACAGCTCTTTTTTTAGGTTTGGACAACACTGTAAGGGACAACAAGTGCTCCATTTCATGTTTCACACAACGTAAGTTTTCAGGGGTCAAACAATCAATTGAGTGGAAAATATTGCCATTTTATTTTCCTGAAACAGTAGGAAAGTTTAGTAGCAGCATCTTCACACCCATCACGTTTAAGACATGCAACAAGGTTCAAAATTTGAGAATTAACTGATAACCAACGATCCCTCATCTTCATTTGTGAAGTCAAAATTTAGGGTGAAATTACAATCTGGGTACAAAAAGTCCAAATAAAATGTGATTCCATGTTTAGACTGGACATCATACATTCTACTCATGTAGCTTATACTGTATCACCAGAAATACTGAGGGTTACTCAATTAAACTCCTACTAATTACTTCCTGTAGCCCTAGTGGTGAAGGTTGGTGCTGAGTCGTAGTCTGCCTAAAGTTCAAACCTCCCAGTAAGCAAAGCATCCCTATTTTACCGACTTCATGGGAAAGTTACATATTTGATCGAGAATATACAGAGATTGCATTCGAAGTTCAAATTGATTACAAGCAGTGAGTCTTAGAAGCACAAGATAGTCAACACAAAAGCAACAAGGCAAATGCATATGTACTGACAGTGCAGTCAGAAGAGAAGGCCCTCTGCAGAGATAAAAATAACATATACATACCAAGTTTGAGGAACAAAACAGATATGACCCCTAAGATATGCTCATTTGGAGTTCCGTTAAGAGTAACAAGGGTATTCTCAAAGACGGTACATATTGATGTTATCGCACTTGCTTCCATGCTCTCCTCACTTTCATCATCAACAGGTTTATCTTCAAGGCTGGAGAGAAATTTGTGATCCACATGATGCCTGAGCAAGTCTTTCAGAATACTTGAAGCCTGTGAAGCAGTGCTATCCTCAGCTGCTAGAAGACCTAAATCAGCATATGCAACATGAATTAGAAGAAGTACAGATACACGTAAGATGGATTAAACCCGGCCGCAGGGGGTGGGGCAGGAATCGAAAGAGACGATATGGAACAATCATGAACAGTACCTTTCTCGACTTTACTGGTATATTTCTATGTTAAACCTTCTAATATAATTTATAGTAGGATTCTCTGCGTGTCATTTGTGACCCATCTTCTGTAATGAAGCTAATGTGTGCGTTGAAAGAATGTAAAATAAAAATAAAAATGAGACTAATAATCACGTCTAATAAGAGACGAGACAAAAAAACAAAAAAAAACAAAACCCCGCAGCATTTAACAATTCAATGCTGAAGCCGTAGGTGTATCATTAAGAATGTCATGATCCAACTAATGTAACAAGAAGCATACCTGTTAAAGAACCACAAACTAGAGGTAGAGTCGTTATCCACAAGCTTGATTCTCTCTCGTGAAGTACTTCGAGTACTCTCTTTAACAAATTTGCGGCAGACATGACAGTGTCCAAGGGATTCCTATCTCCCAAAGAAACATATGAAGCAAGGGAAGCAACAATCTTGTCTATCTCTGGAACCAAAACCTCAAATCTTGACGTTTCAAAAAGAGCTTCAATAATTTTAAGAACATGCCTTGTAAGCAATGAGAACTCAGAGCTCACAAGCTTATACATTTCAGATTTCACTTTTGAGCAGCCCTTTGCCGAGAGACAAGGTACACTAACCTTCACTACATTGAACAAGTAGAGGACCTCTAGATGTTCCGGTTTCAATGATGCTTCATCTTTTGACCCATCTACAGCCCTCAAACTACTTAATTCAACTGCCACTGGCATGTGATTTTTTAGCAAAGACAGGACCAATCTGCTCGCTTCCTTGACAACAGCCGAACATTTAAAAGACATAAAGATCTTCTCTAGATAATCTTGAGCACATCTTCTAACCTGCATTGAAGCAATTCAAACAGCTATAAGCCATTTATTCACTTGCTTTGAAGTTTGCTTAAATAATTGACATCTTCAGCAAAATACCTACGCCTACACACACACGACCGGGAATCAAGAGCCACCTCCACAAAATAGTTATACCTTTGGACGCCGATCGATCGAAAAATTCAGCAGCGTTTCAAACCCTAATTTGACGGAATCCCAATCCTCCAAATCGCAAAACCCCAGCAAAACCCCCAGACACTTCACCACAGCCCTCACACTCGCCACAGCCAGTCCCTCCCTCTCCTTCCGGATGAATCCCACAAGCACGCCCACCGCCTCGCTCGCCTCCGGTGCTGCAATTCCCTTGGGCGGCACCAGCGGAACCACGATCGACAAAAACGACAGCAGTGCGGCAACGGCGGTGGCGTCAAGGGTCTGAGAACTGGATGACGCGGAGTCAATGGCAGCGGCGAAGTAGGCCGACGGGGTCAGTGGGAGGGACTCAGAGGCAAGTATGGAGCGCATAGCGACGGCAGTAGCAACGAGATGGCGGTGCTGTTGGGCGGAGGACTTGGCGTACCGATCCATGAGCTGTTGGCTAATGTCGGAGCCATCTTTGAACGGTTCCGAATGTTCTTCTTGCTGTTCTTTTCGCTCGTGATTTTGCTCTTGGTCTTCCATGGTGCTTGTGTTTCAGCTGGTTTTCGAACAGGCAAGTGGACGTGAAGGGTTTTAGTGGGGTTTGGCCGTTGGCGTTGGGTGGGGAGGGAAAAGGGTTCCTGGGAGGATTTTTGGGTTTCGGAGTAGGCGGCGTTCGTTAACAATAACGGAGGCATTTTCCGGACGCGTGTAAAATTTGGGCTAGGCTTTTTCCACGCTGGTTAGTGATGGATTTGGGCTTTTATATATTCTAATTTCTAACCTGTCTAGTGATAGATTTGGGCTTTGAAACTTTTGAGGTTTGGGTCAAACTGAGAATTGGGCTTAGAGATCCAAACTAAACTCAGGACCAGGGAAAAGATCCAATCTCAACCGCAGATAATTTCTTACAACATTGTCGCATTTTAGTTTAATGTCGTTGACTTTGTTGACTCAGTAAATAATAATATTTTATAAAAACATTCTGCATGGAATCCCACTTTTGTTTTTATAAAGCTTAGCTTATTGAAACATTATTATATTTTAAACGCTAGAAACTCAACAAGTCGGTAAACAACGAATAAGATACCAATAAAAAAAATGGACGCCATTTTTCTTTGCCGCATGTTAGCGAGCTGACCTTTTTATTCAAGACAAAAAAAAAAGAGTCAAACTAATACGTGCTCGGCCATCAAAATTTTCATGATTAGCACTTACTAAAGAGCATTCTAAAATAGGCGTAAAAGTAGTAGCTATCAATGGGCTTGAACCTCCCTAATTAGAAAAGGGTTTGAAAAACTTTTGAGGGAGAATGTTCAGGAAAAAAAGAACACACATTCGTTGTGGTTGTTGGAGAGAAGAGCCTCGTTCCCACGTTGGTGGATGGGGTTGGAGTTGGGGCTTAGTCGCCAGGCACTAGCAGAAAGAAAATACTTCTTTGGTCAGCGTCCTCACTATTGCCAGCATAATCATTGAGATTTCCGAAAAATATACCCTTCATTCTTCAACACCTGGATTTATTTATTGCTGAAATAATATACATGCGCGAAAAAAAAAAAAAAAAAAAAGATGTCCAAAATTTTTGGCGTAGTGGTCCCAGCACTCCAAAAATTAAGGGAATTTTTTTAAAAAAAATTTCATTGGTCCCTTTAAAAATTGGGGATATTACAGTTTGTCCTCCCAAAATTTATATTATGATTTTGGCCCGCGTGCATCCACTAAAAAGATTAAAAAAAAAAAACTGAAAGAGAAAAACGAAAAAAGAACATGGCTTTGCAGGAGGACAATAAATCAGCGAAGCCACAGAGCCAGCTAATATGTCCTTTGCTACAATTACTACAACGGGACGTGCAGTGATCTTTTCGTTCACTGGGATTGGAGGTTGATGGTGGAAATTATTGGAGCAACCTGTTCAAGGAGGCAGGTACAGCCCTCCAGGCGAGGGACACCAGCCTTGAAGTTAAAGCCATGGGCGAGCCTGTATAGTACAGGTGGAGCATTAAAACTGGGAGAACCGACCGTGGCCTACCACCCCACCACTTTGTGGTTCTTCCTCCTTTAGGACTTACGAGTCACAACGTACATTCGTACAAAATGCTTGTGGAAAGGTCGCCCGACTCACATTTATTAACTAATACTTTATTAAAGTATGGAATATTTTTTATATTTAATTAGTTCATTTATTCCCTACTTTTTTTTTTTCCATTAGCTTATTCGGACGATATCTTTGTAATTATTTGCTCTAATTCAGAGAGATAATCACAAACAATTGGATCTCACGTTAAAATTTATGTTACTTAAAATTTTACATAAATAATATTAAAAAGGTATACGATTTATATAATATGTCTATCTCTTTATAAATTATATAATATAAATTAATTATAAAATTATAAAAAAATCCTGATACAACTCATTTTTTATTTTTTTCACTGCATCAACTTATTCATCACCTTTTGAAAGAAAAAAACAAACCACTTTTAGCTATATTAAATAGGTTCGCAGCTATTCCCCGCCCCACTCCTCCCCACCCCACCAACAAAAAAAAAAAAAAAAAAGTTAACAGCTAATTGATGGGATCTGAAACAGTAATTGCTATTAGTTCGAAATGCTTAATTTTATTGCTTAGAAAAAAGCTTAATTTATTGATTTCGGGGCTCCTAGATTTATTATTTTCATTGTTATATTATTGTTATTTTTTTTTTAACTGCCAATGGAGTCGGAGTCTCACTCCAGCCAAGGAGTTCCGGTTTTCCAACTTGCGGGCAGGGGCAGGCTCACAAGTAGCAACCTTAGCAAAACACGTGTGGTTGGTGCCATGGAAAGTTCCTCTGGATCTACCGTCTAAAACAGCGTGCAACACACAAGTCAAGAATCCTTGGGGCCTTCCATGCAATACCACGATCTTGACCGAACCCACCCATCAGATCTGTTGTGTTTATTTGGTCTCACAATCATAACCACGCGCCCTTTTCTGCGCGTGCACTCACTGTCGGATCTCAAAAGGAGTACTTCCGTTAAGATTGGACAGTTGTGTCGTTTCTCATGAATCACCAGCTTTTTAGCATTCGACAAATTTTAAAGCAATAATAAAGTTTACTATACAAAAAAATTATTTTATTTTTTATTTTATTATAAATAAAACTGTTAATAAGGCACAGAACAATTGTACGTCAAAGAAAGAATATTATTACACGCTGACGTTATTTTATTTTATTTTGGATATTGTTGGCCTTTTTTGTGTAGTTTTGACTGGTTTTGGTCACATTTATCACAGCAGAAAATGGAAAGTTGCTTTTACATCGACGATCATTGTTCGTGTACCCAGTGGTTGTTAGTTTAACGAGGATAAATGATTAAGCCACTTAAAAGTATTTGGGACCCGCTTTTATCAGTAATTGCGTGTTACCAACCGATTTTGTTTTAACTTTTTTGTTCTCACAAGAAAAAGAAAAAAACCCACTTGATTTGAATAAGAACAAAAGCAGCGACAAGCCACTTGAACACGACATAAGCAATGATTATGACGTTTATACATTTATATGGATGAACCATAAAACACAGCATGTTCGCATGTATTCTTATAATCCAAATCAGTAATAAATTAGACCACAACCAAACACAAGAGTTTGTTTTCTAGAAACTTGTCTGTTTTAAAATATCTTTACTTGTGGGGTTGAGTGCTCTTATTTATCTACAATAATTTTATTTTTTAAAAGTTTAAAACTGTATTTTCATCAAAATTGATGGTAAAATTTAAACCTACCGTACTAATTAACTTACATAATGTGATAAAAATAATAATTTAAAATATAAAATTCCAATATTTTATAATTGGAAGGTGTAATGGAACTACTATAATTTCAACGAGCGTAAATCTCAGGCACAATCCGTGTGCCACTGAACAACAGTCTCGTTAATTATTAGCAGGTGATTTATTTGGGAGAAAAAAATGGCTGTAATACAACTGCAAAGTGTTATCCACGCGCCTGAGGGCACTGGGCGTAGGGCTGCTTGGCCAGTGATTTTCCAAATAAAGATATATTTTTAGCATCAAACATCTCAGCAAGAACATAGACCAAAGCTTGAATAATCATTGGGCCTACACATAGGTGTCTTCTTTCAGCACTAGATTCCAATCTTCGGAGTCTCAACGACCAATCACATTCCGCATTGTCGGCAGGTTTTTGTTTTTGTTTGGTGAGTTACATTTGCCTTTGTACTCGAAAGTGGGGTTGCTGGTCTTTTTACATCCTCGTCTTCAGCTGCGAAACAACAAATCGTACTTCGCTAGGTTAAAAATAAATAAATACCTCAGATGAACTTGTTTGTGAGACTAATTTCTTAAAATAAATAGTTTTTTTTTTTTTTCACTTTTTTTCAACAATTGGCCTATCAGGACCAAGCTACTTAGTATTTGAAAAGTTAAATTTTAATTTTATCAAACATATTTTAAAATTTTATCTTTATTTTTATCATTCATTATCAATTCTAATACATCTTTTTCTTAACATCAACATAAAATTTTATATCCAAACACTATATTAATAATGATTAACAAATTGGGACCAGATCAGGGGCGTTTTGTTGTTGTTCATTAACATACCAAAAAAAAAAAAAAAAAGACCGTACTGCGACTAAGTTAATAGTCATAAGCAAATTGTGATTTTTCAAAAACACCCCCTCAGAAGGCTAAAAGAACAGAACTTTTGAAGGCAGGGTTGATAAGGTGACAGACCCGTTGAGTTGAGAGGACTTTTCTCATCTGTAAATGCCGGCAGGAAAGACTGTCGTAACGCTAATTAAGGGTGATGTTTCTAGGTATAGTCACCTAATGCATTCATGTGACATCCCCCTTTGCTTTGGGATTTTTTTTTTTTTTGGGGCCCTTGACAATTTAATGGGTGCGGGAGGGGAATAATGGGTCGAGACCAATTCATTAAGTACCCCAAAAAGAGTACTTCAAATTATAAAGATGAGAGAACTTCACTCTTGATTACGATAATTATTTGCTATGCTTATCTTATTTCCATAAACAAATAAGGAGACGAACATTACAAACATACGAATGATAAATACAATATCTTATCTTCCCATAAAGTCACATAACAACTCAACTCTAATCCTATTCAAACTGTTTTTATTCCAATCCTACTCTAATTGTTCTTCCTCTGGGCCTAGATATGTTATTGTTATTTTTCATGCTTCATAAGACACATTCATTTAGCTCTCCTTAGACTTGTAAGCTCTCTCACATAGTCATCAGAAAATTCCTCTTCGGTGTCCCCCTTTAGTTATCTTTTTTGCAGGTCCGTGCAATGGACTTTAAGCTTCTTTACCATTTGCTTATCCGGTGATCTTGAGCATAGTCAAGTCATTTATCTACATCATAATTATTTTCCAGGACAATAAGGTATAGGTTGAGGATAGCAGAGATCAAATGTTTAATTACATCAATAAATAATTACTCGAGTTTAAACAATAAAATTAAAAAAAAATACATTAGAGTGTGCCTAGCATCACTCAATTAAAAAGCTTTAAAAAAAAAAAGAGGAGCAAATTTTTTTACTATTTTATGAAGTGCCATGCGGTGGGCATATAATTTTGGAATTCAAGTAGTTTTCACTTTTGGTAAGCAGAGTTATGGAAGTCTCGGGTCTAAAAGGTCTTTGGCGTGCACTTTATATTCTTTATTCTTCCTCCTCTTTAGTATCAACACGTTGCATTCATCTATGTTTATTCTTTTGCTTTCTGAGCCACGTATAGTTCTTCAATTCTGCAATAATAATATTTTATTTTATTTTTCTATATACAAAAAACTAAAAAAGGATGGAATAATTGTGAGGGACCATCAAAAGTGAAAAACAAATTGTTTTTTAAAAAAAAAGTATTTTTCATTATATATTTGACGTGGGAAAACTTGTGCTTTTGACGCGGAAATTATATAATATTCTTAGTGATAGTCTTTTTTTTTTTTTTTCCTTCTCTCTGGGCATTGTTTCTGTTAGTGATAGTAACTAACAACTATTTGTTTTGAGTGGCGTATCATCATGGAGGACAATTCTGTCTCGAATGTACAAGCACGAAACAGAGATATTATTAATTCCAGAAATTGCGAGAAAAGCGGTTGTGGACAAAATAAACTTGTAGTCTCCTACGCCCTCAGCCGAGTTAAGCGACCAAAAATGCAAAGCTGTGTGCGGGAGTGAGGAGGATGGGCATTTCTGCGAAGGCCAAGTCCAAGAGCAACAACAGTGGCAACAGCAGCGAAAACTGGGGCATGGGTCTTCTCCTAGTCTTCTTCCCCGAGGACAACAGCCCCATTGTCGACAAGAACAAGCTTTTGATCTCCTCACCGTCATCTCCCTCTGTACCATCATCTTCTTCTTCTTCTTCTTCATCACCCCCAAAACCCAGCTTTAAAAGAAGCAGTGCTTCCAGCGTCATCCTCTCCAAAGCCCAATCCACTATCTCCATCTGCGCCCTTTTCGTCTTCGTCACCCTCCTCCTATTCACTCTCTCCACTTTTGAACCGAGTACTACTTCAAGACTCCATCCAACCTCTCCTCGAAGATTCCTATCCAATAAACCTTCACCAAATTACAACCAAAACACTAAAACCAATATCAGTTACCACGATTCTGCTCTCCCATCCTCATCGTTGTTGGAAGGGGTTTACGGAAGAATCGGATACCATACGAAAGGCTGCTCCCTCGCCAACTGCGCTACAAGGAATGGGAATTCTGTATAGACGAGGCACCAAAGCCATGAATGATCTTGTTGTTGCTCATGTGGTGGAGGACGTCACGGTGGAAGACTTCCGGTTGTTTTCGAGAGCCTTGCATAGGTCTGGACTCACAGCAAGAGCTGACATAGTTTTCATATTCGCTTCTTCATCGTTTCCTGCAAGATTTGGTTCGTTATTCAAGAAGAGAACGACTCGTTTTTTAAGCTCATTCACCATTATAAGAAACAGAATAGTACTGCTCCGAAGCAGGCGACGAGCTTTGATGTAACGAATTTTTTGAGGAGTACTGGAAAGAAGGAAAAGAAGGAAATGGCGGAGCCCATATGGGGTAAGAGACAGAGAAGCAACAACAGTACATCCGATGGTGGGGAAGCGGGAGCTGAGTCAACCGGGTTGAGTTACGGCTCGGTAGTGGGCTTCGAAGCGTCCGAGCTTGACGCCGAGAACTCGCTTGCCGGGTTTCTGGACCACGTGCCGTTGAGATTGAGAAGATGGGCTTGTTACCCGATGCTGCTAGGCCGACTGCGGCGGAATTTCAAGCATGTAATGCTGGTGGACGTCAAGAATTCCTTCGTACTCGGTGACCCACTCGGCCGAGTCAGGAGCCGGAACCCCTTGTCGGTTCATTTATCGACTAAGTGGGAGAGTTCGCCTGGCAAGCATGGTAAGAAGAACTCGGACAAAAGTCAGTCCCATAATCCTGTCAACTCAGCTGTAATAATGGGTGGAGCTCGAGAGTTCGGCGCTTATCCAACGCCATGGTAACCGAAATTGTTCGAGCCGCAATGCAACACAAGAGAGAAGAACTCGGTCTTTGAATCGGGAATTCTGAGTCAACTCGTTGCCAATGAGTTCATATTGAAGAGCGTCGATTTGATCACCTCACCCGGGTCAAACCCAGACGTGAGTACGCTCGCTAGCCTACGCTCGGTTACTCCAACGTCATTGTCGGATTACGCTGTAATCTCACGGGGTAACAATAATTTTGATTTTGGTTCTGTTATTAGGAAAGCGATATGTTCTTTTGAAGTAGATTCTTCTATTTATAGGGATTGTTAATGGTCCATTAAATAAAAAATACAAATCATAATAAGAGATTCATATAGATTTTTTTTTGGTATTTTCTGTTGTGTTCGTCTCAGTTGGTCTTGTTCTTACATGTACACAATATTCAGAAATAAAATTTTGCAATTTTTGCCTTAAAAAGAAGAGAAACGAAAAATAATTGTCCTTTTTGCAGGTGTCGGCTACGGATATCTTTTAGATCTTAGCCTCTGTAATTGGCTTTAACGTGTGATTAGCGCACTTGGACTTTAACAATAATACTTTAAATCAAGGAGTCATGCTCAGTCATCTTGGATTATTAATTCTTCTGTTGGGCAACTAATTAGACTGATAATCCTCCAAGCAGAATATATTGCTATTTTTACCCATTCTATATAATTATCATTTTTTTTTTGTCGTCTTTTGTTTTTATCCTAAGAATGTCGGTTGCACTACTGGATGCGCTGGTTCCTCCTTGGTGCCTTATCATCTACTTTACACGGTTCTAAACTTCTATAAGAAGAGAAGAGAAAAGAAAAGGAGGACAAAAAACTTTGCCCTCGATGTAGTGTTTGGCTCCCTAAACTCTTATAGGATCTCCAAGTTCTAAATGAGCCATGTGAAACGAGGAAATTTAAGACCGCGAGGCGTGAACGGTAAAAGCAAAGGGGGAGTTTTGAGTACTTTTGGATTTGGTGCTTCTTTCTAGGAAAGTTAAAAAAAATTACCAACAACTAATTGTACAGAAAGGAAAAGAAATCAAACGGAACAGGGCCAGAGAGAAAAGAAGAGAGATAATAAAAGAGTCATGAAGGGAATGTGAGGCAACTACGCGTAGGGCGCAGGGAAACGCATTGATTAAGCCCATGTGCTCGTGATCTTTCCTCTCCAGAGTCCGCGTTAACTTTCACAATTTTTATCCTTTTTTAAGGGGGCAGAGAAAGCAACAAAAGGTGTTATGGCTCCGCCTCTGCCAACCAAACGAAACCCCATTTACTTCATATGGCATTAAAGTGGGCAACAAATAACATAAACAAAGAGAAATGCCATCGAATTACGCTCTCAAATGCCTTAATTTAAGGTTTTTCAGAGCTGGCCTGAAAAAAGTGTGATCTCGTCTTTAATTTGTCGCTCCCAATACTGATCTCTTTTTCCCATTTCAAGGGCTGGCACAATAAACACACACATATTTGACTTTCGGCTAGCAGACCCTATTTCACTTTCAGAGCTCTGGCCTATGGATATAAGCCAGAGCTCTGAACTTCTTAAATTTGTCTGTGTTTAATGTGCAGGTATAACCTCTGGGTTAAATTTATTGACCCCCACACATAGCAACTCTATTTGGGGCTTGGAGGCATCAGATTATGCTTCTAAGAGAGCTGAATTAGGTCAATTAATGCTAGCTGGTTTAATCTTGAAGAGTAAGGCTTAGTGGAGATCAGATCAAGACCCAAGTGCAACAGGGTTCAAAGCAATCCCCTCTATTCTGTAAATTAGCTAAGATCCCCATTAGTACGTTAATCAACAACGTGCATGGCTGATACAAGTAACCGGTGGAAAACTTTGACGTTTAGCCCCGATTGATCTTAGCAAGTTAAGTGTCATTATCCTAGAATTCAATATGAAAACTCCATTTAGATAGAACTATGAATTTTGGCAGAATTATGATTGAACAAGCTGTACTCGATCTGTACATCATGAGCCCCGGCCCCATGTTGGCCTGAAAACGATGCAGTACTTAATATTCAACTTGATGCATATATATATATATATATATATATATATATATATATATATATATATATATAAAGCCAAGCAGTTTATGAGGTGCTGAAATGCCTCCAATAATCTCCATCAGGTACATAAGTGGAATATCCTAGCTAGTGATTAAGTTGAACCATTGCTAGCTATGCCACCGCTGAAAATGATTGGATGATCATTCAGTCATACGTGTGTAATTAAACTTGGTAATGCTTGATATTGATGCAGAACCCAATTCAGTGCATAATTTTGAAAAATATAAGATTTTTTTTATTTGGGTCTTTGGATGCTCGATCTTCTACTTAACTGCTTGAACGAAACCATCCATGGGAAAGGCCAAGCCACCGACACCAATAATAATAATGGCACCACGTGTCATATCATGGTTCAGAAGAGACAATTATATGACTTGCCTTTCTTTGATTTAGGAGGGATGCTTTTGGACCCCCAGTTGGAGGAAGGAGATGGTTGATTCTTAAGAAGATAGAATTTGCGCAACTTGAGTGGAGCAGCCCCACATTTTTTTTGTGCGAAACAGACCTGCGAATATGGCGGATTCCACGTATAATATAAGATAGAAAGATACGATCTTAGCTCTTTAAGGCTGTCCAAGTGGACCAAGATAGAAACCCGTACTCTAGTACATGGAAAAACCAAAACACAAACCACCACCAAGTTTTTGTTGTTGTACCAAGTACAAGGCCTAGGCTGCACGGTCGATTCTCGTCCGGCCTGTATGATTTCCCCTCTGCTAAATGTCGCCTTTTGAATGTACGTGGACACATTTTCCACAAGGCAACAACGGTAACCTCTTGTAGGGCTCTATAATTAATTACGTCCCTAAGAGAAAAGAAAGTCATCAATTTGAGAGTAATTAATTATATATGTAGTTAACTTTTTTGTAGTACTCCTACATTTGAAAATTTTTAGCTACGTACGCTCCCGCATGCAACACGTTTGTGCGCTAAAGGGTCGGCACCGACACGAGTGCACGCCGAAAGGTTTTTAGTCCCCGCGCGCTTGCTCCTTATGGAATGCAGTAACAAATCATAATGAGCAGAGCAGACAACAAACAAGCAGAAATCGGTTGGCAAAGTTGTTCTTCGTTCCGTTGAAGAGGATACAAAAGAATGGTGATTTCTTGAGTTACAAGCTGCAGTGGCGGATTTCAGTTTTGGGGTCCAAATAGACAACAGTACTAAGAGCACGTAGCACCCCTCGCTTCCGCATCCACAAATTGACCTATTTGCAGCAAACTATTCTTGTTGGATCAGTCTTAGATTTATTAATTTGCAGCATCAAATAATCAGTGGTAGTTTTGATAGATCTCGGGCATATATAAGGCGATTTCAAGTCGCTATCAGAGGGTTATGGTTCAATGTCTATATAAGTAGAAGCCCACGGGTGACTTATGAGCAAGTCCATTGTGCTGGGGATTGGTGGCTCCAATTCATACGTGCATGTGAGGATGGTGTAGACGCATGTGATCAGGATAGTGAAGCACTTCATGTGTGAAGCTTATACGCCATTGCTACTTACCTAACACTGGGCCTTATACATATGATACTTAGCTAGCTGTGCCTTTCCTGCTTTCTTTTTCGAGTTTTTTTGGCAAATATTGTGCGATTTTATCAGGTTAATTATTATGCCACAAAGATGAGAAATTGGGAACGCTTGTGAAAGTTTATCCCGACTAAAGGCTTACAGCTATTGTACGCAAGTTTATCTTAGATTAAGAACCAATTTAATTTGCATGGAAGCCAACAACATAGAAAGGGTTAGGTAGGGCTAGAATGTTGAGTTTCTCTCTCTAAAAGTATGGGTTAGACGCACATTTAGGTTCAAATCACCCCTAGCGACTTAAATGAGAGGCTGATAAGTAAGCCGATCAGTTTTTCTAGAGTCTGCCGTGATGCTGAACCCAACTCGTGCTAATACTAAGACAGGTACGTTCGAATCCCGTGCACGTGAATGGATACTTAAATTTTCCTTATTATCACAAAATGAAAAATAAGCATTCTGGAATACTCAAGTTTTTTTCTCTCTCTCTTTCTTTAAAGCATATTCGCTGGGCACTCACCACTACAGTACCTAATTAGCATCTATCTCTCTCTCCAAATCCACCCACAAAAATTTGTAGTTTACTCACTGGCTTAAGCAAATACCAAAAAACAAGGCTCATCAAGACATGGGCCCAGATTAATATTTTAATTTTTGTCGAGCCACAAGAAAAGTAAAAGTATTAGAATACATAAAAGGAAAGCTTTGATTTATAAGGGCCAAAAGAAACAGCTTATAGAGAAACAACCATCTTAAAGGGTAGGTGCTTTGGATAAACTATACTATTATATAGAGTTGTGGTTGAGATGCACCACGTCACACAGTCAGTGTACCGTGAGATTAACAAGGAAATTTAATTCCTACATTTTGGAGCAAAAGCTAGCTTGTATCATTCTATCGCTAAGACTGAGGTGGCACTGCTTGTCTAAAAGCCGTAGATAATCAAAACGTTTAAAGTATGAAGTTGGGTAAAGGGTTATAGGATGGGCATAATTTTGAGCAGCCAGCTGGCTGTCCTGGGCCTTTCTTTTCAAAACCTTACCAGTTGTGACATAAAGCAATCTTCAACAATTCAAGCCCAAATAATAATTAAAAAAAAAAAGAAGACACAACAGAATTTCTTAAAAGAGCAGACTCTAGAGGCCATTGGCCCAAAAATAAGCCGTACAAGCTACCCCACTAGACGAGGAATGTGGACCACGGTTGTTCACTAGTTAGTATTTGTTTATTCAAAGCATGTTCTGGGGATACGAAAATTTGGAGAGGAATAATTTCCACTTTGTTCGGCCATCGGTGTGTCAGTGTGTATCTTCATCCAAAATATAATTACTTCGCCGTGGTCCTGATAAATTATAGGAATCTTCAACAAAATAGAAATTTTGACATCCTATTCTTTGAGGTCATAAATACACACCACATGCACCCCGGTACAAAAAAAAAAAATATTACAAATTAGTTCATGTGATAAAGTTTTCGTTTAAAACACATCTCTTTCTATATCATCGTCTCTTTCATTAATAGCAGATGCAAGTCAGTACCAAACGCAGCACATCATGTGTCCAAGTAAACCCCTGTAGCCACTAACATTTGTTGTTAATAAAAAAGACGTAGATGGACAGAGACATAATTTTAACAAAAAAATTGTCTCAAGAATGAATTTGTAACTTTTTTTTACATCAAGAGCTAATTTGAAACTTTCTTAAACCACTGGTCTATATACGTGCTTTACCCTTTCTTTCATAAATAACACGTATAATATAGTCCATGAATTGCACGGTGATGAAAAATAGTGATTCCATAAAGAAACAAAAGAGCGTTAAAGAAGACACATTAAATAGAAGTGTAAGTTCTATTTTACCCTTCGTTTTGCAAACTTCCCCTTTTATCTGCCACTGAAAGATCATATTTGGTATAAATCAGCAGTAAAGGTCAGTGTCCTTTACAAGATTCAATCACCAAGCTGGTTTCTAAGGTGATTATGTGCTGAATATTGGGTAACAAAGCGGTCAAACTTGTACAATTCTCAATACCCAATATCCGAAGGTTAGTGAGGCATCCATCACCCCTCAAAACAAAGTTTCTAGCCTTGTGCAGTTAAACATCTAAGAAAATTCAAGTAAAATACCCCGTTATCAAACAAGGATCTAGCAGCTGGTGTTGTTAAGGTTTTAAGTCCCCCGCCGCTTGCTCCTATTGAATGCCGTAACAAATCATAATGAGTAGAGCAGAGAATAAGCGAGCATAAATTGGTTGGCGAAGTTGTTCTTTGTATAGAAGAGTTCACTTTGGCAAGATTACGTTGAAGAGGAGCCAAAGGAATGGTGATTTCTTATCCACAAGTTGACCTATTTGCAGCAAACTAGTGTTGTGGGGATCAGTCTCGTAGATTTATATCATTAATGTATTAATTTGCAGCATCAAATAATCAGTGGTAGTTAATTAATTTGCTTCATCACGGGATAAATAAGGCAATTGCAAGTCACAATCAGAGGGTTATAGTTCAATGTGTATGTAAGAAGAAGCCCACGGGTGGCTTATGAGAAAGTCAATTGAGGGGGGGGATTGGTCATTGGTGGCTCCTTCATACATGCATGTGAGGATGGTGTATACCCATGTGAGGATAGAAGCTTATACGCCATTGCTACTTTGCCTAACGAATATCGGGGCCTTAGACATATGATACTTAGCTAGCTGCCTTTCCTTAATTCTTTACTTTTTGAGTTTTTTTGGCATATATTGTGGGATTTTATCAGATTATATTATGCCACAAAGATGAGATGTTGGGAACTTTTGTTTTGTGAAAGTTTATCCTGATTAAATGCTTACAGCTAGCTAGCTATTGTGCAAATTAAATCAACCCACAAAACTCCATAGTTTAGTCATTGGCTTGAGCAAATGCCAGAAATAAAACTCATCAAGACATGGGCCGGGATTAATATTTTAATTTTTGTCGAACCACAATAAAAGTAAAAACTATTTAGAATACATGATAAAAGGAAAGCTATGACCAAAAGAAACAGGTAATAGAGACTGAGAAATAACCATCTCAAAAGGTAGGTGCTTTGGATAAGCTATTCTATAGAGTTGTGGTAATTGAGATGCATCACAGACTTGTACCTCGAGATTAACAACTCTATTTCCTACGTGGTGGAGCAAAAGCCAGCGTACATATCATTCTATAACTAGGACTCTGTGAGGTGGTGCTGCTTGTGTAAAAGCCGTAGATTATCAAAACCTTAAAGTTTCCATTAGGTCGCTGTCGCCTGTCTTTCTTGATTTGGATGGATTCCTTCTTCGAATCAGATTCTCTCTCTGCAAGGTTTGTTACACGAGCACAGAAACTTCCGGTCATTGAACCGCGTCGGCTTGGGTCACGGAAAAAATAGAAAGATCTTTCTTTATTATCCGAGAAAGGGAAAGGAGGATCGCATCTGTTTTTCTTTTCTTTGCCGAAGGAAGATCACACTGTAGTTGGGTGTGTATGATATATTATGCCCATGAAACGCGAAAAACATGGTAGCCCATTAGCAATTATATCTGCCTTGTTAACTTTGGTGGAAAGAGATTACACTCGTCTTTATTCTTCAAAAGATAATGATTCAAAAATATTATGAAAAAATCAATCCTATCCTGCAAAAATATTAAACTATACAGGAGGCAGTAATTACTTTATCGCCAAACGTTCCAACCATAATGTATTAAAAAAAAAAAAGACCCATGACTTCCAACCTTTAAGGAATTGTTTTAAGTGCGAGCGATACTGAAAGTGGGTTAGAGATTCCTTGGGCCACTTAAATAAGTCCCCGATCTACCAAGGAGACATAAGCCTTGCGGGAAGAGCCCCGAAAGGAAAGGGGATATGCAGGCCCTTTCCGCATATAAGAGGCCGGAGCTCAAAAGGTCCTGCATTAATGATTAGGTACGTTCGTTTTAATAAAATTTTAAAATTTTAAATATATAATAAATATTTAAGTGGTATTAAAATTTTTATAAAAATTATTAAGCAGTATTAAATATTTTTTAAAAAAAAAATATTGAGTTGTAATGTTATTTATATAAAAATAATATTGAGATTATAATTTTAAAACGTAAAATTTAAATTAGTCTCAGACTCTAAAATTTTCATTGAAGCAAAGATACCCAGCCTGGGCACGCAGGGACAGTTCTTCGTCTGCCGAGTCTCATCTAACAAAAATAAGCTTCTTCTGTAGAGGAGACCTTTCACGGCAAGTCCAATCAGCCGTACGAGACCACTGAACGAGGAAAGGTGATCTTCTCCGTTCTCCCCCACGAGTGGCTAACCATTGAAGACCAAGGCGAAGGACTTTCCTTTGGATGAATGCAAAGGAGCTGCTGTTATACAGTAATCACTTCTCCTATTCGCGCACCACATTGTGCCACTTCACTTGCAGAGTCGAATTACTGGAGGAGACGCGCGACGTCCATTCCGCCAACCTACTTTTCCTCGACAATGAGCAGAGCAATAAAAAGGATAAAACTCCCATCTCGGTACATACAAAAAAACACACTATGACAATTGCGAGCTCTCTTTTTCCCTCCAATATACACTTTCACAAATATTACGACTAAGCACCGGAGGCCCACTCCACAGGAATAGCTCTGTCTAAGACTCTTAAGATTTCTTTGTGCAGGTCTAATTAATAAAGAGAAATGTTTGATAGTGATCCATAGCTTGCCGGGTGAGCCTTTTTTTTTTTTTTTTTTGGTATCATCAAAAGCAAAGCCTGAGTTTGGGATGTTAGTTTTTTATAAAAAAAAATTGTAAAATTTTTACGATTTTTGATAAAATTGTGAATATATATATTGAAATTTTATTTGTTTTTGTATAAAAAAGAAGATTTATTATAATTTTTTAGGAAATTGGCAGTTTAATCCTTCAGTTTTTCCCTCTTTAGCGGTTCAATCCTTAAGAAATAAACCCTATCAAATTACTCCCCAAACTACCATCATTTGACAAAACCATCATTCCGTCAGGATTCCGTGATTTTTTAACGGGAGAACATTCTACACTGGTCTGGTCTGCTTCTATGGTCTGCTGATTTGCTTCTATGGTCTGCTGGTACGTTCTCTCGTTAAAAAATCACACGAAACCCTGACGGAAGGATGATTTTGTCAAATGATGGTAGTTTGGGGAGTAATTTGTTAGGGTTTATTTCCTAAGGATCGAACCGCTAAAGAGGGAAAACCTAAGGATTAAATTATCAATTTCTCGATTTTTTAATGGGAGGACATTCCACGCTGGCAGACCAGTAGATCATACCAGCAGACCAACAGACTATAGAAGCAGACCAACAGACCAGACAAGCAGACCAGCAGACCATAGAAGCAGACTAGCAGATCAGACCAGCGTGGAACGTTCTCCCCTTAAAAAATCACACGGAATCCTGACGGAAGGATGATTTTGTCAAATAATGGTAGTTTGAGGAGTAATTTGTTAGGGTTTATTTCCTAAGAATCGAACCGCTAAAGGGAGAAAAACTTAAGGATTAAACTGTTAATTTCTCTAATTTTTTTTAAAATATATTAAAATTTATGTAAAAAATTATTAGAATTAATATTACATCTATTGATATTTGTGTAAAATTTTTTTAATATTTTAAATGTTCGTTTTATAAATTTATTATATTAATTGTAGCTTATTTTAGCAAAATGGGATGAGATGCAATTCTCAGGGTATTGCCAGGAAAAGCCACATGCGTTACCTTTTTAAAATGTTTTTGCTTTAAAGGATAGAGAAAGAACGAAAAGGCCGAATAAGGGACGCAGTGACCGGTAGAATTTTATTTGTGCTGGAGTTGCCGAGTTGGTTCCAAATTCCAACGTATGGAATTTTTTTTTTTCTTAGCTATTCCAACGTACGTATCCAAACGACTGTTAACTATTGAGTTTTCAAGGACCAAGCATGCTGCTGATGTTGACTTGAACAGGAACTCTCTTCTACCAGATTGGCCTGCAAATTCTGCTAATGGTCTACCATGTTTTTTCGCGTTTGATTGCTATCATAGATCCAAAGAAAAAAAAGAAGATTAGTATCTGTGTTATTTTCTTCCAAAATTTTGAGATATAAAAATTTTTAATAAATAAATACATTTTAAAATTTTTAATTTATATATATATATATATTTTTATAAATTTTAATAAAATAAATTCATAAAATCTCATAAATATTCTTTAAAATTTTGGCAAGCGAGTACTTGCTTATCAGGAGATCTCCTTGGCATGGGGCCTCCAAAGCGATCTTAACAACCTTGACCGCACCATTTCAACCGTTCAAGCAGTGTTCCTGGATGCTGAAGAGAAGCGAGCAAGCAACTGCAAGCTGAGCCTCTGGTTAGGGCAGCTCAAAGATATCTTATACGACGCCGAGGATGTGCTGGGTGAAATTGAGTACAAAGCTTTGAGGAAGCAAGTGGTTAGCACATGCGGGAGCACTAGCACAAAGGTACGAGATTTCTTTTCATCCCCTAAGGCACTTGCGTCCCGTTTTAAACTGGCTCATAAAATCAAGAACATTAGAGAGAGGTTGGCTGAGGTTGTGGCTGAGAAGGATCAATTTAATCTCACCGAACGACTTGAAGATGGGCATGTCGTTCACAGGAGGGACATGACTCACTCCTTTGTTCATCCTTCGACAGTCATCGGTAGCGACAACGACAAAAAAAGATCATTGCTCTTTTGATGCGCAAAGATACCAGCCGAAATGTCAATGTAATACCTATAGTTGGATTGGGAGGTTTGGGGAAGACCACGCTTGCCAAGTTGGTGTACAACGACGAAGGTGTAGTTGGTCATTTTCAGTTGAGAGCGTGGGTTTGTGTCTCTGAGGATTTTAGTCTTACGAGATTGATAAAAGAAATCCTTAAATCTACAGGCTTTACAATCGAAGAGAATTCGAGTACTGTAGATACCTTGCAAACCAAGTTGAGAGAAAGTTTACGGGGTAATAGATTTCTACTTGTCCTAGATGGTATTTGGAACGAAGACCTTAATAGATGGAATGAATTGAAAGTTTTGTTAATCGGTGGTTCCAATGGAAGTAATATCGTAGTCACGACAAGTAACAACGTTGTTGCCTCTGTCGTGGGTACTGTTCCCCCACACAATTTAAAAGGTCTATCCCAAGAGGATTGTTTGTCTTTGTTTCTGAACTGTGCATTTAAGGATAGAAAAGGTGAAGGACATCCAAAGCTCGTAGAAATGGGGAAGATATTGTGAAAAAATGCAATGGAGTTCCATTGGCAGTGAGGACTTTAGGCTGGCTTACTGTATTCGAAATTTGATGAAAGGGAATGGCAATTGGTGAGAGAGAACGAGATATGGAAATTAGAACAAAAGGATGGCGACATTTTACCCGCATTGAGGCTAAGTTATGATCGATTGCCATTTCACTTGAAGCAATGCTTTGTCTATTGTTCTCTTTTTCCAAAAGATTGTGTAATCAATAATCTTGAGTTGATTCACTTTTGGATGGCCTATGGAATCATTCAAACAGATACTAATGACAATGAAGAACTGGAAGAGGTTGGGGAAAGGTATATCAAGCAGTTGACTTCGATATGTTTTTTCCAAGATGTTGAGTTTGTTGTTCACGTTGAGAGTTATTCCTTTAAAATGCATGATTTGGTCCATGATCTTGCACTCTCAGTTACACAAGGAGAGTGTTCGATGGTAGACTCCGACAGCAAAAGCATTCCTGCAACAGTTCGTCATTTGTCATTTTCAGGCAGTGGCCAAGAAGTTCCCACGACACTTGGACAAGTTGGCTAGTGTGCGGACCGCTATGTTCCAAACCACTCACCAACTGTCCTTGCTCGAAGCATGCATCTCAAGATTCGAGTACTTGCGGGTGCTTAATTTAAGTACTCATCTTTGAACTGTTGCCGAGTTCCAGAGTATTTGAGAATTCTTGACATATCTATCTGATAATGATAGGATCCAGAAGCTTCCTAACTCCATATGCAAGCTGCATAATTTGCAGACTTTAGACTTTGGGGATGTCTCAAACTTGAACGGCTGCCCAAAGATCTGAGGAACATGATCAGCCTTAGGCTTTTGACCATAACAAAAGCTTATGGATCCTTACTAGATAACGGGGTATATTGCTTGAATTCTCTCCGATTTTTAAGGATTGGTGAGTGTCGAAGACTAGAATTTTTATTTCAAGGGGTGGACGGGTGCCTCACCAACCTTCAAACATTACTTGTCAAAAATTGTGAAAGTCTGACTTACTTGGTGGAGAATGGAGTATGTCGTTTGAATTTTCTTCGGTTTTTAGCTATTAGGGACTGCCCAAAGCTAGAAACTTTGTTTCGAGGGGTGGATGGGTGCCTCACTAACCTTCGGATATTGGTTATTGGCAATTGTACAAGTTTGACTACTTTGTTACCCAATATCAAGCATATAACCACCTTAGAGTTCTTGATGATTAAATCTTGTGAAGAGCTCTATTTATCAAAAGGAGAAGAGCATCCAGATGTCAAGTTTAGCCTGCAAGGATTGGTCTTTTCAAATTTACCACAATTGGAGGTTTTGCCCAGATGGCTGCAAGGATCTGCTAATACTTTAAAGGAACTTGTAATAAAAGATTGTCAGAACTTTGAGGTCTTGCCTGAGTGGCTGCCGAATCTGAAATCAATTCAGAAACTGGCGATTATCAATTGCCCCAAGTTGTCATCTCTTCTGGAGGGGATGCAACATCTCACTGCGCTAAGTGAACTGTGGATTCGAGATTGTGATGAATTGAGTAGGAAGTGCAAACAGGAAGACTGGTCCAAGATTGCTCATATTCCACCGGTTGTACTTGACGAGGAATCGGGAAATGATTAGGTAATGTTGATTTTGTCTTCTTCTTCTTCATTTCATGGTTCAATGAAGAGTATGTTGATTCTGTCTTCTTCTTCTTCACTTCCTGGTTCAATGATGAACTCTTCTTATGTGATGAGGGGCACGAGATGACATCTAGGAAGTTCACTCATTTTGCATTTGTGGACTAACATTGTACTGATATTCAGGTATAAGGTTTAAGACTATGTTTGTCAACTCAAAAATTTTTAATCTTCACTCAAAAAAAAAATTGAAAATTTTAGTTGCAGAACAACAAAATCTCAAAGTTTTGGTTAACAAAATTTTATCCTTCTTAAATAAAATTATCCCTCTCTACACTTTTTCAATAAAATACTTTTCAAAATTAAATCATCTCTCTTCACACTTTTCACAAACTTCAACATTTTTTGTTAAAAAAATTATCAAATCATCTCTCTTTATACTTCTTTTCACATTCTCTAATAAAAATAAATCACCAAACCAACATCCTACAAAATTTTCTAGCAACTTTTCACATACCCTCGTAAAAGTCAACAAAATCTAACACTACCCTCAATAAGAAAAATTTTAAAAAAGAAAGAAAATTTAATTCCAATTAGTTAAATTCAGATGCTGCCAGATACTGATGTATGGTTGAGCAGCACTTCTTTTCTTTTTGCAGTTGCATCTGTGTTGTAATTTAACGCAAGCTTGATCTATGGAAGATTGAAAATCCTTTTTTCGTCTCGTTTAAGCGCAATCCTTGGAGTTTTTAAGCGGTTCATTTGGTACATATGTTTTTTGCGGAACAAAACAGAATGGTAGTGAAAGAAGCCAAAACATTCAGCTATGATCAACTGAAATCGAATTGTGATAATCCAGAAATGTGATAATCCAGTGACTGCAACTAATCTTTGAACTTTGAAGGAACATAGAGTTGGTTCTACTGTGAATTTCTTCATTTCAATCAATTTGCAGAGTGGGTACTATTATTCTCACTATCAATGCTTCGCAGAATCTCCAGGACAAACATCTATTGGGATGAGTTGATCAAAGAAAGAAGCATTATTTGACTTGCTCAAAGTGGAAGCGAGACATGGACTAGAAGAAGTTGAGTTGCTTTGTTTTGTTTTGCACGCTGAAGAGCGAATCTTCCACCGGTCTTTTGCATCTTTGTTCCTAATTTATATTGGTCTCCACTTTTGCATCTGAATAGTGGTTGTTTCAACTGCTAAGTCCTATTGTAAGCTCACAAATTCTTGTTTAGAAGACTCAAAGGCGGGGTGAAATTATTTTATTTTGCTAAAAGTGTGGTGTATATGTAATATGAAATTCATTTGTACTCGAATGTAATTGCAAGGAAAAAAGAGGTTTCTGTGCTGAATCCCATTTTTAGGGGTCATATATGGAACATTCTCGTTCTTTCCGAAAGTGAAATCCTCCTGTGGGCGAGAAACTACTGGACTTTAAACTTTCATTTTGACAAGTATCTGACATAACTACGTAGCTCCTAAACTTCTCACACTTTTGTTTCCTGGGTCTAGTAGTCCATTATTGTCGTTGCCCTTTGGTAGAATTAATTTAAGGAGACAAGTAGGTATATAAAATAACCAAATCATCTCCTTTGTCTTGTTACTTTATTATTATTATTATTATTTGCGGTTCTAAATTGCAAATACTGCTTTAGGAGACCACCAGTCGAAAGATTTTTAAAAAAACCTGAGGTACCAACTAGGCAACTAATACATTCCCTCCGTTCTGCCTCTACTATTTCTACGTCTTTCTTTTGCTTGGGGTGGGAGTTGGGACAGTTTTTAGAAAGAGGGAGGAATGGAGGGCATGAAAAGCCGAAGGAACAAAAAAAAAGAAAAAACAGTGCGGAATTGTGCTGTATGAACACAACACCTTACCACAGAAACTGCTAAAAAATTTGGCACGTCGACGTCCATCTGCAACGGAACATGAGACAGAGTATAGCCTCTTTAAAGCATTGAGCTTAGGATTTCCTTCATTTTCGGCACCGATACACAAATCACAAGTGGCAACCAACAAACCAATTTCCATTGTTTATATTAGAATCCGAGTCCAAATGCGTTACATATACAACTTCCCTTTTTGCACAAAAATAAAACATAGCCAACAGCCAGATGACCACAAAATGAAAATTTGACCAAATTAAAGAATCTGACTTCCTCAGGCCTTTAAAACTAGAACCCGTAACAATTACAAAAGGATTGCAGCAGTTTAAAAGTAGAACAATAAAAGAATCACTCCTCAGATGCCATCACAATCAATATCGCTGCCATCACAGCTATGTTCACCAAGTGCACATACCTAAATGCTAAGACACGGCAAACCAGGCATGCTTTTCTACCAATAAACCACAGATATCCAACTTGGAAGTGAAGATCAACACAACAGAGGAACGAAGAAGCAATAGGTGGTGGAAAATCAGCTCTTTAAATGAGCCTGGTCTCTAAAATAAATCAACTTTCTTCTTCTGCATGTCTTGCTTCCACTTGGGCAATTTATAGAATGCTTCTTTGGTCACCCCAAACACAGTTTGGAACTCCTCATCTGACAGATAAGCCTGGAAATTCCGAAAAAAGAAGAGAAAAACATTAATACGAAATTTCATAGGAACTAAACAACAGACATTCATAATAGAACCAACCTCTCTCTTCTTAAAATCAATTCCCTTCACTGGATTATCAGATTTTGCCTTCAGTTGATCATAACTGAATGTTTGACGACTTCCACAATCATTTTCCTCCTGGGCTGTCTCTTGCTTTGGCTCCAAATCCTCCCCATTGCTTTCTGAAGCAGGTGCAACTTCCTCCACCTCCTTCGCTTCTGAAACTTCTTGAGGACCCTCTGTTTCAGATTGGGAATTTTCACCCTTCGCTTCTGAGGCGAGAACTCAAAATGAGCCATAGATGCGTAAGTTTTAGATACAAGTGAACAAACATACGGCTCTAATTAACTTGTTAAGGAGACACAGATGCCAGGTGTGCTGGTTACAACCATTTTTCCTTTTTCCCTAGAATTAGATATCACTCCAAAAGAAAACGATGGTTACTACATTTTTCTTAATAAACCATGTATATCTTTCAATTGATGAAATTAACAAGAGAGGTCCCCACTCCTCTACTGCCTTAGCAGAAGCCAGGTGTCTGAATTTTCCAACAAGGACAATCTAGCTAAACATCAAAGGAACGAGAGAAGGGGGTAGGGGGATAGAAGGAAGGAAAAGAAAGATGAAGATGAAGATTAGGCTGCTTTTTCTTTTTCTTTCTTTTTTTCTTTGGGGGTGGGATGTTGTTTGGTGTCCCTTTACAAAATAGCAGCTTTGGGTAGCTTGATGTGAACAAATCATATGTGTAATGTATGTCAACAACACTCATTTCGCAAACATCACGTGATAATGTTTACATACCAAGGGGGTTAGTTTCTGATAGATTGCTGCTGGATGGGGCAGGAGAACCATCAGGGGATGGCTTTTTTTCAGCTGTAAGAACTGATGAAAGAGCAGCAACTGCTGCTGCTCTTTGAGATCCTTGACCTGCGACAGATGGCCTAGGAGCAGAAATTTTTGCACCAGAGGATGAATTAAATGCAGAGTTCAAGGCAGCTAGTGCTTCAGCCCTTTGCCTAGGTCCTCCTTGACTTGTCCCATTGGATTTCTCCAGAGCCTGCAATAGTGCCGAAGTTGACTTAGCATAAGAACATCTCAAAGATGCATAGACATGTTGACATGGTCACAACCATCTGGTATAAACTACTGAATTTTATAATGAAAGGAATGCAGAAGTACACAAGTTATAATAGTGAAACCACACGGAAGACTATAGTTGCACCAGAACAACGGTCCACTTGTAAAGCTTGGAGTGTAGCTTGCGTGCTACTGTAAGTTGTTGTTGGAAACCAAAACCAACAAGATCTCATTGTACACAGCTGGAGTTGATTCAGGACAACAATGTCTCAAAGACATGCTTACATGTCTCCATGAACATCACCAACGGCTATAAACTTTATACTACTTGGCATGAAAACTATGCCGAGGCATGAAAGATAGATAAATGCTATAACAGCAATTCTTGCACCAAAATCATGAGCGAGCTTCAGGTACAACCCCTGGTGCAGATTGAATCCTTCCATCCGATGGAGGCAACAAAACCACATTGTACCAGCGGTGTCCAAAAACCCTTCTCAGGGTTTGAGCAAAAGAAGGCATGACTTGTCCAATTACCAAAAAGCTTGCCCAAGGTTTCTTCATTAGTACACCATTCCATATCATCCACGTAAATTGTCGATGCATTGAAATAAGTACTAACTACGATAATACAAGTCAAATGTGCATCTCCATTTTTTTTATAAATATTTTTCAAAGGAAAATGTGTTATCTTAAGAGTGAGTCTGAAACTTTTCATACTGCATGATCCAGGTGAAATATCTCACTTTTGTACAATTAGTTAGTATATATTGCATTCCTCTGTTTGGCCAATTGCTGACCTCACCACGACTAGGATTATTTACTGCCTTCCAGTCTCGAGAGTTACGTATGCAAGATCCTGTTCCCCTTGGTTTTCAGGCATCATTTGCTACACTTTTCTTTTTGTCGCACCCTGAGAACTTTTCAAATCTTACAACTACAATCTTGAAGAGCAAGAATAATCCTGGCCAAATTGCACATACATAATCCCAAGATTATCATCAACTTTCTTCTTCTAGATATACTCATTCCGTAGCAAGAGGCATTATGATATTACACAGCCAACCAGTGATGAATCTAGTTGGGGCCCCCTAAAAATTTTGAGCAACAAATTTGGGGATTTTCAGTCATTTACCCCTAACTTGAAAAAAAAAAAAGTAGAGAATTGCTTTTCGTATCAATTGCAATAAGAGTGGTCCCCTCATGAAATTTAAATGAAATCACCTCCATTAGGCTTCAATTCTCGTTTCTTCCCTGCAGTACCCTTTTTGTTGTTGCTGTTTGCCCCTGCAGTGCCAATTACCATCTCTGCAAGGCATGTAACTTCCATTTGAGACCAGCCCCCTTTGGCAGTATTTGGGAACTTCCATATGCGGGACTACTGAGTCCACATGTGAGCCCGTTTCAAATCATAAGAGATAACCTAGCAAGGTTGAATTACCAAGTCTATCGAAGCCCTACTCGCACTCAAATTCACTGCCTCTAAGCTAGGCTGGTCATGTTATTCAACAATGACTTCTTCCAGAACAGCCCTTTGTCTGCCTAGTATCATATATGTAAAACAAATAGGTTGTGCCTCCTCAGACAACTCTAATGAAGACACAGTTCTAGTATACAGCTAAGAGAAAAGATCAATCCAATTTTAGTAAGATAATAGAGACATTAGCAGTTTGTTTACCGCATTGGCTGATTCCCCAGATGATGGATTGAATGCAGAAGATAATGCAGCTAGAGCAGAAGCTCTTTGAGTTGGTCCTCCTTGATTCCCACTGTATTTATCCTGACCCAGATGTACACAAAATATCACACCATCACTTTGTTGGCAAACAACATGTACTATGGAATGGCCAAATAGACACATGCAGAAACATAGACACAGATTTCATTTAGCATCTCAGCAGCAA
>CM025850.1:10545554-10571694 GCA_003952965.2 Morella rubra | reverse complement strand
TCTGAAAGATCTTTTTGCTTGAAATTATGGAATTAAGAAAAATATCTTGTCGGTAATTATCTGGCAAAATTTTTGCTTAAGAACTTTCTCATCTTTTCCATGTAACAATATGGCTTCTTTTTCTCGAGCACGTTGCTTCTTTAAATTCTCCCACCATAAAGAAGCATATTTCTTCAACTTCAATGCAACAAGCTTCACTTTTCGTTCTTCCAGCACCTCCTTATAATCAAAGATCCGCTCCACCAAATGTAACAATCAAGAAACTCATCCGGCTGCATTCTTCCTTCGAACTCGGGGATATCAACTCTCACATCAAATTGATCTCGTTGGACTTCATGGTTTCTTCGAATATGACAACGTGATGATGAACATGTTCCTCCAATGATAGTTCACTTTGATCATGATAGAAATTATTTTCATTCTCGTGAGGAGAAGATTCACCCTCTGAATCATGAAGATAATCATTTTGATAATCAGGCTTATAACATTATGACATTGTTGAAGTTGGTAATTGTCTCCTTAGATTTGCCAAGTACACTCATGAGATATCTTTCACGAGTTGGGCGAGAGTCAACATTTGGCCCACGACGATCGCGACCTGCCATGGAAACCAATAGCTTTGATATCAGTTGATACTGGTGTTGACCGAGGAAAGGTGCGGGACACCTAGTGAGCGCTTCGGGCTTGTTGGAATACTTCGGAGAAAATGATAACTTCGGGAGTAAAGTGATAGCCCAAGAATAATAGACATCTTAGGATATTAATGAGAACCTTGAGATATTTGTGGGTGGGTCGAAAAAGCGTTTGGATCGCTTGGGATGATTGTGGGAAGGTGAGAATCACACTCTAACTCACACACTTAAATAAATAAGCTCACCACCCATGTAGAACACAGAGAGATACTGAAATTACCACCTAATGTAATCCAACATGGGATACAGAGCAAACTCCCCACCTATCAAAACCCACCGAATGATAAAAGTTTGTAGAAAAAATCATACTTCAAAATAGTGTAAGTATCAAGTTGTATAAACACACAAATCTGTATTTTTCCATTGTTGGAGATGCATTTAATAGTAGAGCTTGAAACAAATCCCCAAGCATGAGTAAATGAGAAATACAACTTTAAAAAATTAATTGAGACTTAGGAAACATAAAAGACTCTTACGAAAATGAAAAGACATTGAAAATCCAAAAGAGCTAGCTAAAAATAGGAAAATCGTCCAAAATTCGCTAGACCTCGTAACTAGCTGCCAGTTTGACCAGCTTGGAGTAATTTTATCATAACTTCGTCTAGAAAACTCCAAATCGTACACCGTTTTATGCGTTGAAAACTAAACTCATATTTCTTTCCAAAAAGACATAATATGAACATATAATCTTCATAAATCATTTCCAAAATGTATTTAAATTATGACTTGGTGCTAACCACACCTGTGCTAGGATGTTATTGAAGGTTGCCTGATGATTATGAATGCATGACTAATTGGTGACGATTAGAATCGTTACCTAAAGCTTGTTTGGACGTTGTTTAAACGGTATGGACGGTATTCAAACGTTTGTGACGAAATAATCGTCATAGATTTGTAACGATTGGTAGTACGTCACCCAGAAAAGTGTCCGAACGGTTTTTAGATTTGTTCGAATGGAAATGGCCTTACGGGAATATTTTGGTAACGTAGTGCAAGTTTTGTAAGGGAAGGTGATTTTTAGGTGACAATATTTGGTTTGACACCCAAAAATTTGTCACTCAAGATAATTTTCTTCTAGTGCGCAAAATTTGTCACCCAAAATTTTGGGTATGTTGTCTATTTTAGAATTGATTTCTATTAGTATTTATTTATTATTATTATCATGACACAATATTAGTAGACAGTTGTTAGTTATGTATCTTATAAATAATAAAATATTTTGAGTATGATGTGTAATTTATTTTTAAATGCATAATTAAATAAATTCTCAAATATGAATATAAATAAAATACTTTGTGAACGTATCTAGACCTGTTCAAAAAACCATCATTGTTGGACTCAAATAAAAACATTGAGCAGTGAGATTTTGTGAAAAATGTTTTCATCATTTTTATTTACTTATATATACTAAGTAAATATATATTTATTTGAAAAAATTATTTTTGAAACTTTTTGGGAATCAACTGGATACAGACTGAGACTTAAGAATTATACGAGCTAGGGACTTAATATAATATGGTCGAAGGATAAATAAGCTTAGAATTGTTAGCAAAAATAATCTCATTATCTCGGGGGTCAATTATGATATGTTAATGGACATGATTACAATTTGTGGAAGCCCATAATTCGAAATACATAATATAAGAGAGTTAATGGAAAATGTTTTTCATGATAAATCCTTCAGTTGAGATTTGAGGTTCCTAAGGATCCCACGCACAAGCACATTTGAAGCTCTGAACGAGCCATTCTAATTAGATCAAAATTTTCATTTGAGAGAGAGGATGACATTTACATTAAGAGTTCTTCTCTCTAAACTCTCTCTCGAAAATTCTTTCTCAAGAACTGTGCGCGTGAATCCGAATGAGACAGTACATTTAGGCTGTATTGATTCAACGATTAATATTCCGTTGAGATCTTCAACTCTTTTTAATCTACACCTGTTCGAACTACAGCCATTGTCATGCTTACGGTAATATGTGAATACCGTACGGGCGTTTATTACCGTTCCCATGCCTGCATTTAATAAACGTCTACGTGTAACTTACCAATGTGCGAACGACATTTTCGGTGATCGATTTTTGATTTGCCAGAAAACGATTATCTGTGCAAACATACTATTTAATGCGTGAGCATGAATAGTCAATGATGAACACAAAGTCCTCACCTAGAAAATAACATTTGCACGTGTGATGCGATTGGATAAAAAGAACTAAGGTGAAATATGTCACGCAAATGGAAAACAGTCACAGACGTTTTTGCGTGAAGAAACTTGGTATCTATCACTCAAAATCTTTGTTGACCGGCTTATCGTGACATACCGGGTGATAAGTTGATTTTGTCACCCAAAACCTTTGCTAATAGAATTTTAATGGCAAAGTATTTTGTCTCCAAAGACGAAATTTTTTGTAGTGCCGAACCTTGTGAGATTGAGTCAACTCTCCATTAAGTCTCACTGCTGGTCCTCCTTGGTGGTTGCTACGTTTGATTTTGGATTTTGATTGTTTTTGGATTTGTCAGTAGCGGTATAAGTGTTTGGTGTTTTTTGGCCTCCGAGATGGTCAAAGAAGGGTGCACGTATCAAAAATACTGTTGATCTTGGTGCGGTGGTGCCCAACCCTAGCTGGTAACAAGGAGGGAGCTGCTTGCAGCCTCCAATTGGGATATGCAGGATGGTCATTTTCATGAGCAGTGGTGGAACCATGAATGAATTTGAAGGGGGCAAACTCCTAAGGGAAAATGACAAAAAAATCTTTTCACTACGTAATGCCAAAAAATGTCTTAGAGTTAAAATATCAAAAATTAAGGACTAAAAACATTAAAAATATTGAAAATAAAATAGTACATCACTCTAAGCATGGAACAACAGTTTTTAGTACTAAACACAAAGGACAAACAAGGTAGCAAACAAAGATTTTATCCCCTGACACATTTCATAGAAAAGCTTGAAGTCATTCTATTGCTTAATAAATTGAAGAACATACCATTGAATTTTCCTTTACATTGTACAAGGCACAGATCACCATAGGAGAATCAAAGAACTCAGAAACCAAATCTAGAGGCCTTAATAGGTTTTATAATAACTAATTCAATGAAATAAAACAAACTCTCAAGAAAAGATTGAACTTGAGCCATGTCATTGGCAAAATTGATACATTAACAGTCTAGATGCAGTTATAATGATGCAGAGAAGATTCCCACAGAATGAAAAATTGAAAATACAAAAATAAAAAAACTATCCTTCATTTGGAAGTTTTGTCACTTGAAATGAGTAACAACGAAACAAAACATGATTTCAATAGAATTTGACTAATACATTCTCATAATACTTCATGTAGTATTTGTAAATCCTAGGATTAAGGCAACCCAAGAGGGGGTAAATTGGGTTTCAAAACTTTTTCGAAACTCACCCTTTAGAAAGTGTTTGCTAGCTACAAGTCTCACAAAGAGAACGATTGCAATAAAAAATTGAACACAAGAATATATATTGCAACTTAAATAGAGAAATAAAACTTAGAACAAGAGACTAATAGCACAATGTAATGAGATAAGGGAAGAGAAGCAAACACAAGATTTTTAGGTGGTTCTGCAAACCCGCCTACATCCACTCCTCAAGCTTCTTTACCAAGCCTTGAGGTTTTTCCGCTATGCTCCCTTCAACCAAGGGAGAGCCTTCCTTACACTTGAGCTTGAGAAACACCTCTTCAAGCCTCAAGAACGAGTTTGAGAACAAACCTCTCTAAACTCCTTCTTTTGATGAACAAACCTCACCAAAAGGAAACAAGAGAATCACTCTCTTAATAGTGTATAGGGATGAACGAAAATGCTCACTAAAACTCCCTTGATGGAGTAGATGTTACAATGAGAAATTTCTATCTCTTAAGCTTCACACAACAACAAGGATGTGAAAGTGTTGATTATGTGTGAATGATGTTTGAACAAGGATTGAAAGGTTTTAGATCACTCTTAGCCTTTAAAATGATTTTAGTTGTTCAGCAACTTTTAAAAGGCGTAGGAATGGCTTTATATAGGCCTCATAAGAAAAATAGCCGTTAATAGCCATTGGGAGTCGAGCTGTTAAAAACTCTCGATTCGACCGCTGCAGGTTTACGTTACACAACGGTCATAATGTCAGAAGTCGCTCTTTTTTAAACTTTTTCTCGTACCAAAAGAAAAAGGGAGGTTAACGTACCCCGGTCCTTGTCACCAGTAAAAAGATTTAAAGATTTACATTTCCTTAACTTAAACATGAGGTTTAAAGACTAACTTCCGTAAGAGGTTTGAGAGTTTGATTGGATATTTTAAAGCCATTTAAAAACATTTTTAAATCTTCAAAACAAGAGGTAAAACATTTTATGCAAGTTTTGAAGAAATATGCAAGTGTGTGGTTCAAATCCTTGTTAAAGATGAAGTCTTAGAGTTACAAAGATTACCCTAGCATCTTGAGTCTTCACTTTAAGAGCACTTCCATTGAAGGGGATGTTACTTGATCGCTTCGTGCTCATTTTGGATCCGCTTTGCTTCACATCTCAATTACTTTTATTGTTATCATCAAAACATTGATTGTGACTAAAAGCCAACAGTATTTGATACTGATCACATTCTCACCTCTAGTTCACCTCCATAAGTAGCTGCGTACATCACATTCTCATTTCTAGTTCACCTCCATTAGTAGCTGCATACACCAAAATCTTCTTAGGAACACAACCTCGAATGACAACCTAGAAATTGAAAAAGGAGAATCATCTCATGTTCATCACCAATTCTACCTCAGAAGTACAATTTGCAGTAAGAATCCATGCTAAACAAATGTAACAGGAAAAAAAAGGTAACAGAAAATTAGTCTATTAAAGGTTTTAAAGTCATTCCTTATTCAATAAACCAAATCAACCACTAGATAAGATAAATACTTATTGGTTCACGGTTCTGCTTGTTATCACAACAACATAACTAAAATAGGAAAAATAAAATTCAGGAACTCTGGTGCTTGTCATTAACTCACGTTCCACAATTTCAACCTAATCACATTCACAATATCAACCCTTATATCAATCTAATTACAATTTTACAAATTATTTCATGACATAATCATAATAACACATTTATTTCATATCACAATATCACAATTTCACAAATTATTTCATATCACAATATTTCATTTCACAATATAACAATTTCACAAATTATTTCATGACCTAATCAATTATTCAGTCATCACAATATCACAATTAAAATAATCTCTACAATATGTTTAATCGAAAATTAATATCACAGATTCACAATTTTTGTTTCATCAATTCTGAGACTTGAGTGAGAGTACCTGGAGAGAGAGAGCCGAAGAGAGAAAAAGAGCTGTGAGCCTGTGAGAGAGAGAGAGAGAGAGAGAGAGAGAGAGATTCGGCGTTATATGGAGGAGAAAGGGACGAAGAGGCAGAGAGGGCTAGCTGGAGGCGTTAGTAGGCTGGCAGGAGGGGGAGGCTGGAGCAGCGTCCAGAGGGCTAGAGTTGTGAGAGAGAGGGCTGGGCATCGGGATTCTGGAGGGCTAGGCGTCGGGAGTTTTGGAGCAGCGCCATTTCAGCTCGCCTATTTTTTTTTTTAAAAAAAAAAGGAACATTGGACAGGGGGGCCTGGGTGCCTGGGTTTGGGATGTTGAGGGCTTGGGTCTAAGGGGGCGGACCTAGGCTTAACCAGTGCAATACATATAAATTTTTTTTTGAACTTATTGTTGAGGCTCACCTTGCTGCTTCCGCCTGGACCACTAGACCAACCATGCATTGCATGTGACAAATATGCTTTTAACCATTGTACCTACACTTTCTCTGTTTTTGCACTCTAGCGTGCGTATGACGTTTACTTGGGAGTTTTTCAGTACTTTTGGTCATCGATTAACATGGCGTTTGGCAAACCAAAATTTTAACTCTTAAAATTTTATCATCATTACAAAAATTTCTCTCTCTTCATTTTTTCACAAACGTTTTTCAATTTTTACCAACTTTTTCATTCTCTTTCTTCACTTTTTACCAACTCCTAAAATTTTACTAAAAATTTTGTTCCCAAATGCCATGTAACTGTAGTTTCCAGCTGTCGTAGAAGTAATTCAAAGGATCCATTCTGTGATTATCTATTATATATCACACGTATTCGCAACTACTAAGGATGTCCAAATTAATTATTCTGAAATAAAGGACCAAAAAGCAATCATTCACTTTTGGGCTCCACTTAATTGATGGGCGATGCTCCTTGTCTGTCTGTGATGTCTTATTTTTTGTCCTACATGTGTAAGTTGTTGCTAAGGCAAAAAGTTTCGCACCAAAGCTCACTAGAACATCGATCATCAGCTTGAACCAACTGCCAACCTAGCTCGGTGCATTAAAATGATGCCGTGATAACCCAAAAGAAAAAAGAGGTTGTCATAAAAGCTTGTTAGGTCCGACACTAGCTTTCGCGAGATGAGAGATGAGAGTTAATTGAAAATCTCAAAGAAACTATCTCCATACTCAAATCTCACAAGAACAGTCTACTCTGCCCCCAACCATGCATGGTGGAGAAAATCACACCATATAGCTAGCTAGCTACATATGCCTACCACTGTCGCTCACAAGATTATCTCCTAAAGTAGTCGACTAGCTAGGAGTTAACTTGGATCCAATAACCCAGCTCGAATTCTCCTCTGAAAGTGTTATGTAAATTGGCAGTTTTCTCATGGTCAAAACAGTCTTTTATTAAATGTATTTTTTCATTTTAGAATTGTTGCAGCAACTTGATTAATTCAGGAATGACGTGGAGCTGAATAGAAAGTGGCTGGAAGGTGCTGGAGGCTTCTGGAACAATTGGAAATAGATGCTGAGCTGTAAGCAGTTTTTCGGTTATCTGGGTTAGCCTTGGGTCAGCCTGGCGAGTTTCTATGGCCTTCGTATACCCCTTCCAGAAAAGACGTCCAACAGTAAATCTAACTTGTTTTTACCAAGATACCCTCACAAAAACAGACTAGAACCTGGGAAAAAGATTTACGTCATTCACCAAGAGATTCACGTACCTTGACCGAAAGAACTTCAAAAACTCCTCTTTATCGAAAAATCCCGAATTTCTCTCTACCTGCGGAAATAAGATCTGATTGCACCTTACTGTGAGAGTTGATTTGCTTCCCTTTGGTGGAAGGTTTTGAGTGGTGTAGATCATTGATCGTTGGGTCTCTCGTTCCCACTCGAGTGTTGATTGGATCGTGACATTGCGAAGACGAATCTTGAGAAGTTGATCAAGACTGGTTGCTGCCAAGTGTTTTCTGAGGAAGAATCGAAGGGTTGAGGAGTTCGTCGAGTCCACTATTGCTGATCAGAGTTGCTGGTCAAAGAAATTGGTGCTGTCCTTTTCTTCTTTACGATCGATTGCCCTAGGGAGTCGGGTAATAGGGGAGGGTTGGAGGCCTCACCCCTCCAGAGCACGGCACGGCCTTGTGATTGGGTTTTTTTTCTTTGTGGGTTGTTTTTCACAGAAAAATTTGTGTGATGACGTTCTTGTTTAAAGGATTCTGCTTTGTTTTTTATTGGGGATCTTCATATTGATCACCAAGTTTTGCATATAGTGGATACTGGTGTGGCCTTCGCACACCGGAGTGTTTTTTTCTCTTGAAAATATCCTCAAGTGATTTTTCACTTCGTCAACAAAAATCTTGGTGTTGATTTAGTTCTTGTTTATCTTAAATCTTGATTTAACTAACTCATATTGTGATTACCATTTTGCATATCTAAAGTGCTATAGACGTGATCTTTTACAAGCATATTGGTTGCTGTTGGTTGATCTTGATAATTGATCTAAGTCACTTGTTTTGGATTGGGTTTGTGAGTTGAATGTTGTTGGAATCTTGATGATTGTGTTGTTGATTGAATAACCTAAGTCTTGATTCATTAGTAGTGCTGTTAACAATCTTGCTTTAATTATTGTGTTGCTGAAATCTTTACTATAGTGTTGCGTTTTATAGGGTAGGAAAAATCTGCATATTTTGTGTTGGTATTGTTGCTGAAAATCACAGTGTTTCTTGATTGATTAGTTGCTGTGAGTCATACTTAGTTTGAGGTTATATTTACTGATCATATCTTGTTGCTGCCACTCTACTATTGTCAATAGATTGTGATTATCTAGCTATTTTCATTTGCTGAAATATGTGCTTGGCTTTGTAAGTTTCTGCTGTTCAGTCTCAGAAAATAGTTGATTGACTGTTTGTTAATTGATTTTACTTTTCTGTGATCTATATAAAGAGTAGATAATTTTTTATTATACCTATTCACCCCCTCTAGATATAGTTTAGGGTCTAAACGTACTTTCATCCTCTTTCTTTCTTCTTCATTTTTTTTTTCTGTTATTCTTTTTGGTGTCTTAATGACGCATGATCTGTCTAACAGTTTCCTTCCCACTTTTTCTTGTTATTCTTTCTTCGTGTAATTTAATGTTCTATCCAACTCCCCAACTCCCCACCTTTCTATCCTCCTCTTATTATTGTCCTGTAGCAGGACTTCATCGATCTCTATTCCTTCTCATCTTCTAGCTTACAGTGCTCTTCCTATATTCATGTCATTCTTGACGCACTCTTTTCTTTCGTAAACATTTTTTTTAGCTATTTCTTGAGGCAAGAATGGCAGACCCAGGTTCATTTTCCGGCAAAATCGATGCTGATGATATGAAGAAAAAGAAGAAAGGAAAGGGAAAAAACCAGCGCAAAGTCCCGCTGCTAAAACTATTCGCATTTGCGGACTCGTATGATTACATTCTGATGGCAATCGGATCGGTCGGTGCATGTGTTCATGGAGCTTCTGTACCTGTATTCTTTATTTTCTTCGGGAAGTTGATAAATGTTATTGGAATGGCTTATCTCTTCCCCAAAGAAGCTTCCCACAGGGTTGCGAAGGTATGTATGCATGCTATCTGGTTTTGAAACATTACCTGAGTGATCTGCATGCATCAATAGGGACAATAATATTCTATCTGCTTTTCCACGAAAGGGTTTCTGGGTTTCCTTGGCCTTCCAAATACTGATTAATTGGTTGAGATCGATGGAGTAGTGCAGAGTATATATTTATTATATAATATATTTCTAGACAGACTAATTTTATTTCAACGGTTGTTTGTGCAGTACTCACTGGATTTCGTGTATCTCAGCGTAGCTATATTGTTTTCCTCATGGACAGGTATGAAATAAATAAATTCTTCATTTATTTAAACAGTTATTTATTCTTCTTACTTCACACATGTGAAACATCTTCTACCGTATTAATTTCTTTGATTGTAAAATTTTTAATTCAAACTCTCTGATCACCATGGGAATGATGAAAAAAGAGGTGGCTTGTTGGATGCATACCGGGGAAAGGCAAGCGGCAAAGATGAGGATGGCATATTTGAGGTCCATGTTGAATCAAGATATTAGTGTCTTTGACACTGAAGCTTCCACCGGAGAGGTGATAGCTGCAATTACAAGTGACATTCTTGTTGTTCAAGATGCCCTCTCTGAGAAGGTAAGCCGTTAATGCTTTTCTTTTAATTTCTTCGGTATTTTTCAGCTTGGGTTAAGAAAATGGCATGGTAATAACTTGCCCATTAATCTCTAGCTAGGCCCTCAAATCAGGTTAATTTTCCCTTCAATTTATCAAACCCAGTTTCAGGTTACTGGTGGTGCATTCTATATTTATATATATATATAAGATGGGGTTTTGAATTGTACTGGTGGTGCAATTTTTTTTTTCTAAATATACTGGTGGTGCATTGAATAACGTCTTTATTTTTCCCCTCGGTTAGTCCCCCCCTAATGACTAACACAAGTACTATATATAGGCCGTGGCTTTAATGGGCTTAATTTGTAGGCCTTTAATAAAGAGTACTACAAATAAATGACTGAAACGGCACACCGGCATTATAAAGTCACCTTTAATCTACCTATAATTTTATTTCATTTCTTTTTTTATTTTGGTCCGAAATATCTCTATGCAGATAAAATCTTTTCTTATTTTTCTTGATTCGGAGAAGTTTTACTTTTATTCATGCATCCATTTCTGAACAAGTCGAGATACTTATTGGGTAATATTATTAGTGACTAGTGAGTGCCACATGGGTTGAGTACTCCTTCAGGGAATTGCTCTGACCAGCCTGTGTCATGTATCTGCTGCTGCATGCTGCCAATTTGGAGTAAATGCAAGAGCGGTGTCATTTATAAGTTTGTTGGGTTAGTTGCGGTAGTTTTTGCCAGCTAGCCTGCAGGATAGCTGGGAAAATTAATAATTTAATGAAAGATAAAATCAGAGCTGTTACAGACAACGTACCTGCATGAGGTCATCGCGCGTTTGTGGGTTACACGTTTTTCCCTTAAATGAGTTTACTTTGAAAGCAGCCGAAATCATTTTCCAAGGGGAAATATTTTACGTATTGCAGATTAATTTGAAGTATGAATTAGCAAACAACAATGTTTTGAGGATGAATCATTTGCCTTGTTCGTGGGTTAATACTACTACGTATGTATTTTACTTATTTTTCCATGATTAGCTAAAATTAACTAGATGATCGATGGACCTCACATTTATTGGTATTTATTTATTTATATTAAAAATAGTATATACTCTTTTTGAAATTGGTGAAAAAGGATTAGAATTTGTAAAAATATATTGCAATTTTTAAAAAGTTACTGGAATTTATAAAAAAATGATTGTGTAAAATTTTTTTTGCCATCCAAACAGAGCATGACTAGAAAATATTTGTCAACAGTCATATTTTCCTCTCCAAGTACAACTGCTACATCAAAAGTTTTGATTGGTAGAATATCCGACCGACTCATGTCAATTCTTGACATTGATTAATATTGTTGATCACATTAATATTATTGGCTCAGAAATTCATAATTTTATTCAATAATCAAGATTATTTTCCCATGGTGCTCGACTAAACTGCTAATTCCAATCAAAATATATATAGAGATTGTTTGGAATCTTAATAACTAGAATCTGCATGCTTTTATTGCAATCAGTATTGTTATTAGTGCAAATTCGACGTACAGTTTGTGTTACAATTAATACCAAATAATCAACCTTTTTTTTTTTCCTCTTATCCGACCCTCTTCTTTTGAGTTCAAACGTTGATTGGTGATGCAGGTTGGGAACTTCATACACTACATTAGCAGGTTTCTAGCAGGCTTCATTATTGGATTTGCTAGAGTCTGGCAAATCACTCTGGTAACACTCTCTATAGTTCCCTTAATTGCAATTGCTGGCGGCCTCTATGCTTGGGTGGCAACTGGTCTCATTGCCAGAGTTCGAAAATCCTATGTCAAGGCCGGTGAGATTGCTGAAGAGGTGAAGAGGTCAGTACAGTGACTCTTTCGTGTTCATATTCCAATAATGTAGAATTTAAAGTAGTGAAATCCACAATCTAGGTTCTGTTTTTTTTTTTTCCAAAGGTCATGGCAGAATTTAACCAATTCGAAATTTCGCACAAAAGACTCTGATCTCTCTTTGATATTGTGTGACCCTCAGGTGATTGGGAACGTTAGAACAGTGCAAGCATTTGCCGCAGAAGAGAGAGCAGTGAGGTCATATAAGACTGCTCTCATGAATACGTACAAGTATGGGAAAAAAGGAGGATTAGCTAAAGGGCTAGGACTAGGCTCCATGCACTGTGTCCTTTTTCTATCATGGGCATTGCTTGTTTGGTTTACTAGCATTGTTGTTCACAAGAATATCTCAAACGGCGGGGAATCCTTCACCACTATGCTCAATGTGGTTATTGCTGGCCTGTACGTGAAGACTTTCCTTCTGTTATTTTACTTGCATCCAATTGCAGGAACCCTTCACCACTATGCTCAATGTTATTAGTTCTATGCATTTTGCCGCCTAACCCTATGTGGCTTGGTATCAAATACTGCATCTTACCTTGTATTTCTATATATGATAGAGTATGACTGAGACTTGAGATCCCTGGCTCACGATGGAAGCTATAATAGTGGAGTTTCCTGTACGTATGGTGACAGGATCCCTGGACACTGAACGGCTGCTCGTTACAATACCAGTTTATAATTTGCACGTAGTATCTTAGAACTATATTTCTCGATTCTGGAAAGTGGTTGTAAGCTTATTATATGGTGATCATTTAACTTCTTATCCAAAGTTTGGTATCAGAACTCCTTGAAACAATAAGCGTGTATCTACTTCTATTGCTTCTCAGGTCACTAGGGCAGGCAGCCCCAGATATCACTGCTTTCATCCGAGCGAAGGCTGCTGCCTATCCCATTTTTGAGATGATAGAGAGGGACAACTTGAGCAGGAAGAGCTCCAAGACGGGGCGTAAACTGGACAAAATAGAGGGCCACCTTCAGTTTCAGAATGTGTCTTTTAGTTACCCATCTCGTCCTGATGTAGTTATCTTCAATAAGCTGTGCCTCGATATCGCTCCTGGAAAGATTTTAGCTCTTGTCGGAGGAAGTGGGTCTGGGAAGAGCACGGTCATATCTTTGATTGAACGATTCTATGAGCCACTTTCTGGAGCAATACTATTAGATGGGCACGATACCAGAGAGCTTGACCTGAAGTGGCAAAGGCAGCAAATTGGCTTGGTAAATCAGGAGCCTGCCCTTTTTGCTACGAGCATCAGGGAGAACATACTCTATGGGAAAGAAGATGCCGCCGTTGAAGAGATTACACGTGCAGCTAAACTTTCAGAGGCTCTCTCATTTATAAACAACCTCCCAGATAGATTTGAGACTCAGGTACCCTATCTCTATTTGTTTTGCTGACAGGCGAAAATTATATCATTTTATTACTTTCGTTAAATTATGCCCAAAAGTAGTCCCAGAGATCTATGATCTGTATCTTCAGGTGAAGATCTAATCATTAAAACAAATGAGAAAAAGGCTACGTAGTCGCTAAAATTGGTCGGAGAAAATAAATAGCAAAAAGATTTTCACTCAACAGCGACGACGTAGTACACTGATTAATATCACGTGTGCCCATTCTTTTGCAGGTTGGCGAGCGAGGAATTCAACTATCAGGGGGACAAAAGCAAAGGATAGCAATATCGCGCGCAATTTTGAAGAACCCGTCGATCCTCTTGCTTGATGAAGCTACAAGTGCACTGGATTCTGAGTCAGAGAAGAGTGTACAGGAGGCACTAGATCGTGTCATGGTCGGGCGAACAACTGTAATCGTAGCCCATCGCCTTTCTACCATTAGAAATGCAGATGTGATCGCGGTTGTACAAGAAGGAAGGATAGTAGAAACGGGGAACTATGAGGAGCTGATTTCAAACCCAGGTAGTGCCTACTCATCACTAATTCAACTCCAGGAGGCAGGTTCTCTGCAACGCCACCCCTCATTGGGTCCTTCCTTGGGACGGCCGCCAAGGTACTTTACTTACTCTATAATGCTGCGGCAACTTTGTTCTATAACGTTAAACAACTCGAATTACAAGCACCATAGCCAAGGTATTTTCTTTTCCTGATATTGCAATACCATCATTTGGGTTCCCAGCTCGACTATTGGTGACATGCTATAGAAAACATCCTCCTTTGTAGTTGCAATAGGATGCAGCAAAGAAAAAAAGGAGTTGCAATAGGATGCAAGTAGCAGTTACTCTGACACAGGGTTGTCACTTGTCACCACACACCTCCGACTTCCCCTATGCGCACCTCGGAAAATATATCTGTTTTTCTTCATACATACAACGTTTAGGAGGAGAGTAGTGCCAAAAATACCATCGACAAAAACAGGTTGCCCAATAATTAAAGGTCGAGATGAAGATGTCACTATCAAACATTTTAATGTTTAATGCCATACTCTGTGTTCTGCTTTTATGTTTTAACTTTTGAACCTAATAATAATTATTAATTACAATAACTTATTTGTAGCATAAGGTACTCACGAGAACTCTCGCGAACAACCACGAGCTTTGGTGCCAGTTTTCGTTCTGATAAAGATTCTGTGGGACGTCTTGGTGCTGATGGAGGGGAGAATGTAAAGGCGCAGCGTGTTTCTAGTAGAAGGCTGTACTCCATGGTTGGTTCAGACTTGGTTTATGGGGTGGTCGGCACAATATGTGCGTTTATTGCTGGAGCTCAGATGCCCCTTTTCGCTCTTGGAGTGTCTCAAGCACTTGTAGCATATTACATGGATTGGGAAACAACACGTCATGAGGTAAAAAAGATTAGTTTGTTGTTCTGTGGGGCTGCCGTTATAACAGTCATTAGTTCATGCAATTGAGCATCTGTGTTTTGGAATCATGGGAGAGCGACTCACTCTTCGTGTGCGAGAGAAGATGTTTTCAGGTAAGTTTTATTCATGCAGCTGCCAAAAATCAGGTTTCCACATGAAAAGGGGAACTACTTAACTGATGTTTCTTTCTTCTGCTGGTGTCCAAATGGTTCCTAATACTTTACACAAAAATAAAAGTTGATTTCATCAAGATAGAGAATTTATTGCTTTTCGCCCATTTGTACTTAAACTTTTCGTCTGGCATCCAATTGCAGCCATTTTGAGGAATGAGATTGCATGGTTTGATGACACAAACAACACAAGTTCTATGCTGTCATCGCGTCTGGAGAGCGATGCAACTCTGTTACGGACTATAGTTGTGGATCGCACAACAATTCTTTTACAGAATGTGGGATTGGTTGTTGCCTCATTTATCATTGCCTTCATCCTGAACTGGAGGATCACACTTGTTGTCTTGGCCACATACCCCTTGGTTATTAGTGGTCATATCAGCGAGGTTTCCTACCACTATTATTTTACTTCCAATTGACGTTCAGCATTGCTTATAATAAAAAAAATTGATGTTCAGCGCTATTGCATTCATAGGCTCTTCTTACCTGTTGTTGCAGAAACTTTTCATGCAAGGCTATGGGGGCAACTTGAGCAAAACCTATCTGAAAGCTAATATGCTTGCTGGGGAGGCAGTGGGTAATATCCGAACTGTTGCTGCATTTTGTGGGGAGGAAAAGATTCTTGACCTTTATGCTAGTGAACTAGTTGAGCCATCCAAGCGTTCTTTTGCTCGTGGTCAGATTGCCGGCATATTCTATGGGATATCCCAATTCTTCATCTTCTCATCGTATGGCCTGGCCTTATGGTATGTGGCTTTAGCTTCATTCCTTTTCACCTTTTGTATGAGAGATGTAGGTCAGAACAAAAAAATATTGGTCAGTAAAAGTTTGTTTTTCAAGATTCTCTATGTATATGATGCTATTTAAGGTGTGCAAGAAGACATGAAAAAGAAAAAAAAAAACAAAAACAAAAAAAGGTGTCCAATAAGATCTCGAAACATATGAAGATCTAAGATTGCAAAGCGTATCTGAGAAAACACCAAGAAAGGAGGAAATGCAAGAGTAGTGCATAAGGTTATCAGTAACAGTAAAATTATTATTTGGTCTCTCTATTTGCTTTACCCTATGTGGCTTGGTTGCAAATGTTAAATTGGATTCAATGCTTTGTCTTGTTTGACTTGTTCAGGTATGGTTCTGTTTTAATGGGGAAGGAGCTTGCAAGCTTCAAATCTGTCATGAAATCATTTATGGTTCTGATTGTAACAGCATTAGCCATGGGTGAGACATTAGCAATGGCCCCAGACCTCTTGAAGGGGAACCAAATGGTTGCATCAGTCTTTGATGTGATGGACAGAAAAACAGAGGTAGTGGGGGATGTCGGAGAAGACCTAGCTGCCGTGGAGGGAACAATTGAGCTAAGAGGCATCAAATTCAGTTATCCTTCAAGACCTGAAGTTGTAATTTTTAAGGACTTCAATCTAAAGGTTCGTGCAGGACAGAGCGTGGCCCTAGTAGGGCAAAGTGGCTCTGGTAAAAGCTCTGTCATCTCTCTTATACTGCGATTCTACGATCCAACAGCTGGGAAAGTGATGATAGATGGTAAGACTTTTGGACCATCTAGGGGAAGAAAGACAGAAAATAGGCAGTAGGTGCATTGAGGCAAAAGCTGATTGTTTTTCTAACAAAACCCTATTTGACTAACCTCTTCATGCAAGTTTCTTTGCTAACCAGATAATGTCAAAAACAGAATTTCAAAGAGAATTCAAAACTATGAACATATAAACAGCTCTTTTGGGAGTCTTCATGGTTTGCTTGCCTTCGATTTTGTTGGTGTGCACCTTCGAATTGTGATAGGTTGAGATGTTCTGTTTCACTTTTCTTGTGCATAAAATTTTTACCATACGTTCTCTGGGGAATTTTTATATATAGTTCTGGGTTGGCTGTCTAACAACATTCATGGAATTCTCACAGGGAAAGATATCAAGAAACTCAAGCTCAAATCTCTTAGGAAACACATTGGCCTAGTCCAACAAGAACCAGCTCTTTTTGCCACATCCATATATGAGAACATCGTTTACGGAAAAGAAGGATGCTCTGAAGCTGAAGTAATTGAAGCGTCTAAGCTTGCTAATGCTCATAGTTTTATCAGCTCACTTCCTGAGGGCTACTCTACTAAAGTTGGTGAACGAGGAGTGCAACTGTCTGGTGGGCAGAGACAAAGGGTCGCCATTGCTAGAGCAATTCTCAAGAACCCTGAAATCTTGTTACTAGATGAAGCCACTAGCGCTCTGGATGTGGAGGCAGAACGTGTGGTCCAACATGCTCTGGACAGATTGATGAAGAACCGAACCACAGTTATGGTAGCGCATAGGTTGTCAACAATAAAACATGCAGACCAAATATCAGTTTTACAGGATGGGAAGATAATAGAGCAAGGGACTCATTCGTCACTGATAGAAAGCAAGAGTGGAGCATACTATAAACTGATCAACATACAGCAACAGCAACAGCGATAACAGCAAAACTGAAACCAAACAAGCCGAGATGATGATTGATGCAGGGTGCGCGCTTCAATTACAACTGCACCCCTGTACTTACTTTTTTTTTTTTTTTCTAATCTATATGACTTAAATTTGAAAGACTATTTTGTTGTAAAAGGTTTTCAAAGTTATGAATGAATATATATACGTAAATGCATATAGGAAACTGAACGTTTATTAATTAATGCCAACCCACCTATGCTATTGCTTTGAAGCAATAACGTGAATGGACCACCTGTGGAAGCGTGGAAGTCTAGTGAAGTGTGGAATAGAGCCTACTTTACTAGGTTGTGTGTGTCTTTTTAGTTGGGCATGGGCTGAGTCATTCATTTCATTCTTATTTTATTGCATTGTTGTTGGTTGAGGCCCATTTGTGTTGTACAGCTCATCACCGGAGCCCAGGAAAGTTGTTAGCATCGTTATTAGGGGAATCTAGATTCAAATAGCGGGGAGTGAGCTGGGGAAGGCATCGAAGATTCTTATGGACTGAGAACCCGGAAATTCGCCATCTCGAATTGCTGGAATTGGGTCTGTATCTTTCTTTTCCATTAATGTGGCGGTGAGTAGAATTTAATGATGTGTTTCATTCAATTCTCTCCTGTTTCTATTACAATTTCTGTAAACATATATATACAAAAATTATCCACATTACAATTTGGTATCAGAGCCTTGCCTTGGATCCATGACAGAAGGAACCAGATTCAGTCAGCTATTCGATTCCATCTCTGCATTGAACCAGAAGTAAGAACGGTATGAGTAGTAGCAAACAAAGAATGAGCAAGTATTAGGGAGTATCATAGGTAAGTTGGATTAGTCGTTTAATTTGTTCTAGCAGATTGTCTCTACTCTTCCCTATCAAGATAAGGGAGAGACAAGTAAGGATACTGGGTTGTTTTGTCTCGAAACCTCAGGGTGGACTTCCTCATATTTGATGGAGAAAACCCATTTGGATTAGACACCTCACAACCAAAAGATCTTGAGCAATTCATTTTAGGCTTAAATGCATCCACAGTACCTGTGGTATTCGAAGATTGCAAAGATGTCCCTCAGGTAACAAAAGTTGCTTTTAAGTCCCTGTGGTAGTGTTTTCGTTAAAGAAATATCCCTTTGTTTGTCTCCATTTCGAAAACTAACGGGAGTTAGTAACGTGGCAAATGTGACCTACTTAATCACGAATCATATCGCGTCGCGTGTCATTCTAAACCCATTATTTCCACCTTTGATGTCCAATCAATGCCACGCCATTCGAAAAAAGCCATGTAGACCAAAAAAAGAAAACCAAGAAACATTTAAGCTGTAAGTCCTAGATTAAGGCAACCCAAGAGGGGGGTGAATTGGGATTCCAAACTTTTTCGCTTTTAACCCCCAAAACCGTGTTTGCAAAGTAAAGGATAATTTAGCACAAGTATATTAAAGCAACAAGTAAATAAGTGTTAAATGTAAAGAGTAAAGATAGAGAAGCAAACACGTGATTTTTAGGTGGTTCGGCAAACCCACTACATCCACCCCTCAAGCTCCTTACCTGAGCCTTGAGGTTTTTCTACTATCTTCAAATAGTATACACACTAGCTTTCGGGTGCTAGAGAACCGTACAAGTATTTTCCCGAGCTTAACACTCAAACCCACCCAAGTGGTTTTTCGGGCTCACCACTCACAACCTAACAAGCTTGAGATATACTCTCTCTAAGCTTCTTCTTTAGTGAACAACCTCACTAAAGGAATCACCTCTTTTGGATATAAAAATTGAAGAATAAACTCTCTCAAAGAGTAGTTATGAAATTGGAAAGCTCTATCTCTTGATTCACACAAAGACAAGGATACGAAAATGTGTTTTGTGTGAATGATATTAGAAATATAGAATATGAAAATTTGGAATATTTTTCAAGTGATCTAAATGATATGTGGTCATTGTGTATTCATTTTGGACGTTAATAAAGGTGTATTTATAAGCCACATATGAAAACTAGCCGTTTATAGCCGTTGAGAGTCGTCTGTTAAAACGACGGTCGACCGCTACATGAACCAGTCGACCGCTTCAAGTTACCGGTCATATTGTCAACGGAACCGTTATAAAAAGAACCGACGGACCCGGTTCGCGCGGGACGGACCGGTCACCAAGCCGGAACCTCCTCAACTTAAACATGATCCGGTTCAATTAAAACCACATTTTGACCTCTTTGAAACACCGAATTTTAAAGACTTACTCTCCATAAGTATAGAAAGGTTTGAGAGTTTGATTGTGGTGTTTTGAAACCTTTAAAAATATTTTTATTTTTCAAACAAGAGGTAAAACAGTTTATACACGTTTTGAAAGATATGCAAGTGTGATTCATAATCCTTGTCAAAAGTGAAACTAAGAGTTACGAGCTTATATTCTACGGTCTTGAATTTTCACTTTTGAGCTCCTTGCATCTTCTTGATCTTCTTTCTTCAAGTCTTTGGCTCTTTCATCAAATCGTCTTTCTTTTTGAAGATGTCCATTTTATAAACTTGATCCATTTATTGAAATCATTAAAATCTTGATTGTGCACAAAAGCCAACATAAGCAAAATGGAGTCGTAGTGCATGGGCTCCAGCTTATCCCCTTTGCCCTTGAACCCCTAACTCAATTTTTCCCAAATTTTTCTCCTTTTGCAAGAAAATGCAAGTCCTAAAATCTAGCCCACTCTCACCCACCCTTAATTTGTACATAAATTTCTTAAAGTGCTTGCATCCAGAGGTGATTAGAGAAGAAATTAAAGAGCTGGTGTTTGGGAGTCCTTCCAGAACGTAGGGGAAATACAAGGATAGTCGAACTAAACCATTGTGGTCCCTTTCGATTTCAGTGCCCATATGTGTGGTTCTTTTTCTTGTTTATTTGAGAGTGGAGAGACCTATTTCTCCGTAGGGTGTTTTGGTTTATAGGAACAAGTGGGTTTGTCTTACAATGTTTCGATTAATAGGGACAAGTGGGTTTTGCTTGGAGTTTGAATATTTGATCTCTACACCTGCGTTTCTCTTATTGTTGTTTGTTTAGATGCTCCCCATGTGTGAAATTACTGTTTTGGCTTGTTTGTCTATTGTTGCGTTGTGTTGGTGTATCTCAAACCTTAGCTACCATGCGGTCCTGGATTTAACCCATGCACATGCAGAGTGATTTATGTGCAAAACGTGACCAGTGTAAATGCAACTAGTGCACATGCAACCATTTGTAAAAGTGTTCACAATGTACTGACCTAGTGTAAATGTGTTGACAAATGTAACTTTGTTGTATGAGATGTTGGTGCTTTACTACCTATTAATGTATTTGTCACACTTTTAAACTAATTGGTAGCTACTTAAGTTATTATCTTCTTAAGTCTTATAATCAATTGTTAACTTTTAGTCAATCGTACTGATCGATAAATTGTATCATGTACTTATCAAATGTGAATTGTTAATTGCACTGACCAGTTGTGCATTAGTAAGTTATTATCTTCTTAAGTCTTATAGTCAATTGTTAAATTTGCTTTTTTTTTCTTTTGCATTCAGATATGGTGCAGATATTCGTACACCACTAAGGATCGTTAAGCCAAGCCCTAGATGTTTTATGTTGTAGGAGAGGTTGATGATATAGGCTACCATGACCTACACTACCTGTCAGTGATGGTTTTGAAGAAGTTTTTCAGCAAGAAGATGGGCTACAAGAACGTCAAGAAATTTGTATACAAGTTTCACCACGATGAGGCGAGACCATTCATATATTTTACGAGCGACGATGATGTTCGGAAGTTGTTGGCTATTCTTATGCAAAAATAGCAAAAGGAGTTGCACTTATATGTGGTGCATTCGACGGAAATCCTAACATTTGTTGGTGACCTTGAGGATGTTTGTGGAGGTGAAAATGAGTTTGATAGGTGTGGAGATGGAAAATTTACTGAGGGAATGGGTATTGATGGAAAAGAACATTTGTTGATGATGTCGAGGATGTATATACAAGTGAAGAGGAGTTTGATCGATATGGAGATGGAGAATTTATTGAAGGAATTGGTATTGATGGGGAAGAGGAGTTTGATGTTAGGGATAAGGACGAGAATGAGAATGGTGAGGGTGCTATTAAGGATGAAGGTAAAGGTGTTGATAATAGGGAAGATGAGGAGGATGTTGTAGGGGTAGATGATGTAGCTGCCTAGAGTGATTTTGAGTGCAATGCTAGAGAGGAACAACCAAAACTTTATCCCAATGATGATAAAATCCAAGATAAGATTCATATCTACTATTTCAAAAATAATTCGCAACAGATAAAAAAAATCATAGAATAAAAACTGTTGCCTCTAGCTTGACCTTTTTAACTTTGAAAATTTGTAACTTGCTTATCTTTGCTCCAAATTATACAAGTCAGTTGCAGAATACTCTCATTTTCTAAATTTAAATTTCAAAACCAGAAACACAAAAATATGTACTAAAAAGACCTTCTAAATGAATTTTACAAAGTTTGAAAAATATGGAGCACACCACTACATCTTTAGCTCAACCTCTGATTTTCAAAAATGCATAACTTATTCATTACACACCCAAATAATACAAAACTTATCTTAAAATGTTATTCTTCCATAAAATTTAAGTTCAAGACCTATTAAATTAGAATCCAATTTGAAATGGACCCTAAAAAGATCTCCAAAACAAAAAGAAAATCTAAGATGTTTCACCTCGTGTCTAGTTTACACACCAAACTTCAAAACCATGTAACTCACTCATTTTTCAACTAAAACACACAAAATTTATCTTAAAATGTTCCCTTTCATAAACTTAAAGTTCAAGACCTATTCTATAAAATATGATTTGAAATATCCCCTTAAACGAGCAAGAAATACATGTATATATTTAGGGCTTAAATTTGAAAGACTATTTTGTTGTGAAAAGGTTTTCAAAATTATGAATAAATATATACATAAATACATATACTTGGCTTACTTTATTTTATGGAAACCTGTGAATCATTGAGAAACAAAGTCTCACACATAAATTAGTAACAAATTAAAGGAAACTAAACATTTATTAATGCAAACCCACCTTCATTATTGCTTTGAAGCAATAACGTGATATTTGGACGTGTGTATGAAGTACAGAGCTTTAACGGAGCAGAATGAGATAATGAAATGAGCTCTAATCATTAGGATAAAAATTTGCTTAGCATTTATAATTTGAGTGTAATATTCTATTATTGCTTATATAAAAGAACAATTTTTTTTTTTTTACTTAGAAATTTCAGAGTTTATTTCGAGAAATTATATGGTGTTGAGCATACATAGGCCTTCCGAACCGGTTACATTTAATAGAGGCATACAACTCATTACACCTATGATTAAGGCCCAAAGGGCCACAAACAACTGTGCCTCAAAGGCCTCAAACCTATGGGCCAGAAGGCCAACTATCTAAACAGCCTCAAGGGCCATACACAATCATACCCAAGTTTCCATATTCCTAACCGACTCTACAAATGCAGGCCATTTCTTTGCCATACTTGTCACGCCCCGTGCTAGTACTTACCCCCTAGGCTCTTCTATAGGAATGAAATGTACACAAGCGAGGATTACTGCACGAATAAATCCTATCAAGGCCTGATAATTGACTTTGAAAAAGTTTAGCATAAACGTTTTAGGGAAAAGAGAGAAGTGTAATAGGAAGGAAAAGAGAGAAGTGTAATAGACTCGTAGATCTTTCCAACAAGCCATAATTTGAACAGAAACCCTTCGTAAATCATTCCAACTTTAATTTTAATCTCGACCTTCTGTCCACACCTGTGTCATTTCTACTCAGTGCCTCCGGATGTTTCCACTCGGTAAGCCCAGCCCCTAACTCATGTACTCCGAAAATATTCTCCCAATCCCTGCTGACCCCGAGGATGTTTTCCCTTCCTTCCCGGGCCTTTACAATTGACTTCGGCCTACTTATTTGCCCCGGGCTTAACGCATTGACCCCGGGTTTAAACACCTGCCCTGTCAAGACCCTAAAAAAATGGGCACAACTATAACATATCCATAACAACTATATTGTATAAGAGAGTCAATCACGAGTCAAAACATAGAAATAGCACACTAGGAATGAGTAAACAAGAGAAGGGTGTTACAATACCATAGATGAAAATTTTGGTCATTAGGGGAGTGAGTGGTTGAGCACCACAATCTCATTTTCCCATAGGAGTGATTGTGCTAGCACTAGCAAAAGAAGGGGCTCACAAAGGAAGTTCTCTATAAAAGAAGGTAAAGAAGCGGGTGGAAGTCCACAAGTTGTCGCACTGAGATCCATGTGCATTTCCCGATGCACATGGGATCACATGCGTCGACACTCAAGCTAGTGGGTGAGGTTGCTGTCGTGGATCGAGGGCTACTGATGCCAACTTTGTGGCTCGTATTTTCCAGAGGTCGCCACTTGGTTTTTGCCAAAACAAAACCCTAGCATGAAAATGAAGCTGAAATTGTGAAAGAAAAACCAAAAAGATAGAAGCAAAAAAGAAAAAGAAAAGAAGTCAAACACAAGAGAGGGTAGAATCTCTCTCTAGACTTTTTGTCATGGGTTTTATATATGAAAGAACAATCAATCGCAAAGTATTCTAGTAGCTTCAATTTTGCATAATACAGTTAAAGGTTCTATATCCCAAAGTATTATGTATTTCTACATATTTTAGTCTCTCATTTGCCAAATGTCTTAGGGTTCTTCATTTGTCTCTATTTTTCAGTCTCTTATTCATCCACTTGTAAAGGCTCTTCACTTAGCTCCATGTTTTGATCTTTTATTGCTCCACTTGTTGAGGCTCCTCACTTATTCCTTGTTTTGCTCATTGATTCATCCACTTGACAAAGGCTCTTTATTTGGCCCCATGTCGTAGTCTCTCATGCCTTGTTTATAAGGTGGTTGATTGATCTAAAATATTGCATAATTAGTACATTTAAAACTAGTAAATTTTAAGATGAAAAATTGATTAAGGGTCATTAATCTAAGTGGTGATTTAAATTGATGAAATAACATGATTAATACTTTATGTTACGACTTGAGATTAAATTAAATTTTCATGCAAATATTTTATTTTCGAACAACATGTACCTAGTTCATATTGTGTCCAGATGGATTTGTAAAATCATTTTCTTTATCATGTGCACTATGATTGTTGACACTGTAATTATTTTATGAATTTAATTTCATTATATGATGTTATAAGCTAATTAAGTTTTTTTGTGGAGTGTGATAAAATTATTTACTTTCTAGACTCGCAGAGGACAAGGGACATTGACACATGGCACCACATGAGTCTCTGGAATATATTGAAAGCATCTTGAGCCTCATGAATGACAATGCTATAATTAAATGAAGAAATGAGAGATATTTAAATCTCCGCTCTGTCTCTCTTTTAACTATCCCTTTCTTTTTAACCTTGGAAATACTACATCATATTCTCTCCTCCCCCACTTTTTCTCCTTTAGTCGCATTTTCCCTTCTTTTTCTCTCCTCTCTCCCTTCTTTTTCCTCCCTTTGGCAGACACTTTCACTCTCTCCCTTTTCTCTTTCTTCCTTTGTTTTCTTTTTAACCTAGCAAAACCCTACATCGTATTCTCTTTTCCCCCACTTTTTCTCTCTTTTGGCCGCACCTCCCTTCACTTTCTCCCTCACTTTTCTTTTTCTTAGTGGCAACTCTTGTTCGCGGTAGCCTATATCGTATCTTTAAATGTGTTTGCCATGGAGATTGGGGCAAATTGCTCAAAGTCAAGCAAATGAGCAACACCGAGACAACTATTTGATAGGCAAGGAGATTTAGATAATCAATAGGGAAAATACATTTTCTACCTACGAACCGTAGGTTTTATATTTTGCACCCTAAACTATTATGTTTGATATATGCACCCTCTAACTATCAATTTTAGACACTTTACACCCTTATCAAAATTTTAGACTAAAATGACAATAATGTCTTGACCTACTTTGAATATATTAAAGATATTATTGTCAATTTATTAAATTTTGAGAGTATTATTGTCGGAAGGAGGGTGCAAAGTGTGACATTGGTAGTTGAAGGGTGCAATGTGTCAAAATGAGTAATTTAGAGCGGAAGTGTCTAACATTGGTAGTTGGAGGGTGCAATATGTCAAAACTAGTATTTTAAGGTGCAATGTGTCACAGACCTGGAAGTTTATTTGGTCAATCGCTTCACCAAGCGGTTGATCATCTGGTCGGCTGATTCATAGAACCTCGTCGACCTCCTCAAAAGGATATTTTGATTTTTTTAAAAAAAATTAAGTAACAACATAGAAAAACTTTATCATGCGCAATTTGATCAGTAGTCCCTTCCGACCCCCTTCACAGATTTTTCGAAGTAACACCATAGACAACTTTATCATGCAATTGATCAAGTAGTCGACCCCTTCACCAGTCGATCGACCTTTTTATTTAAAGCATCAGCTGGTTCAATTAAAAATTATTTTTAGCCTTATTAAAAATCCAATTATGAAAACTAACTTTCCATAAGTATAAATAAAGTTTGGGAGTTTGAATGAGAATATTTTGAAGCCACTAAAAATATATTTTTGATTCAAACAACGTGATATAACCAGTTATATGGTTAATAAATTTACAAGTATGATTAAATCATTGTTAAAGATGAAGTGTAG
>CM025850.1:10518086-10544055 GCA_003952965.2 Morella rubra | reverse complement strand
GGCCAAGGCCTTGAACACCCCCTTGCACCACCTCTTTCCTACTTCCTCATCATCATTTCCACTTCTTCTTAGCCCCTAGTTCAGTGTCATTAACCAATAGATCTTGTGTTAATAGGAGAACATCAAGAGCTACCCGAGATCACCAAGGTAAGGGTTTAGGTTCTTGTGTTTTGTTGAGGATGGATAACATGTTCTCTTGTATTGATTGATCATATATATTTGTGTGCATAGAACTGTGATTCAATGATGAACATGTTAGGGTTATGTTGGATTCAAAGTTTTGCAAAAAGAAAGGTTCAAAGGTGCTATGAAGTATATACTAGTCTAGACATCTTGCATGTTAAGGCTTAATGAATATTTCTTATAACATGTGTATAGATTGCTTGCTGAGTTGGTTTGATTTTCAAAAGAGCTCTGGACATGCTTTATGATGCTATGGCAGTGGTGATAAGCCTAAACTTGAAGCCTTATAGACCACGGGTTGGTCAAGAAAAATGGCTTATGGTGTTGCATGTTGCACTACATGATTTTATGATTCAATGTCATGCATATGTGATATGAAATGTGGAGCAATAATGAGAATGATGATGGCCAAGAAGCTTTAAAGTATCCCTGATCAAGAGAAGGCCAAATGAGGCCAAAGAAAGGAGCCATGGGCTCAAGGAAGAGGTTATGAAGTTGAAAGCATGAAAAAGATGCATTATGCATGTTCCTTGATGATATTGCAAATGATCTTTGTTTGCCTTTAAGTTTCTTGAAGAATCCACATGTTATGTGCTCTATGATTTCCTTTATGTTGATAGATTAAAATTATTTTTAGCCTAAAGTTTCAAAAAAAAGCATAGATTAATCAAAAGCATGAACACCTATCTAGGGCATTTAGGCAATCATAGGTGCTGCCAAATCGACCCTAAGCTACAGGTTTTATTTTTACATGAAACTTTCCAGATAGTATCCTTATCTAATATTAGGATCCCTGTAAAAATTTCAGGAAGGAAAAGGTCGAAAATGCCCCTGGAGGTCTCTGAGGGCAGATTCGACATTTTGCCTAATTCGTTAGGGAAAAAGGGTCCAAAATGAGAAAATGATTACATGGTTGGATAGAGCACGAAAAATTGATGGGGGAGCCCAAATTTTAGTTCAAACCAAGTTGAAATAAGGGCCCAAATCACAAGGCCCGTTTAGGAGCCTAAATGGACTTTAGGCCCAATAACCCTAAAATAGCATCAAGCCAATAACACTTTGGGAATAGGCCCAGCAAGGTCTAAGGAGGCCCAATAGGCCTTCAATGGGGTTTAATGTCTTAGATCTTACTAGTTATTATCATGGTTGTTTCAATTGTCAATGATTATTCTTTAAACCTGTTATGCTTCTTTCAAGTTTATTGCAAATTGTGTGCATTGTTGGGTGATATGATACATGTATACTTTAATGCTTGGACATGAGATTGCATTCATAAGAGGAAAAACAAATGTGAGGAACCCCTAAGCCTGCGAGGTGATTCCCCGAATGGTAGTGACGGTACCGGGCACTTAGGAGACGTGCAACCCCCACAGCAGGGAGTGGGTGGGCTCCTTTATGAACGCTAAGGCGTAATGTTAAGGGTCCTGGTGCTGGAGGCACGGGACAGTCCCATAGAAGGGGAGGGGACGCACAACCCGACTCTGGGGGTGAACAGAGCAGACATCGGGAACTCCTCAGGAACCTATGATGGTGTGATGCATTGCATATTTTAATTCATCCAAGTTCATACTTATTATGCTTGAAGTTAGTTTCACACCATGTTTAAGTGAATTATATGCACTGTATTTGTTTGATCATGTTTCCCCACCCCCACCTTACTGAGTCAATAGGACTCACCCTTTTTCTCTTATGTTGTTTTTGCAATGTTTGGCGAACGTTGGTATTGAAGAATGAAGCTATTCGAGGACGAGTTAACCTACGATTTTTACCCTTATATCCTGGTACTCAAGATCCGAACATGGGTTTCGGATCTCCTTGGAGTATCAGTGGAGCATGAGGCCCACTGGTTCTTTAGGGAGCCCTCACCCCCATCCCCTGTACCCCCACCATCCCCCCCCCACTATCCCCGTTATCCCGATTTGAGGACTTTGGTTTACCAGATGTACCGCCCGAGTGGCTAAGGTTCGATTACGTTCCCCCGGCCCCGCCAACGGGAAATAGTAGTACCACTCCAGGGTCCGAGATTATTGATCTTACATCAGACTCAGACGAGGAGGATTAGTACCCCTCTTAGGCCTGTTAGAGTGTTTCGGGTATCTGTTTCCTTGTAATCAGTTTTCAATTATATGAAGCTCCCGAATTTTTGTAATGTAGCCTTTTATGTAGTCCCGGGAGGGCGACCTGAACTTTCTTTGTATCAAGATGTCTTTGTTATTTCAGGTTTTCAATCTCCTTCGTGTCTCTTTCCTCATCCTTTATTTCAAAGTTCTTATTTTTACTCAAAGGCCTAATCTAACACTTTCAATCTTTTCGGATTGTATTAACTTATTGCCTTGTCTAAAAACATAGAGTTTTTACCCTAAATCTTTTCCAATTTCCCACTACGATTCTTTTTTTTTATATGTCTTCCACTAAGTTTCATGGTAAGACTTTCTAGCGAGCCTAAAGCTCCATTACTCGTGAGGAGGTAGTGAGCACGTATGAGCACGTGACATCTTGGTATAGGTACAAAGTGGTGGAGTGATGCTCTTAGCATTGATGAAGAGTTGTACAAGGTTGATATCAATTACAATGCAAATGGATGATCACGTGGAGATTGGTGGGCCTTCTCTTATGGCTTTTTTCGATTTATTTGGGCCTTACTTCAATGTGGTTTGGCCTTCTGTTGACTTTGTTAGGGCCTCTGATGATGTTGGCTACATAGATTACACACAATCTGCTCATGGAGATGAAGAGCATGTGACAACGGATATAAGAGATGAAGCACCTACCAGATGGCCCAGGACCGAAGATGATGGTGAGAAATTTAAAATTTTATGTTTGTCTTGGGAATGTTGAGTTTTTTTTTTTATGTTAGGCATATTAATATTTGTTGCTAAGGTTGATACTGTAGGATATCTTTTAAACATGATTGGGTTTGATACATTTATCTCCTCACAAGATAGTGACGAAGATGAGGTTGCCCGCCCTCCTCTCCCTGTGCCAGAATTCCATATGCGTGACCTAGAGTGTGTAGACCTTGTGAAAAGATAGAAGTCCGCCTCTGCTACATTTTTTAGAGCAGTCATGAAGGAGACCAAGCATTATTATAGGGAAGGATGTCCACTTCAAAAATAATAGTGGCGATAAAGTGGTGATTATTTGTAGGATCGAAAAGTGTAGGTACATAGGTAATGGTTCGATGGTACTTGGGGAACGAAGATTTGAGATCAAAGACGTGGTTCTTAGAGACGTTGGTGGTTGACCTTGATGCTGCTCCACTAGTGGTTGGACATTCATGGCTAATCAACAAAAGGTTAGTATTCTTTTACATCGTTCATCATTTTTGTGAATTTTGTAAAATTCTGATTATTCTAATTTAATGTCTACGACGGCTGCATGGGCATGTACCGACATACAATGTTGTCATCTCTCATGCAGACCATTTCTTTTCTGTGAGACACTTGTATGCAAACTTCTGGGATGCAGGTCACCGCGAGGTAGCCTCAAAGACAAGCTTTGGGGAGCAACCACGATGTATACAGAGTCAGACTTCAATAGGAGAATGGACGAGCTCAAGGCCTTGAGTCCGCCGGTGCATGAGTATCTTTGAAAGATTAACCCCAGTGTATGGTTTTGTTCGTAGTTTCACACTAATAGCGAAGTGACCTGATATTTAACAATCTATGTGAATGCTTCAACTCCTATATTTGGTAAGCGTGAGGCAAGCCGATAATCACCACGATTGAGATGATAAGCAAGAAGTTGATGAGGATGTATCAACTAAAGAAGGGGATAAAACATCATGTCAATAAGGTATGCCCATGGATAATGGAGAACATTGAGAAGGCTGGTGAGGAGACAAGTCATTACATCCTAACTTATGCTAAAGAAGGCTACTTCGAGGTTGAATGTCACTTGAAGCATTTCATGTTGTTCCTGTAAAAGTAGGATATGACAAGCATTCCATGAGTGCATGGGCTTTCTATTATATTATACGATGGTAGAAATCTGGAGGACTTTGTGATCTGGCAGGCATTCCAGAGGTGTACCGAAGGACATATGCACCGATTATTTTTCTACTACTATATCATGATCAGTGGTTGCACACCCCATATGAGGTGATGGACCCCCCATAAGCAAGGGCTCAACATGGCAAGCATAAAAGCAAGGGCATATGCACCGATTATTTTTCCACTGCAAAGTCATGATGAGTGGTTGCACACCCCAAAGGAGACTACACCCACTGGTAGGACTCTGAGGCAACAGCAAGATCTTATGCTCCCAGTGGAAACAAGCAGGTCACAATAACAGCATCTACTCGAGGCTAGCATCACGAATGATTCTAAGTGCTCAAGTGCCCCAACTACACCATTTGATAGTAGTCCCTCACACTCGCAATCCAGCCCAAATATCCACAACATCATTCTATCTACGATACCTATTGTAGTTTTCTTAATTTGCCGATTTATTTTTTTCTTGCTAATATGTCTATTGTGCACTTTGCAAACCTTGAGGAGACAGGAATTACGATCATGAGGGACACCCTCACAATCCACTGTAGAGCAACATAGTGCTCTGGTAAGATTTTAATTGGAATGCCTGTGTCAAATTTATAAATCAAACGTCTTATGGTTGTATCACAACCCATGCTTGATAGTGCACCACCAACAGGCAAAGGAAGTACATTGAATTATTTTCGCTGTCTTATGTGACTTTGTCTCACAAACATGTTGGTATTTTTAGACATCCAAGAAGAAAGCACCTCGAGCTCCAACTACATACAAGGAGCCTCCAGCTATGGCAGCTATAGAGACGCACTCCACTAACGTTATTTTACATTATAGCAAGCAAACTCGTTTATTTAATTTTTGATATGATAGAATGTGATCTCATGACCACACCATGTAGACTACTAAGAAGAGTACACATACAACATCTACAAGCAACACGCTGAAGAGAATCGGGATTGCTTCTTGCATCAAGATACGGAGATTTTGTAGGTTGCAAGGCGCAATGGGGTCCCAAGTGAGCACTATGAACAAAAGCATATTCATTGATCTCGCAGCTCCAGCATCAAGAAATGGTGTTAAGTGCTCCTGGGGGCGGCCTGGTGGTGGTGGTGTGCAATTTAGAGTATCAGACCACCCTCCAAGCTTTGGACCTTCCAACATGGGCAAGGTTCCAACTGCAAAGCATTTGGGAGCAAAGGAAAAAGGGAATAAACCTCGTTCGTAGATATAGGGTTTTGCTAGATTTAGCTTTAGCTTTAGTCTATTATTGATGATGACTATATTGAGCAGTATATTTGTGAAGTTGGGAAACCAAGGGAAGAGCGGCATGGTTGTACATTTTGGTAAACGGACATTTGAATGTCAGTGTGGTGGCTCTATTTTATGTTGTGATGTTGACTCCTTATTTTGATGGCATGGTTATACATCTTGATGGAAGGACATTTTGGTGACAAGATGTTGGCTAGGGTTTTTAGTATGTTATTGAAAAGTAGGTTCTTTGATCAAGAGTTTGGCATTAAGTTTTGAAATGAAGGCAGGTGTTTGATGGTTTTCTATTTATTCTGATGTGTTTCCAATTGGATGCAAAAAAATTTAGGTCATCTTGAAAGTCATATAGACACTGCTGATGGAAGACTTTTGCAAAAAAGTTACAAATAAACGTAATATTTACTAGCTTATAAAAAAAAACATAATATTTGTTATGCATTGACGGCTTCAATTTATAGGCGATATCGCACAATGATGGCCTTGATCTCACACAGTGATGGCCTTAATCTCTACTCAATGTTGCACAGCGATGGCCTCTATGGACTCATTTTGCTGTCGGAGCTCTCTCTGAATAGATTCCCAAGAAGCCTATTAGCTAAGCATCTGCCCATGCATTATACAAAGTTGCCAAATAACCCTTTGTCCATCTGAGCACATCTTAGGATCTCTTATGAAAAAAAAAAAACTACAATGGCCACCATCTTGCCATTAATTAAACAAGTTATTTGTAATCTAATTCAAAAATAACCAATAACCGAATTACACTTGCTACTGAATTACTCTACCAATTAATGGTAGGCCACCCTTTCTATTTTATTTGTTGACAAACATTTCCTTCAATATCTATATATATATATATATATATAGTTGCATTTCAGCTCATTCAAAGCAGCTCCTCATAGAAATCGATGTGTAACAAAACATATAACATTCAAAAAGCAGTTCATAACTTGTTTTTAGGTCATTAAATTAATGATAGAATTTTAGACATTAATACTCTAATCTCTTCAAATATATGGATTTACATATCTACTAGGTGACCAACATGTTCAGCATACCAAATAATCAAAATAGAAATTAACAAAGATGACAAAAGCATCTACCCAATGCTGTAATTTTCAGTGTTCTGCACTAACAAAATTCAAGCATCTAGTTTAGTTACCTTTGCTATTCTAACCTCCCTACATTACATTTACAATTCAGTAAACATTCAATAGCACATTCAGCAAGAGAAAATCTATGGAGAAAATTCTGCAGCTTTTAGATGCTCTCTTGTTCTAGTTTATTTTTCCAGCAACAATGACAACAATCCAAATGTATTTTATTTTTCCCATATTTGTATTCTATTTAACTGTTAACCTCACTTACGTTCTTCACAAGACAGAAGAAGATAATCCAATCACCACAATAATTTTCTAGCAACAGTTCACATAATAACTCCTTCTCCTCTTCCTTTAATTCTTCTGCAGAAACCAATTTCAGCAAGCACTACCTTAACATTTCCTCTTTAATTCCAGCACCTTATTGTTTGTTCATCACATAACCGTTCATTAAAACTTTCTATCTTTCAAGAAAACCCATATGAAGCGAAATTACAGCTTGTTTCCAGAAACAATTAATTCAATGATGCTCGTTTTCTGCAGAATATTACCAAGACCAATTGCACCATACTAGCATAAATGACAGCAATCATCAAGACAATAGCTCATTGCAACCTCTACGGAACTGAATAAAGTGAACCAACATTATAAAATTTCACATACAACTAAAAGAAAACAGAGCAGAAAACTTGTGCACATCAAGCAACTCGTTCTACTATATTCAACAACTCTTTTTCTGCAATTACTTTTTCTTTAGATATAACCAACTTCATGCAGCAACTAAATCCTTTTCGAATGAATTATTTCATGCTTTGCATGTCACAGTTAACTTGTAAATAGACTACTCATTCCACAAAAAATGAACATGCTCTAGTATCGAGTTCTGCACTACAACAAAGAATTCATTTCTATCCTTATCATCCCAAAACACTTAATTGAAGCTAAACCCCATATCTACACTCACATGTCCATATAACCCTTGAAAAATTCATCATCCGAGACCTAATTCTTCAACAAATCCAACATGCATTTCAGATTAGAGGTTAATCTTCCTTTAAGCACCTGATTTAGAAGAGGGGATGTTGGAAATATGCCATCAAAACCAGTTATTAGAATAATTATGAGATAATTATTCTAATTATATCATATGTATTTAATACTTGTTGGGTATAATGTTGTAACATAAGATGTTACACAATTATATTGTTAAGTAAAATTATTAAAAAGTTATGCCAATGATTAATAAATCAAAAGGCAGGAGTATGATTTTTCGATTCCTTATTCACTGACAGTTGTTCTAGACCGAGGTACATATTAATGTACAAATAGGTCTACACTCGTTGTGTCTCTATTAAATAGGATGATGGACTCGTCATTGAGGTGGTGACCTTAAGCAGACGAGTGGGTGAAATGTATGAGGACATACACTAAACAAGATCAAATATGGATACCTTCTGGAAGTGATAAATGATGTTGAGAAGATATTCAGCATAATTAGTTTATTGTATCCTTAGACCTGAGAGGTTTATACAGGTCTGTTTGTTGTGTACTTGTGCTTTGACCGAGTCATTTGGTGATGATCTTTTTAGGTTAAATATTTCAGGTAATGTTGGGTCTTGTACATGTTACATGAGCTTGTATAAATGATCAACAAGAAATCTATCAGTCTCTTTTTGAGACAGTATATTCAATATATCTGTATATAGTTGGACTCGAAAAGAAATCACTGGCCAGTGAAATTTTGCTAAAAGTTGCTCTCTCTCTCTTTAAAAACTCTCTCTATAGTTCTCTCTCAAGAATTATGTGTGTGGAGCTGAAGGAGGCAGAATGTTTTAGTTGCTTGATTTCAACAATCTAGAATTCCACTGTAAATCTTACAAGGGTACTACAACAACTACATTTTAGTTCATACAACCCCAAAAGTGTCTGCCAAAATTTCCATCTGTATAGGCAACAATCAAGATTGCTCTCAAATCACAAGAACATCTTGGGCCCTCTACAGAAGCTCCACTTTGTTCACTCCTTAAGCTACCACTATTATTCGATTTAGACATTTCAACAGCTGAAATAGAACAAGTTATCAACGGCGAGATGTGGGAGAAGAGAAAGAGAGAAAAGTGTAAAAAGCTTGTAAATTTTATAGACTCTTTGTAATGAAAGACTGTAAATCTTGGCTAGAAATTCCAAGAATTGTACTTGTATTTGGCTTTTCGAGCAAGCCGTGCTCTAGTTTTGAACAGCGTTCAATTTCTCAAGTTTTTTTGAATGAATTCAAATGCCAGCTCAGACATCTTTTATTACAAGCCAATTTACTAAAAAACTTATCAATTAACTAACAAATTGGACAGCCCATATCTCAAGAGAGTCCAATCTGAATTGCTCGCAGAAGCTCAACCCAATTCTAGAACCTGCCCTTTCTTCAGCATCCAACGACCCAGCAAGCTCCAACTGGCATCATCCTCGCCATTGCTTCCTGCCCTAACAACACAATTCTCGAACACTTCTCATTTTTCTTGGCTTCGTAACTCGGCTCCCTTTTACTTCATCTCCTTCAGCCAGCTCTTATCTCACTTCCACGAGCTGATTTCCAATTGATTTCTGGCTATTCCTTACAACACCTTCTCGTTCAAAGAACCTTGCTCACAAGCTGTGGGTATTGCAGCTTCACCCGATGGAGCAACTCCCAGGTAGATTCTTCTTCAGTAGCTCCTTTCCATTTGATTAGTATTTCAGTTACTGACTGGTTGAACCGCTTCTTTATTCTTCTTGTGAGTATTGCTTTAGGCTCTCGCTGGATCTCACCAAACTTGTTGACAGGAGGTAAGGTTTGTATTATGGGTACCAAAGGTCCCAACTGTTTCTTCAAATAAGAGACATGGAATACAAGATGTATCCTTGTCTCTGGAAGTAACTCCAACTTGTAAGCTAGCTAACCCACTCGTTGCAATACTTTGTAGGACCTAAAAAACCTAGGTGACAGCTTCATATTTTTTCGAAAAGTAACTGTAGTCTGGTTGCAACTTGAGATATACATAGTCTCCTTCTTCAAATTGCATATGCTTGTGGTGTTTGTCATGCTGGTTCTTCATACATGCTTGTGCTTTGATCAGATTATGCTTGAGGACTGCTAATATATGTTCTCTGCTTCTTAATTCTTGCTCCGCAACTTCTAGGTTAGTAGTCCCTTTCACATACTGTAAAAGTTTAGGAGGTTTAAACCCATAGACAGCTTCATAGGGAGTTAACCCTGTAAACACATGGTAGTTGGTGTTATACCACCATTCAACCATAGGCAACCACTTACTCCATCCCGAAGGCTTGTCTCTCGTAAAATATCTCAGATACTACTCAAGCCCCTTATTGACTACCTCAGTCTGTCCATCTGATAATGGATGGTAGGCCATAGTGAATGCTAGTTTAGTACCCTACAGCTTAAACAACACCCTTCAAAAAGCACTAGTAAAAATAGCATCTCTGTTAGGTACTATTATTTGAGGAAGACCATGTAATTTGAAAATATTAGCCATAAAAATCTAGGCAATACTTGAGCCAGTGTATGGATGAGCCACACTCAAAAAATGAGCATACTTAGACAACCGATCAACGACCACCAAAATTGTATTATACCCACTAGAGGGAGACAACCCCTCAATAAAATCCATAAATACATTAGTCCATGGCTGATTAGGTATAGGAAGTGACTGTAATAATCCATATGGCTTATGAGTACTAATTTTGGTCCTTTGACAACTGTCACACTCTCAAACCAGCTTCTTGATATCACTCCTCATTCCAGCCCAATAAAGCTCAGACTTAGCCCTCCTTAGTGTCTTCTCATAACATGAATGCCCTCCAATAGGACTATTGTGAATATAGTCCATTATATCTTTCTGAAATTCTTCATTCTACCCCAAATAAATTCTGCCATTCCTCAAGAGCGCGCCATTGACCATAGAAAAAAGAGAGAACACTCCTAGGACCACTTCAAGAGAGTCGTTAAGCTGTTCTATTATGTGCTTGAAATGCATATCAATAGAATAGCTTAATTTCAATCGCTCCACCCAATCAAGACTAGGACCTGATATCATCATACACCCAATCTCCTTAGCCTCCACCTCAAATCTCCTTGACAGTGTATAAGCAACCTTATTCTCCTTACCTTGCTTATACTCAATATGGAAATCATAACAGATAAGTTTTGAAATCCATTTTTGTTGAGCTGGGGTCCCAACCTTTTGCTCCAAAAGGAACTTCAAACTTTGCTGATCGGTTTTAACTATGAAAACTTGACCCAACACATAAGGTCTCAATTTTTTGATTGTCAAAACTAAAGCCAACAACTCTTTCTCATAAGTAGATAAATTGAGAGCCCTCCCTTCAAAGCTTGACTAAAGTATGTGTGAGTCGAAATAACAATCCAAGGAGAATTGGGTTTATCAAAAACTTAACCCTTTTTCAATAAAAATGCAAATCTGGAAAATACATTTTTTCTACGAATAAACATGCAAATCTGAATATACTAAATGCTATTTAATATGAAGAACAATAAAGCATAAAACACCACAAATATAGATATGGAACGAATAATAAGAGAGATAGAGTTAGAGAGACTACACCGCAATTTTAGGAGGTTCGGCCAACACTTGCCTATGTCCACCCCTAAGGCTATTGACTTCCTTGGGCTTCCTTCACTATTCTCCAAATAGCAAATACACATTAGCTTCTCGGGTGCTAAGGAACCTTTACAAAGCGTTTTTCGAGCTCACGCTTTAACTCTCTTCACAAATCCCAAAACCCAAGAGATTTCTTCTACCCTCACGAGTAGGACAAGTGTTTACCCAACACTCAAGTGTTTTACAAAAGATGGGTACAAAGGAATGATAAAGAAAGGCTCTCTAAAGTAAGCGAATAAGCAAGTGGAAAGCACAAAACGTGTGAAATGGCTTTCTAAGCCGAATCAGTAAGTGAAGCTTAATAGTGTACAATAAGACAAGATTCTCGAAGAAAAGCTAAAGTTTGGCAGGTGGGAGCACAAGCTTACTTAATAAATGCGTTATTCTCTCTTCTTCAAAGCTCTCCCTCTCTCTCTCTCTAGAAGCTAAGGCAAGAATATTTGCAAGTTCCTTGTCTTTATCTCTCTATCTTCTTCTATTTATACCCCATTTGTCTTCAACAGTCTTCAAAACCCTCAAAAATACCATTGAAAGGGTACCCAAGTCATTTTAAAGCTTTTTAAATGAGCTGGCGTCGTTCTAGAATTTATGTAAAATCGCAGCATGTGTCGACACATAGTCTGCATGTGTTGACACATCAAACATGGGTCTGAAATTGTGCTATCTCGGGTGTCAGTGTATTGTGTCGGTACTTGTCTTCAATGTGTCGACACATTCCATGCTGGAGAAAAAAATCAGCATCTTGAAAGTGTCCAATCCATTCTAACTCTTCTTTAAACACCTACAATATGAAAAATTGCTAATTAATTTTGTATAATGGTGTTCAAATACACTTAGAAATATTTAATGGAGATAACTTCTATCCTTTGAAATACATTTTAGAAATAGTGGATTGACAAGGTAAAATCTAAAAGTCTTCAAAGCACTTAGAATTTTTGTTATCATCAAAATCAAATATAGATTGTTTGCAAAACAACTTTGGGCTAACAATATACAATAGGTCTACCTTGCTGCATTAACACAACCCCAATGCCTGTACCCAAAGCATCACATTCAATTAAAAAGGCCAGCACAAAATTGGATAGTGCTAAAACTGGTGGATTAGAGACAACTTCTTTTAGCTTTTCAAAAGCTACTTGGGCCTCCTTTGACCACTTAAAAGAATTTTTTTTTAGTAGGGCAGTTAATGAAGAAGCTATTAAACCATAGTTTTGTATAAATTTCCTATAGTACCCTATTAATCCAAGGAATCCCCACAGGATTTAATGGTACTAGGGACTGCCCAACTGATCATAGCCTCAATTTTTGTAAGATCAGTTCTTACTCCTTCCTGAGATACCAAGTGTCCCAAATATTCCACCTCAGTACTCTCAAACACGCATTTACTCCTCTTCGCAAACAACTGATGTTGCTGCAAGATTTCCAATACCCTTTTCAAATGCACAACATGATCTCAACAGATTTACTATAAACCAAAATATCATCAAAAAACACTAGCGCAAACCTTCTTAAAAATGGGCTAAAGATCTCATTCATCAAATATTGAAAGGTTGCTGGATCGTTTGTTAAACCAAATGGCATAACTAAAAACTCATAGTGACCCTTATGGATTCTAAATGCAGTTTTTGATACATCAGGCTCATGCATTCTAATTTGGTGGTACCCAAACCTTAAGTCCAACTGAGAAAACACCACTGCCTCAGCCAATTCATCCAACAGCTCATCAATAACTGGGATTGGGTATTTATCCTTGATAGTAGCTTGATTAAGTGCCCTATAATCAATGCACATACGCCAACTACCATCAGCCTTCTTCACCAACAAAACAGGGGATGAATAAGGACTTTGACTATTCCTGATCGACCCTGACTTCATCAAATCTGCCACAATCTTTTCTATTTATAATTTCTGGAAAAAAAATGATACATCTAAGGCCTTACACTAACCGGATCTATCACCTCCTTGAGTATTATCTTATGGTCAAGTACTCGGCTAGGTGGTAGTCCCTTAGGCTTCCCAAACAACTCTACATACTCACTAACAACCCTCAAGACAGCCTCAGATTCAGAAGAGTTTAGGGCTGTTTTATTAGCATTGATCATTTGCAATACTACTCCCTTCTGCCCTTTCACAGTAGATCTATTAAACTTATCACCTTCTACCACAACATTTTCAGCAACCTTAAGCCCTTTCAAAGTTATAGACTTACCAATGACCTTAAATGTCATGGTTGCAAAAAAATCCCACAATATAGGCCCCAAACTTATCAACCAATGAATTCTCAACACTACGTCACAACCCACTAAGGTAAGGACATGGAAATCAGGTTTGAAAAGGTTACCTTGCAACAACAATGGTACTGCCATAGCAGTTCCCCAACCAGAAACGAATTCCCCATTGGCCACTCTGACCTGCACTTTCACCTTAGCATCCACTTGCACCCTGCTCCTAGTTATAATGCTAGGATCCATGAAATTATGAGTGCCGCCACTATCCACCAATACAGTGACTCCAACACCCTTAATTTTGCCCCATAGCCGCATAGTTTAAGAATTGGGAGACCCTACAATAGCATGAAATGAGATCTGTGTTAGCTCTTCCATCACACACACATCTTCCTCTCCAGGACCAACCCCACTATTGGTCAACCCTTCCTCTTCAAGTGCCTCCACCTTGCCACTTATTTCATCATCACTAACCTCTATAAGATAGAGCTTAGCTAATTTACATTTATGTTCTGGATGCCACTTCTCATCACAATTGTAACATAAGCCCTTATCTCTTCTTTCTTTCATTTGCATTGGTGAGATTCGTTGAACTGGTATTCTGTCTTTAACTACAGGTTTAGTTGGATTAAAACCTGAGCTATTGGCATACCCAGACACCTTGTATGGTTTCTTAATGCTAGAAACATATTCTTCTTGGATTTTTGCCATACCAAAAGCCTATTGAAGTGTGCTGGGATTTAAGAGCTTAATAGGATATCTAATATCATCCTTTAGGCCTCCTATAACCAACTCAACTTGATCCTATCTGAAACTTCCTTCAACCTATTAGATAGGTTCTCAAACTGTCTTTTATAATCTGCCACTGTATCGGTTTGCCTTAACTTTTACATTACCTCCATAGGATCATCATAAGGGGAACTTCCAAATCTTACCAATAATGCTTTGGCAAAAGACTCCAGATTCTTCAGAATCTTGGAACCATACTAAAGCCTCACCCTCCATGTAAAGAGAAGCATTTAGGACCCTGTGATTCAAAGGAATTTGATAGATCTAAAAGTAGTGATTCACCTTAAACAACCAGCCTTCAGGGTTCTCACCAAAAAATTTGGGACAATCCAACTTCAAATTCCGAGACATATTAAAACCACCATCTCTGCTGGCTTCGCCTCCTCCATGGGGCTGACCAGAATCAAATTCTCCGGGAGCAGCTTCTTCCCCACCTGGGGGGACTCCAGAGCCAGCAAGGTGGGACAACCCCTCCAATCTTGATGTAACTGTCTCCATGAAAATCTGTTGTTGTGCTGCAATTGCTTCGATCAACTAGTTTATGCTTGTACCCTCAGCCATTTCAAGAAGGAACGGCTTTGATACCACCTGTCAGAAGCTTGTAAATTTTATAGATTCTTTGTAAGGAAAGATTGTAAATCTTGGATAGAAATTCCAAGAAATGTACTTGTATTTGGCTTTCGAGCAAGCCGTGCTTTATTTTTGAACAGTGTTCAATTTCTTAAGTTTTTCCAATGAATTCAAATGCCAGCTCAGACGTCTTTTATTACAAGCCAATTTACTAACAAACTTATCAACTAACTAACAAATTGGATAGCCCATTATCTCAAGAGAGTCCAATCCGAATTGTTCACAGAAGCTCAACCCAATTCTGGAACCTTCCCTTTCCTCAGCATCCAACGACCCAGCAAGCTCCAAGCAGCTTCATCCTTGCCATTGCTTCCTACCCTAACAACACAACTCTCGAGCACTCCTCATTTTTCTTAGCTTCATAACTTAGCTCCCTTTTACTTCATCTCCTTCAGCCAGCTCTTATCTCACTTCCATGAGCTGATTTCCAGCTGATTTCTAGTTGTTCCTTACAAAGAGAGAATCCTCAGTGAAGAGGGAGGGAAAGGAGGATTGTAACGGTTTTTGTCAAAGATTTCAATGAGGCACATTTCAATCAAATCAGGTGGGGGAAGATCACATGGGGCGACTGCCGTCTGGTTTAACGACTAAATTGAGCGGCAGACGAGCAATGATTATATCGAAATATAAGGGGCGAAATAAGACATTTTGAAACTTGAGAGGGCATGACTGATTTTTTCTCATAATTTGGGGACGTAGTATGATGTTTCCCCAAAGTTAATTCATATGGTCATGTACTACATACGTAGGTATGCGCGAGGGCATTGGAGGCGATTTTTGTATTAAGGTCATCTAAGTTAGCCATATATAATTTTCAAAAGGAAATAGACTAACAAGACACAACGCGAGGGATCACACATTGATGGAATAGTAGTATTAAGGAACGAAATTTTTTAGATATGGTTTTCAAGAGAAAAAAAGCTATTTATTTTAAATATATATTTTTCAGCTGTGGTAGTAGTAAAGGTTTTCAAAAAACAAAAAAGAACAAATTTGCAATGCAAAGAATAGGATTGGTTAAGTTCGCTTGTATGTTTGTCGCGACCAGCACATGCGGATGGCATCAACCCCGTTCATAAAGCGTTTAGGGCATGACACTTAATCACTGAATGTTTTCTTAATTTTTAAGACAATGGTAGAATTACAGCTTGACAAAAAGATTAATGTTGTGAGTTATGATAGAGGCATAGAATATTATGGTAGGTACACTGAATTTAGATAATAATTAAGTCCATTTGCAGGAACAAGGTATAGTACACAATATAATATGTCTGGCACTCTTACATGCCACATAGCCGATTCTCTAGAAGTGGTTAGATTTACAAATTCTAACTTTGCCGAATGTTTAGATAGCAAAAAGTTAACTTTAAGTAATATATTTTTACATGCTGGTGCTGCAATCTCTTGGAAAAGTATGAAATAGAAATTAACTGCAGCTTCTACTATGGAGGCTAAATTAGTAGGCATGCTACAAGGTTGTTGCACAAGCAGTTTGGTTAAGGCATTTTATCACGAGATATAAGAGTTGTAGACTCTATTTCAAGACCTATGAAGATGTTTTATGATAATTCAACTGCAGTTTCCATCATAAATAATTGAAAAGGTATCAAATAGTAATAAGCACATGGTAGTAAAGTAACTTTTCTTCCAAAAAAAAGTAATGAACATAAGGTTTCGCTAGAATACATCAGTACTGTACCTATGATTTCATATCCTTCGACTAAAGCTATATCCCCGAGATTGTATGGTAACTTGTGCACAATTTAGAAATATCATTTGATGTCATCGTATCAAATCTATTATCTGCTTATTAGTATTTGATATTTTAATAACAGAAATTTTGACCAAGGAATGAATTTTATGAGAAATCTATTCATGAAGGAAAATTGTCCTAATACCAATTTGATTATGAAAGTTTGCTAATGTTGTGACCATAGAACAATATATGTCATCAATAGGTATATCTCTACCATTGGTTCATATTGTTATTCTTAAATAGTCAGATATAAAGTCTAGCCTGTCATATAAAGTGGTCTATATATATATATATAATATTTTATAATTAAATAATCAATTTGTCCAAGTGAGAGAATTTCTTTTCTTGTCAATTTGTCCTAAGTGAGAGATAACAAAACATAAAATTAATGTTCAGAACCATTATTCATTAATTTTATGGTTTTGCCATTACTATAGACCATTTTGCATTTTACAAATATCTATTTGGGTTTTGGGCTTTAGATTTAAAGAGTACATATATAAATTTTGGATTTCATGGGCTTAAATGAATAGTTATTCATTTTTATTCCTTTGATGGGAGAAGACATGTCTTTTGAATTATAAGCTTTCATTGAAAAGTTGTGACTATTGTTTTCTGGCAAAAAAGTATAAATATTGATGAGAGACCTCTTCTATTTATTTGCTCATAAAGCACTCTTTCTCTCTAAAATGATCATTTCTGTCAATTCTAAGTTTTCTACTGCGAGTTCACATATCACGTATTTCAATGTATCACGTGACTCAAGGTAAGTACTCGATTCATCCCATTCTTACACGAACCCCTAAACAAGAGAATGCACAAATTAGAATCTTGAATAAACTAAAACCGTAAATAAACGATTATGTGTAACATAAATTTTGAAGATCGAGCGGAAAAATGAGAGGAAAGCTAAGGCGTCAATATCCATAAGTGACAAATTGACTCGGTTTCTAATTGCCAAGATCAATTGGTGAGCTTTGAGAACACACAAAAACCTGAGGGATTGAGCTTGAGAGTGATTAGTGAGAGAGAGAGAGAGAGAATTAGGCTAAATTTGAGGATAGCTAGCCAAGACATAGTCCCATAAGCTTGCTCAATGGGCTGCCCGTTAGGGTAGTGTTGATTTTTTCTCGTTTTCTTGTTTACCTGAACATATCTAGGTGTGTGATATGCGTGATTGTTTTTCCGTTCTACAATGCGATGAGTCTTTATTAAAAAAAAAAAGGAAGCTAGCCAAGACATAGTAATTCTGGAAATTCCTCGATGATCATTTACACAAATCATCAACCGAAATCGAAGAATCAGCACTACCATCTCATCTTTTCTAAAATACTTCTCCATGAAATCTAATGACATCTGACGAGGTATGGAGATCGGCCCGTAATAACAATTGTCCAAGGCCCAGGGCAAACGAAAGCCCAGAAGATGGGCCTATGTCAGATAACTGTTAGTGACGTGATTTTTCTATTTTTTTTTGTCAGACACGTGACTGGGGAGGAGATGGTTCGCTCACCGACCCCCATCGGGACTGCGCACCTGCCTCTGCACAAACTGCCTACCACACTCAATAGGGAATAGGGGTGATCCTGGGCTTGCAGGGGAAAGGTTTCTTGGGAGAGTTTGGCTTCTCCAACCTTCCCAAGACCCGTCAAAGCACCCACCTCGTATCTCCCCTCATGTCATCTTGGGCCTATAAAAGGAGAACACGCCCACAGATAAATGATTGCTCACAGTTTCGCTAAGCTGTACGAGAGGTGTTGTACGAACCAACCAAGTTGGTTGTACACTAATCCAAACTTTTCCTCCTCAAAAAGAAAAGGGGGGGTGGGTGGAGGGTGTTACATTCCAACTAATGGAATAAACTTTCCCGCATTGCAAGAAATAGGAGCATCCACAAAAGAGAAAAATTGAGAAAGACATTTCTCTGCATCTTATTGAAGTAGTCAAAGGTACAAGGAGCAATTGGTACAGAATGAATAAAGAACCTAGCAGGGGAAGCAGCAGGACTGACCATACATGAGAAAACATTGGGTATTACCCCACTTTCCTCGCAAAAATCAATCCAGCGATAAAAATTAAATTTACATCAGATCTCTCTCTAATTTTAGCTTGCAGGAAGGTTCTCCTGCCAAAGACGGAAAAACACCCTGGCCCGAGAACCGCAAGAATCACCACCCGTGCAAATTGCCTCAATTTGAGGCCTGCACAAAGAATATGAATGTTAATCCTAAATCTTGGTTAATCTTTTTGCCAACTGCTCCCTCAATCAATCTTTAGATTATCCGTGTTGTTAGAACCCCTTTCCGAGAAAAATGAAGTTAGCAAAGTCCGATTCATCATGATGCTCCAGAGGTAGGCCAACCATGAGACTCGTCACTGTAGTGATCTAAACTTGAAACCGACCTGCTCTGTTCCTAGGTATGACGGCCCTCTGACTTTGAGGCGCTTTGGCCCAATCTCAATAGGGGGTGGTTCCCTCGTGGGTTTTCCCAACTCAAGCTGGAAGCTATCCTTTCTTTGGCGTTCTCGCTGTCTGCATGTTGCTTCCTCGTTGGCCAACTTTTTATACTTGATGGAAATGGGAACATTACTTCCTCTGGCAAACCTGTCCCTCAAAGGGCTATCTGGAGCTTCTCTATAATTGGTAGGGGGAATAAATTTCCGACTTAATTCATCAGTTCTGCAACAATCAGATGGCATCAATTGCCCACATCTCCCTTCGGATTGAACCTTTTTTAGCCGTTTAAGCCCCTGTTTATATTGACATGCCAAAGCAGTGACCAAAACTGGAATAATTAGAATGAAATATTAAAGTAACATACAAGATTATGAAAATAATGCAGTGAGAGCATCCCGAAGGAATTGCTCAATGAGCAGACCAAATTCTTGGAGTCTAATATTCTTTGTCCATTTACCCAAATGAAGTGGCAACAGTAATTTCACACACTTTTGCAACCTGTCCATCCATGGATTTTAGGAGAAGAATATCTGGTAACATTTGCAAACAACCCTTGACAGAATCCTAAAACTCCAAATGAAGCGGACATGTGATAAGCAGCATCGCATGGAATTGCAATCAAACTGAGAAAGTACAAACTAAAATACAGCAAGTTGCCATAACCCAAATAAAGGTACATTGGCAGCAAATTAAAAAGTTACTTTTACAGATGACATTTTCCTTTTCACAGGCGATTAATAATATATCTTGTTGTGGAAGAAAAAATGTTCCCAAATCTGTTGTGGAAAAAAAGTCATTATACAGAAACAATCCACAAAAGTAAAAACAGGGTCCCCAAAATAAAGAAAAAACAGCTATGAATTTTTAGATGAACCCTAGGAAAGCACAAAATACAAAGCAAAGATGGAGCTGGCTAAAGGTCTCATGTTAAGGTTCCCAAGATCAGAATGTTAAAACACCCAATCCATGCATCAGAAATAAAGAAATCTACAAAATGTACCTGGTGATCAGAGTGCTTTGTACACATGACATCGTTCATGTCTCTTCTATCCACCTTCATTGAAGTGCGTCGCTTAACCCTAAAAATCTCTGAATCAGAGTCATCACTCTCCTGATCCAAACTAGCCTTAATCCCTGATTTATCAATGTTGTTTGGTAGTGTACTCAAGGATTCATCACAAGACTGGGAGGATAGAGAAGATTCATATGGCCAGCGAGAAGATTCTTCGTAATGCTTTTTAGAATCTGGATTCCCAAACTTAAAGGTGGCATTCCCTTTCAACTGCTTAAGAAAACATAAAAACCAAACAAGTGCTTCAATTAGGCCAGAATTCAATTGCAGTCAATTTACTCCTGCAGAAGTTAAGTCCCCAGACACAAATTGTTAAGGTCTGGCTAAAAGCAGCCACAATTGACAACCCAAGAGCTAGATCTTACATTGTTTGGTACCGAGCTCTCAATAGGCTCTATTGAAGAGGAAAGAGTTGATGTTGTGCAAGAAAAGGAAGCTTCAGATACTTCAGATATCGTACAATTTCTGCCAGCACTCGGTATAGGTTGGCTGTCAACAACACACTCGAGCATTTGTGACTGATCCCCAGTTGAAACAGAAAGTTCAGGGTTCAACTTAAATTTTATCTCACAATAAGGAGAATATCCATCTTCTTCAGCTCTCTTAACCATATACGAGAAGGGATGTGAATAGAAGTTGCCACCACTTCTAGCTTGTTGGTGAATCTCCTCTACTATTCCCTCTTCCTGCTCAAACTTCTTGGCCGCAGCTTCCATTTCTGCAATATCTTCCCTCAAGAAGAGAGTACGATTGCCCCCACATGGAAAGTCCAGAGACACCATATCTGGGTTGGGCAATCAGAATCATCATCAGTATCAAGGATACACAACAAGCAAAAGAACGATCTGTCTGGATGTTCACTAGAAATTGAATTGGTCCATTGCATTTTGCATAGGTTTTTGAGTGGGGAAACATCCATCATGGTGAATGGGAAATTCAAGAGTGACATTATTGATTATAGAAATCTTAAAGAAGGGTATGGCTTGACTTCCAACATTTGATCCTCCAAAAATAATGGTGCTGCTCAATCTCTGTTATCACCCCCATTCAAGATGATGGATTTCTCCCATAAATGCTATAAAAGAAATGTAAGAACCCTTCAAATTTCATGAGACCCATAAGGTCTTTAAACAAAATCATTTTAAAATGTTAGTCTCTCAGGCTGCATATGGGCAAGGCATACCGTGGCGGAGGCACACAGGGTGCATGTAACAGTTGCAGTTGATATAAGCTACATAACAATCGCGTTTGCATATGCTGCACACAATAGTGTCATGAGATATCGACGAAACACCAGTGCAAGCTCTTGATTTCATTAACAGCCAGCGGGCACAATGCTGGAAACGTATGAGATTCACAAAAGAAATCTTAATGCAACGATGCGAGACCAAGTCTGCAGATGAATAATCCAAATCTTCAAGTTCTAAACTCATATAGAGAAGCATTGCTTCTTTACACAGAAGCTCTTCATGAGGAAGCAAAGGCACCCTGTTAAGAAGTGCATAGCGCCGGCTGGCTACAGCACCCAAAGGAAACCAATCACCAACTGCAAAGTTCACTGCCTCCCCGCAATTGAAACCTAGATTTCCAAAACAATGTAAGTACATCTCAGAAATACTGACATAATTAAGCAAGCGAGAGGAAGAGATCAGTAGGACTCTATTTACTGGTCTTTTTGCCTAAACTTTTATCTCAGGGATCACCAGTAAATCCTACCGTGACTAAATCCAGCATGATATGCTCTTGGGAAGGTAATTATGAACTCCCCAGGCTTTTGGACAGCCTTGTAGACAGGGACACTATGTTCCAATAGAACATTTGGTGGAAACAAGGTAGTTTTCCCCAGGAGAACATCAAAAGCTCCATCCACGCCTTCAGTTGATAAAATATCATGAGTGTAGACATGTTCCCTGACCACCTTTTCAAAGTCCAAAGCCGCTTGACCTGGAATCCCATACCAAGTTTTTGGTGCTCCACAGTGATGATAATTTATACTGCCACAAACAAAAACCATCTAAGAAATAACTAATACCCCTTAAACTGATTTACCCTAAGAATAAAATCTCTCAAAACACAAAGCAGAGATGTTGGATCACTGAAACTCTGAAAAGGAAAAGAAGAAACACGTACCTGTACAAATAATGATCTTCCACATGCCAAGCAAACACACTGAAGAGCATTCCAATGTAAAGCATCGGTTCAGTTACTCCCTGAAATAAATGCAATAGTGGGTAGGTGAATACAAATGAAGAGGATGAGGCAAAATTCTCAAGAAAGCAGGAACTCATTTTCTTAGTACCGGAATAGCTCTATCCAGAAGACGCAAAATGGACTTGGGCAACCGTGAAAGTTTCTGAAATCACAGAAAAAAGTAAAATAGAAGAGTTAGTAAAAGGAAACTTCAGAACATAAAACAAAACTAAATCCTATCTTACAAAAAAGGTCTAAAAATTTCTGGAGGTTAAAAGGCATATCTAGTTAATAGAAAGATAAGCTGTTTCAAAAGTATAAGGAAGAGAGAAATGTTCTTTTCTTTCAGGGGAAAGCCCCCAGGGAGTATAAAATGGATGGAGAACTAGATGTTAACTAAAAATATGAAAAAAAAAATCCAATAAGATAAACCGAATAAGCAAAAGGAAAGAAAAAATATGAAACAGAACAAGACATACATAGTTGTCCTGTGAGTATCTCAGTCTTCGCGGTGAGATAAAAACAGAAACTACTAAATTAATTCTTTTGTTGAAGTCTTCTCCTAACTCCAGCTTTATCTTCTGTCATTAGTTTCTCCATAGTTGACATAAGACAACCATAACCGGAGGCAACAAACCAATGCCATGAATTTTTTATACACAATCAATGCGGTTAATCAGTAAAGAGACTGTACTTTTGAAAACCTATCCTCTTAGGCACCTATGAACACAGAACAGTTATGGAATAATGCATGTGCTTTAAGCCAGTCACAAATGGAAAACACATGGTCTCCTGGTGAAAGCGTATTGGCTTGAAACGAAATTTCTTCAATTGCATTGACGTAATACTGCTCCTTATGTTGAAGTTCATCCAATGAAAGTTCAGCCAGAAAAAATCAGAGAACTTTTTTGTGTGCACTTGTGGTGGGCTTCATAGTAGAAAAAGTTATGATGATGGGGGCTTCAGGATTTCGAAAAGGTGAGGAATTAATATGGAGTTGCAAAGGAGAGAAGAAAAGTTAGAAGCTTGTACTAAAAACTGTATCTGCAAGCAGTATCAGCGCACCAAAGAAGGAAGAAGGCAAAGTCAAAGGAAGAAAAGAATACACTGAGACCCTTATGTCCTTCATGTATCTTTGTGTTCTTTAAAAACAATGAGTATATTTATAGGACTCTTTGACATCTACCTTATCTAAAAGAACTAGAAGTCCAAACCGGACTTGAAAACTAAAGATCTAATAAAACTCCCCCACCCGAAGATTAACTTGGCCACCAAAAGGAGAAACGAAAGCGCACTAAAAAAGAAACAATATCATCAAAATATCCTCAATTCGCAGGAACTACCCAAAAATTACACCCTTCATTAAAATAAAGACACAACTGATGAAACAAAAACTCACACTAAAGGCCAGTTTAACCTTTCCAAAGAATTTGATCCCAAACCATAAAAACCTCATTTCAAACAACCTTCTTACATACATGAACACTACAAATGAAAAGCTTCAAGTTGCCAAGACTGAAAAGTACTTCAGCACAAGAACATGATCCCTCTTCCATGGCTGAATCAGTGATTCAGTGTGACAACGTCAACAAGAGATACCTATACTATGTAAATCTTAATTTGATGGTTAAGTTTTACAGAAAAAGCAACCCTCATCACAGGGTTTGCCATTTCGTCTGTTTGATGCTGCATGGGATGTTTTATGCATTATGCCACTCGTTATGCCGACTTTGTCTGTGAGCCTTCTTTGCAGCATTGCTTTCATGCCCGTTCATATGAATGTCCAGGCTAGTAAAGCAAAGGCCAAGGCCTCTCAGCACACTGCTTTACAACGTAAGTGACTAAAAGTCAAAACCGAGCACTGGATCACCCTTTACATCAGCAAAATCAGCTCAAATAAAGAAAGCATTTTGATATGCTATTCACACCAGCCAAAAGTAATTATTCTACCACTGTTTCTTGTTTGCTAAAAAGCAGGACATATATCAAGAATTGTAAAAGAAATAAAGGTATTAAAGGAATCAAAACCTTCAAATTCCATCTGCTATTTCCAAGCTGATCACTGGGGGAAGATGAAAAGGCACTACCATCAACATCACATGCATATTCCACAGTTTCTGTCTTTCCAGAAGCAATTTCTTGCCAAAATTCTTTCTCCATATACGTGGCAGGAAGACATCCAGCACTACAATATCTACGAGCAAAAACCTTGTTCGCCATTTTCTCAAAGTCACGAAATGTGTAATTTCTGAAAAAATGACATATAGAATCAAAACCACAAAAATGATCATCCAACATTTACTAATATTCAAATGATGAACTCACTCACCTTCCACTCATGAAAAAGGTGACCTTATCATCAGAGTCCCACTCTGCAAGACGAAGAGGTTGTACTCTAGTTGTGAACTTGAATCCAGATTTCTCCTTCATTAATACAATGCCAGCTGGCACAGACGCACTCAATGGGGAAATGATCTTGCATATGCCTGAACCAGTAAGGATACCAAAGGGGGGAGAGAAGTGGGTCAAATTCCACTCAAGTGAAAAAGAAACAAGTGAAAGCTCTACAGCTTAATTTTCAGAAGCATAAAAAGAGATTAAAGAAAAAGGTGAAGCTGCAATTGCAACCAAAATAAACAGTAAAAACAGTCATAAAAATTCCACAAGAAAATGCCACAGATGGGAGAAGGTTTAAAAGCCAAAACACCATAAAATATGATACAGACTATGTATACGAGAGTGCTCAATCGGGGAATGAAGAGGTGTCACATATCTCCCTCCCTAGGCAGTTAGTCTTATAAAATCCAGAGTTTTGTTATAATGCAGACACGTCATTCTCCAAAATGAATACATTTTCTGGGTAATAAATAGGGATAGATGAAAAAAATCATCTTTGAAATTTAAAAGTGGGGACATCAGTCAAAGTTTAAAGTCCCCTCAGCCAATCTTCTAAGGCACCATTCCTTAAGCGGTAAATTCACAGCACCCCCCTATGCAAGCCATTATGTCTGTCTTCTTTTCCCACATTGCTAAGCATGGAAGCTACTATGTCAGTATCATGCTATCCCATTGTTTCATGGAGTTCATTTGTGACTTCCTCCCATAAAAATTCCCCAAAATATTCTTCACAATGGCCAGAAGTTAGTAAGATATTCTGTTATTATGTATGATTGGATTCCACCAGTAAAAGGGTTATACATGTAAATGGTTCATCAAGTTCTAGGTAGGAACAAAAAAAAATCAAATTGAAGGTTGAGATCATTGATAACTTTGAGGTTTTTATGAGATCTTGGATCCCAGTAAAGATACATAAACCCAGCACTTTCTCCATGGATGGGTATCATACAAGCTGCAGCTTGCAGTTCAATATAGGCTAGAAATAATGAATAAGGGCAAAGCACACATGCCGGAATACATTTAATGCAAGCATTAAACTCTTGAATTGGCATGCACGTTAGCCAGTCAGATAGGTCAATTTGAACATCATCAGTCAAGAATTTGGTTCGGCTTAAGTCCACTCAATCTGCTTGATCATTAGATAAACATGCTGACTCTTATTTATTGCAGTACATCTTTTTACACGAAATGCCAAGAAGACTTATTCAAAACTGCTGGAGACCACAAAGGTCCAC